>CM040435.1:16685773-17025784 GCA_022702705.1 Papilionanthe hookeriana x Papilionanthe teres | reverse complement strand
CTAAGGAATCACTTAATTAAATCATCCATGCATTATTTGGTATCAAAACAAAATCCAATCACTGCTCTTTAAATTTAATACAAAAGAAGTTTCTTTAAAGGTACAATCACTTCACATTGTCTGCATTTGGTATCACAACAAAATCCAATCACCGCTCTTTAAATTGAATACAACAGAAGTTTCTTTAAAGGTACAACCACTTCACATTGCAAAAATTGCCCTTCCACACCCCTTAAAAAACTTTTTAAACTATTTCACTAATCTACTAATAAAATTACAAGCATATTCAAACTTATTTTGTAAAAGCACAAACAAATTTAAACAATTTAAAATACAACATTCACCCTATTAATTCAACTCGACATTAACTAAAACATTTAATGAGATCTTCCTGATATTGTTATCCATTATTCATCAAAATTGAGTAATGCCACACTCCCAAAATATAATTTCAAAAGTGATTTTACTGATACTAGTGCAGATGTGGATGCTTACATGGCATTTATAAAATAAAACATATATATATTCCAACCTATGGAAAGTACTCAGCCTATATGTTAATTATTATATGGTATTTATAAAATAAAAAATATATATATTCCAACCTATGGAAAGTACTCAGCCTACATGTTAATTACAGAAAAAATAAACCATGCATGCTAAACTGATGCAGGGGAATCAGGATCGATTCCAAGTGAAAGCCTTTTTGAGTGGTACAACCACTTAAGCATTTCAAAATATTTAAACTCTCTACGAAGCCAAAAAAAAATTCAGATCACCGCCACCTTCCCCAATCTCAATTATCAGCTAATGAACATCCTCCTCCACCTCCCAAGGCCCCTAAAACATCCACACATAGATCCAACAACTATCCTTCCAAGTGTTATCAATGATTGTGAAGATAATATTAGCATGAGTTGTCTAATGACGAGCGACAAACTAGCGACGACGGCGAGTGGTGACGGCGGTGAGCTGCGATGGCATGCAGTTGCTGCAGTGGTATGTGTCGGGCAGTAGCGGAGGTTAATGGCAGGCGGCGGCTGTGGCTAGCGATGGCAGGTAGTGGGCGGCAGCAAATCTCGACAGGCGTCAACAGCCAACGAGTGACAGTGGCGGTGGGCGGTGAGCGGAGGCCGGCAACTGACAAGTGGCGACGTCGGCAGGGAGAACCGTCAAGAATAATGTAATTCAAATTCGACCAAAATCAACCGAATTCTAAATTCATTCAAAATGAACTGCGATTTAAACTTCAAAATAATTAAAACTTTATATTATATTTGTAAACTTTCATACCAAACACGACAAAAGAGTTACAGTACACCACCAATTCACTCAACCAAGCATCCCCTTAATCATGGAGTTTGAATAACATTTCATCTTTAAAAGCATCCAGCATCCTGCACGTCCAAAGACATTAGTTGTACAATTTCTTTTTGAAATATTTCTATTGTAATTATGTTCTTGTTGAGCATAATGAGACATTGAATCCTTACTATACTTTCGTGCTCACATTTGCAAGAAGGTGGTACTTAAAGCTCCTTTAAACCAAAGAGGTTTCTCCACTTGCATTAGGCATTATCCTCTTTGAATTTTCGAAGGAAGCTTTTCCCTTCGATGAATTAGGGTATAGAAGGAACACTATCATACAACAAGTACTCGAAGGTGCATCTTTATGTAACTAATTCAGCATGACAATCCCTTGACAGCTTTCAAATTAGCGGGGTCAAACTTGATGACCGAGTATTGAAACACCAATAGATTTGAAAACATGTTGGAGATGGGCAATGTCTTGCCCCTCGATCAATTTATTGAATCACTACATCATCTTCTATGCCAAAGGTAAAGCGAGCATGACCTTTTTTCCTTTAATATGGCAGACAAGCATGAACAGGAACTTCTAACTTGCTACTTTCCCTATTACTATGGTCTATCAATGACAAGTTGCATTCTTTTTCATTGATAAAAATAATTGTTCTTCTGTAGAGGATACATCATTCATTGAACATAAAGATTGGGATTTCTCTATGCTTGATCATTCATCCTATCCATCCTCACATAATCAAAATCCTTCATCATATGTTCCAATTTCTTTATCAAATGTGTTCAATCCAAATAATCCTAATTGCACTCATAAAACAGTGGCAAAGAAAAACTCAAGTACTAAACTTAAATAATGGTAAGGTTGAAGTAACTCCTAATTCAAAGAACTATAAAAGGAATAAGATGTTTATTATCAATAAATTTAATCTTTCAATCGCAAAGTTTTCTTACCCGCCTCTATACTATATTACTATCTCAAGAACTATCATTGAAGCAATGGGAAGCAAACAGTTTAAAGAACTATGAAAACTTAAATGGAAGCACTTCAATATATATATATATATATATATATATATATATATATATATAAAATAAAAAAAAAGATAGATCGACAGTCAGAGACCGTCGATCAAACCCTAAAGAAAAAAATGAATAAGATGCAAATGATCTTCAATTTGAAATAAAAGGCAGAAAAAATTGCTTGGACAGTTTAAGATAGGTTAGTAGCCATGGTGCGTGCTTAAAACTACGGGAATGATTACCAGGACATATTTATTCTTGTTGCAAAAGACAATAAAATAAGAATCCTATTATCCTTAGCAATTAATCATAGTTGTAGATGAAGTCCTGTTAATAAAATACAGCTGTTAATAAAATAAGAATATTATTATTCTTAGCAACTATCAAAGCAGACATTGTCAACTGACAGTCATGCATAGGTTCACTAAAAATTTTGACGCTTTCGTGTTTCAATACATCACTAGCAAGCTGGAATGAATGGCATCACAAAATAAATTGTGGAATTGTGTCCGGATTAGCAAATATTTAAAGATTAGTTGTATTATGTACTATAATTCTATAATCTAGCAAAAAAAGATAATCTTAGAAATATGGTGCAATCACAAAAGTTTATTTGTTATAAATAAACATAGTTAATAATCTTAATTTATGTCAAGTAAAGGAATTTCTTTTCATCGTGTTTATTCTCTCATATGGATCTTTCTAGATTCTTGTCTATGAATAAAAGAAATATTTTTTTTTCCATTTTTCCAGCTTCTTAATATCAATTTCCTAATTATAAGCAGGAATCTCCATTTTGGCATCTACTCGGAATGGTTGCATCATTCTCTCACAAGTATCAACCATATCTCATATTCACCCTCTCCATTCATATTTCCATTTAAAGTGAATTAAAACCTGGTCCACAAATTGTAGCAATGTTTGTTGCATCCTTTTCCCTCCATAATTGTCATATACTCCATCAATCTAGCAATTGAATTGCCTAAAATTGGGGTAGTATCAATGTAATTATAAATTGGCTTTACACTTCCATCTTCTTGCTCTTTGTGGACTTTCGATGTATATTAAACCCAAAAACAATTATATCCTATTCATTTATACATGCACCAAAGATTGACGCTCGGACACCAACTTGATCTATAACTAACCACCCAATGTTATTGTGTAAACTCATAATAAGAGGCTAAAATAAATTTAAAATAGCTCTAAGAATTTTCTAGAGTTCTATATTTATTTATTAATCAAGGCATGTCGAACATTGTTTCAAGATGTGGATGCCTTTTTCTATCAGATCTGACTCCCTCCAATTGTAGACATCAAATTCTAAGTTGTCAAGGAATACATCAAAACCACCATCGTTTTCCTCCCTGAGTATGGTGGCAACAATAGATTTTCATATAGTAGAACATTAGAGCATTAGTAATCATTAGTAACGAACATCATTTCTAACATCAATAAATAGAAATAGTGCCACAAAAAAATGCAGCAAACAAGGTACAATAGCAGCAAAAGCCAGACAAAAAAAAAACAGCGCAAAGAGGGAAGGCCCAGCTTTAAGAAAGGGGTAATAATAAATCAGCACCAACCAATAGCAATGCGTTTCTAATTTTTTATTATTTTTTAATTCTATACAAAGCAATGACAGCACCAGGACTTCAATTCCAAGCAAATGCAATAATGCCCAAAAAAATACACCCCTATGGTTTCAAGCAATGATATCCACAAATGACCCTTTATAAGCTAAGGCAATTTATAGAGAGGAAAAACAAGAGAATTACTTTTATAGATTTTCGTACATGAAATTAAGCCTATTACATAAGCATATATAGCAAAGATATTCATCATTCTTTAAATAAACTCAAGAAAGAAGAAAACCTTATCCACAATAACCAAATAGATATAAACTAAAAAATAGGAAATACTTTATCTTATGAACTTCTTTGAGATGGTAGTCGGACTGAACATCCGCTTCATAATGTGAACACAGCATTAACATCCCTTGTATCTTCATCATATGTATGTGGACTCATGCATTTAAAAACCCATATAAGTTAAAAAAAACTTCGCTCCAAACAACAAGAATGTGTAGAAACTTATAAATACAAAACTCAAATTCAGATACCATATCCAAGCTAAACAAGCCAATATCAATTAAACCCACTTGTAATAAAAAATATCATATTTCTTCGGTGTCATAAGCAAAGGAGTTGCCACCACTCCCCAAAACGCGCTTTCTTTCCTAAACTGCTATTAGAAATACTAAAACATCTCTCTATATCAAATCCTACTGTTTTATCGGCTAAACCTAATACACAATTGCATTGAAGAACATCCTGTCATCTTATCGGAAGAGAAACTCTCACCATATCAAGAAGGCAACAAATAAAAGATACTAAAATTGATTTCTCTCATTTCTATCTACACATGATTCCCATTGATATTTCATCCCATACAACTTATAAAGTGACATGGTGTGCTCCCCCATTCTCTCCATCATTCATATGCAAAAAAGCAATCCTCTCATGCAGTCAACAATACTATTTAAATTCAATAACTTTCCTCCAAAAAATCAACAGACTATAGCACCTTATCATACAAAAAACTAAAATTCAAACATCAACTCCATGTCTTGTATGTTGATACCAACCCAAACCGGTTGCAAAGAACATCACTTCATACCAGAACTAATAGAAGAACAAGAAATGCCTCTACGCAACCCTCGTTACTTTATTAAAATTGCTACATGAAGCTTATTGTGTATTTCCACTTTTGGTCTGAAGATTGATTTGTCTACAATTGAACACGCTGAATTGCTCAATTTGTGTACCCTCAACTAAATCACAACACTCCATTTTAAATTTGACATCTTTCTCCCATATTCAACTTCACATCACAACCATGAACTCAATGAAGCTATTTAAATTCTAAACCTAAAATTCGAATGCCAAGAAGCCCTAACAAATTATTATATAAAACTAACTATAATTCAAATATCAAATCCATAACATCCAATTTGATAGCCACCACTCCCCAAAACCCCCTTTCTTTCCTAAACTGCTATTAGAAATACTAAAAAATCTCTCCATATCATAACCTACTGTTTTATCGGCTAAAAGTAATACACAATTGCATTGAAGAACATCCTGTCATCTTATCAGAAGAGAAACTCTCACCATATCAAGAAGGCAACAAATAAAAGATACTAAAATTAATTTCTCTCATTTCTATCTACACAAGATCTCCATTGATATTCCATCCCATACACCTTATAAAGTGATATGTTGTGCCCCCCATTCTCTCCATCATTCATATGCAAAAAAGCAATCATCTCATGCATTCAACGATACTATTTAAATTCAATAACTTTCCTCCAAAAAATCAACAGACTATAGCACCTTATCATACAAAAATAACTGAAATTAAAACATCAACTCCATGTCTTGTATGTTGATACCAACACAAACCAGTTGCAAAGAACATCACATCATACCAGAACTAATAGAACAACAAGAAATGCCACTACCAAACCCTCATTACGTTATTAAAATTGCTCCATGAATCTTATTATGTATTTCCACTTTTGGTCTTAAGATTGATTTGTCTACAATTGAACATGCTGAATTGCTCAAATTGTGTACCCTCAAATAAATCACAACACTCCATTTTAAATTTTAGATCTTTCTCCCATATTCAATTTCACGTCACAACCATGAATTCAATGAAGCTATTTAAATTCTAAACCTAACATTCGAATGCCAAGAAGCCCTAACAAATTATTATATAAAACTAACAATAATTCAAATATCACATCCATAATATCCAATTTGATAGCCACACAACCCTTGCAATGAACACCCCCTTCCCAATCCATATCCATTTTATCATGAGAAAAGGAGCTGCCAATCCATCTCATAAACACTTTATTTCTAAAACTGCTTCCAAGAATCATACATCATCTTTTCATACTGCCTAAAACACCATAAATTTATCCCAATAAAATAAAATAAAATAAAATAATCCCTTTGATCGAATAAAAAAATGTTTATACAACAAAGAAATGTTTCGAAAGTAAGACAACAATTCAAATTGGGTGATACAAATTTTTCTTTCAGCAAAGAGCCATATCTTTCATAATCAATCCTCTCAAATTAAAAACAAAAAAAAAAAAAAAAAAAAAACTGAAGTCAATCCATAATGACACCATAACTTATCATCATATATGTGTCTTATCAAATATTTCTTACAATGGATCTGACAAGGGTTGCCAACAATTTAATCAACATTCATATTTAAGAAAAAAAGATAAATTAAAAAAAATAAAAAAAATTTATTGCAAAAAGGAATGTAACTCAGCATTCATAACTCGCACCAAAACTTGCTATTCTTCTAATGCAACCTAAAGCACATCCTCAGGTGGATAAAAAATTGACCAGGTTTTCCACAATTAGACGAACTTGGCAACTTGAAGTTAGACAAAATAAATTGATCATAAAAACTAAAAATGATTTAAAACCCTCGTAATTAACACCAAAATTTACTCCCCTTCCAGTAATGCCTCAATTAGATCCTCTTCAAAAAAAATTAAACATGGACCAAATAAATCCTTAAAACATTGTTTGCAAAAGACTTTAATCTAAAAAATTACTATTAGTTGCTAATCAAAGGCCAATTCACGACATTGAAATTGCAGATGCATTATTTATTAATTTTATAGTATCTTGAACATTGAGATTTTATTAGATGAGATGCTAACAAATGAAATTCCATCTGATGATCTTACACAATGCAAGATAATTCCTTCTCCAATTCTAGTTCAAGATCATTTGGAGATGTCTTGATTTTATAGTGTTGTATTTCCATTAATAAATATTTTACCATGTCAACTTCATGTTACCACCCCATAGGCTATCAACCATTTTATGATGATAAGAATATATCATGTCATATTTCATTTATAAGGACAACAAGACATTACAACTTTTAATTTTTATACATTAGCCCTTTCTCTTACAATCCCTCATCCATATAACAGTTCCTTAGGCATGTTAGTCATCATATAATTGCAAATCAAAATAAATCATAGTTCCTATTCTAAAACTTCAACTCACTCTTGTTTTAAGCTAATATAATTATTATCATCACTCGTGTTCTCACTCTAACACTAGGAATCAATGATGTGTGATCATACAAACTTTGATTCTTGTAGATGTACATCGTGTTTCCAAGCAAAAATACAATGTAAAAATATTTTACTTATGATTTCTATATTAAATGTTTAATGAGGCATTATATATTTGCTTTGTTATTCTTAAATATTTTAGGTGATATTACGGAGCAAGATCTAGATAAATAATGCCTTAGGATTGCATGAATCAATTGAAGATAATTGAATGATCTATCGCCTTACATCCTCCTCTCCTCTTCCTGCTTGCACTGGGGTGAGTTATCTCCCAATCTCCATAGAGCTATGAAACATTTCTCCCTCTCTCCAATCTCAAATCAACTTTCTTATCACCATTAATTGAAGTCCAAAACAATCCTCAACAATAATTTTGTTACTTCCTCTTTGCATTATTTGATATCAAAGCAAAATCCAATCAATGCTCTTTAAAATGAGAATCGAAAAGGAGTTTCTTTTAAACAATAACTTCTTCACTTTGTCAAAATTTGCCCCCCCCCCCCCCCGACTTCAAAACACTTTTTAAATTGTTATACTAATCTATCATTAAAACTATAAACATATTCAAACCCTTTTTTTTGCAAAAGCACAAACAAATTTATATAATTTGAGAAAAGATGTTTTAGTCATTTACCACATTAATTCAATTTTACATTAAATAAAAATATAAAATATTTGATGAGATCTTACTAGTATCATCATTTAACATCCATCCAAATTGAGTAGTGCTACACTCCCAAAGTGCAATTTCAAAAATTTCAAGATTTTAATAATTTCATGTAGATGTGGATGTTTACATGGCATATATATACTATACAAAATATTCCATATATGTGGATAGTAGTCAATCAATGCTATTATAAGAAAAAAAATCCATGCATTATAAAATGATGCATGGGAATCAAGATCGATTTTATGCTTGGGTCTGTTTGAAGCGTATAGCATCTCTAAATGTCAAGACATTTCGAATTTGTTTGACCTCACTACTAAAGCCAAACAATTTCACAACACCACCTTCCCCAACAGCAATTATCAGCCATCACCAATCAATATCCACCTGCAGCTCCCAAGGCCCCTAAAGCATGCACCCGTTGATCAACCAACTATCATTCCAAGTGTTATCAATTATTGCAAAGATAATCTTGTCATGAGTTGTCCATTATGATGCAAAATCAGTATAAACAATGTCTAAGGATTGCATGAACGAATTGAAGGTAATTGAATGAGAAATCTATTGTCTTAAATTTTCCTCTCTTCTCCTCCACTCTTTGAGATGATCATCTCCATATCTCTATAGGGCTATGCAACATTTCTTCCTCTCCAATTTTATATAAAATTTTGTATCACCATTAATTGAAGTACTAAATAATACTCAAGAATCACTTCATCAAAATCTTCCTTGCAATATTTGGTATCAAAGAAAAATCCAATCACTGCTCTTTAAATTGAATACAAAAGAAGTTTCTTTAAAGGTACAACCATTTCACATTGTCAAAATTTCCCCTTCCACGCCCTCAAAAACTTTTTAAACTTTATACTAATCTACCACTAAAATTATAAACATATTCAAACCTTTTTTTTGTAAAAACACAAACAAATTTAAACAATTTAAAATACAAGATGTTCCAATCATTCACCCTAATAATTCAACTCGACATTAACTAAAATATTTGATGACATCTTCCTGATATTGTTATCCATTATGCATCCAAATTGAGTAATGCTACACTCCCAAATATAATTTCAAAAGTGATTTTATTAATCCTTGTGCAGATGTGGATGCTTACATGGCATTATAAAATAAAAAAAATATTCCAACCTATGGAAAGTACTCAACCTATATGCTAATTACAGGAAAAATAAACCATGCTTGCTAAAATGATGCAGGGGAATCAGGATTGATTTTTAGTATAAGCCTGTTTGAATGGTACAACATCTCCAAATATCAAGGGATTTCAAAATTATTTAAACTATCTACTAAGCCAAACAAGTTCAGACCACCACCACCTTTCCCAACATCAATTATCAACCATCACTAATCAAACTCCTCCTCCACCTCCCAAGACCCCTAAAACATCGACCCATAGATCCAACAACTATCCTTCCAAGTGTTATCAATGATTGTGAAGATAATATTGTCGTGATTTGTCTATTATCATGCGATTGACTACATATCTACTTTCCATGTAGAACCTAGCCTCATTCCGATTTTTTCCTTTTTTTAATCAAATAATATCTCATCCACGCCAAAAGAACTTTATTGATATTCATCTCTGTCCCAATTAAAAATATAAACAATACCAAGAAACTCACTTCAATAGATTCCATAATATATCATATATTTCTTACAACCTACTTTGCATTCCAAATGGATTACTACCGAACCTAAGTCAACTTTTAAAGAGCTTTAATACTATACTAAGTCATTTAAGAAATCGAGACATACTAACCAAAATCTATTTGAGTCGAATATTACTCATTATTGACTTAAAATGTATAAAATCATGAATCTATTTTTTCTATATATCGTGCTAGCTAGATCTTCGAACTCCATTCATGACTACTTGTATCCTTCGAACTCCATTCATGACTACTTGTATCCTTCTCCATCTAACAAATCTCATTCTTTGAGAAGTGTTTTTTGAAGACATAAGCACCCAAAAAGAGACCATTAATAACCAACCAGTTGATCAGGTTCCAAAGAAATCCATTGAGATGGGACTTAAGGTGGATGTGCTAAACCAAGTTAAAGAAAAAAAACTAAACAAAAAACTAGAATTCATGAGTCAATCTGAGGGAAAACATCCAGCAAAGCTCAAGAAAATCTTATCCTAGTCACGCAGCAAGCTCATAAGATAGAACTAGCTCACATATCCTGCTAAATCTAAGGCACTATACCAATGCTTTAAAAGACCCAACAACTGCTAGACTAGGCGACCAACTACATACAACGATCAACTATTAGCCTTAATCCAATTTCGAGCCTGTGTCAAAGATATACAACTCTTGTATTGTTTTATATTTATTACATGAATAGGTAATCTTCTAACTTTCTTTATAGCACTCAAGACACTAAGTCCCTATCTGTAAAAAGTGGATTTCAGGGAAAGCTTTGTATTACGATATAGGACTCAAAGTGAATGCACTAAACCAAGCTCAAAAAATAACAAAAATAAAAAAATAATCACCAATCAAGTACTAGAGCTACACCTTGCTCAGTCATAATGAGGCGTTGTCCCATCAAAAAAGTAGACGAATCAAGATGCTGATTAGAGGAAAAATGGCCACCAAAGCTCAAGAAAAGCTCATCCTAGTCAAGCGAAGGACTCATCAAATAAAACTACTTCATATAACCTGCTACATCTAAGGCAATATACCAATGCTTTGAGAGACCCAACAACTGCTATACTAGGCGAACGACTACATCCAATGAACGACAATTAGCCAGCATCCAAGTTCGAGTCTATATTAAAGACATAAAACACTTGTATTGTTTTAATATTTATTACATGAATAGTTAATATGGAAACTGTAGATTTCAGAGAAAGCTTGCTATTATGAATTTTTTGGCTGTTCAAGGCCTGACATCTAATTATACATACATTAGCTTACCAGTGAAACTTAAACAGCTCTAATGCCTAATCCTAAAAACCATAAACCCTAAACTCTAAAACCCAAGTCACAAGGCATAAACAATAAATCTTAAACCTTAAAACCTAAAACAAAAAATCCTAAATTGTAAAACTCTTAAAACCCTTAAAACTCTTAAAAATTAAACAATAAACTCTAAACAAAAACCCTCAATCATGTAAACTCTGATACTTAATTTATGATGGACAGGGCATTTAATTGAAAAAAAAAAAAACTTTAAACCTTAAAACTCTAAAAAATTAAAGCCTGAACACTAAAACTCTAAACAATCAACTATCCATATCTCTTATCTTTTCTAATATCCTTTGGCTTAGTAAGATTCCAACAAAATCAACAAATAGATCAGAATCTAACATGTATTATTACGATTATGAGTGACAAGATTGTCCTTGTTCTAATAGATCTAATGACTATGCTTATAAGCTTTGCTTAGTTTCTACATATTCTGACCATTCATCTCAAGCTTATGAATTTAATGCTAAATAAAATTATCAACAATCATCTCAGTCAACATATTCTATTGAAACATAGGATCATGAATCTCACCAAAAAAACACTTTGGCTCAAAGCTATATGCCTTCATAGGTTAATTGAAAGAGTCGATCACACGAACACAATCCCTTTCATGATCTAATAGATCGAATGACTGCTTATAATCATTGCTTAGTTTCTAGATTTTAACACAATTCATCTCACGATTATGAATTTAATGCTCAATCAAATTATCATCAATCATCTCAATCAACATATTATATTGAAACATATGACCATTAATCTCATCAAAATACACTTTGGCTGAAGACTAGATGCCTTCATAAGTTAATTGAAAGAGTCAATTACACAAGAACAATCCCTCTCAACCTATCAACTATTGAAATCCTGTACATCCAAGAATTCCTTGAGCCAAAAATTTAGACAAGAACTTTGTGTTTTTACTTTATATGTTGATGATATTTATGAAGATTATCATGTTAATATGATAACCTCATATGATATTTAGACATCAAGGATGTTTAAAAGATACCATAGCAATAGCTTGCTACCTTGCTTTAATTTGAACCAAAGCCTACCCTTGATAAGATAACTCAGCTAGAGTAACAACTTGAAACTAATGTTATGCCAAAAATTGGTAGATCGTCATCAACATTTACGAACATTCCTTCAAATAAGTTACGAACAGGGTTTCCATCTCCAACAAGTCTATCACTCCCTTTTCAAACTCCCCACTCTAGAACTCTCAACTCTAAAAACATGTTCTAAAACTATGTGCTTTTTCTTTATTATTTGATGACCAATATATAGTTTATTTTGTTAATATAATAATCTCATTTAATGATTTAGATATCAAGGATGATAATAAAGCACCCAAAAAATATTTTCTACATAACTATAATTTGAGCCAAAGCCAACTCTCATAAGATAAATTCAGCTAGATTAACAATTTGAGATTGAACCGGTGGCAAAAATAAATAGATTTCGTCAAATTTTGTTAGCATTCCTTCAAATAAGGGTGTGTTTCCTTTGGCATTCAGGCCTGAGTTTTGAACCGGAAAAAAAAAAGTGTTTGATTCGCGCGTTCATGTGGATGGCGGTTCAGCATGTACACAATTTTTTTTTAAATCACGACCGCTCCATTGCCCCTGAGTCTCGCATTCCATCGTTTTCCTGATTTAAGGCTTGTTCGCACAACAACTTCACAAATCCCCCTTCACTCCTTCCAGAAACCACTGTCAATCGTCTTCTACCTAAACCTTCGTCAAAACCTTGTGATTGAAGTTACCTGGGAAAGCAACGAAAGGAGCAAGAAGTACAAAGACATCTGAAATTCCCATCTGCCTCCCCCTTCCGCTCTGCTCCTAACTGAATGCAACAGTCGGGACTAGAGTTAGGTAGAAATTTCTGTCAATAAGATTCTCTACTGATTTTATTTTTTTTTCATCCCTGTTCAAGCATGGAAAGAATTGAATTGCTTGAGAGGGATGATTAATGGAGGACCTGATAGATTAGGAAGTGAATTGCTAAATGTTCAAATTTTTTATTAATGGAGGACCTGGTAGATTAGGAAGTGAATTGCTAAATGTTCAAATTTTTTTTGAACTTATTAAAGGCATGGTTTATCTCAGTAATTTGGTAGTTTAGGCAAAGTGGGGAAGCTATTGATATGATAGGTTACCACTAAGGTTGCGTTTGGAAGAGATTATTTACAGCTGTGGCATTTTCAAAACGCTATGGATGCGTTTGGATGTCCCGTTTCCTCAAATTATTAAGAACCTCGATTTTTTTTCTACTGGTCGCGGATCGCGAGGTCTTACCCGCGATCCGCGATTCCTTTTTTTCTAAGACGAAATTTACCCTCGATCCGTCTCCTTCCCTCGCGAGCCCTGCGCGATCCCTGCGCGATCCGTCTCCCTCGATCTGCCTCCTTCCCGAGCCCTAGGTCGCGGCATCCGTCTCCTTCCTTCCTCCCTAGCGCAATCTGTCTCCTTCCCGAGCCGTCTCCTTCGAGTCGTCTCCTTCGATCCGTCTCCTTCGATCCGTCTCCTTTAGATTAGTGTCCATTGATCACGATTTGGGGATCCTTACTTCTGGGCCGAACGAGACGACAGGCGTTGAAAATGTGCAGCTAGCGTGAACGTCGGCTGCCGACTTTGAATTCTGGTCGCCATCGAGTATGGCAAACTAAACCTAGCCCCTGGTTTCCTTCGCCATTCGATCTGTATTTTTTTTTACCGCTAAGGGGACTGTGCTCGCTTTGAGAAGATGGAAGAGGTTATGGTATGATTAGGTCATTCATGATCTTTTACTCTTTGTTGCTCTAGAGAATTAGGAGTTTTATCAAAGAATAACATTTGGGGCATATGGAGATTGGATTAGTGGTTTAGGTTGAGGCAATTCTTTTATAGTTGCTTTATTTTAAGTTGGGATTTTTTTTGTATTGGCTGCGTGAAGGTAGACAATGTCCCATTTTTCCTTATGGTGGAATGCATGCGTGTTCTTTGGATTCTTTTTCATTGGGATGGGATTTGGTTGATTATAGTTTTATTGAAGCTTTTATGGCTACTTATATTCTTTCGTCTGCGGTTGATGATTTTCAGGCCAATTTTGTTGAGTAAATACTCAACATGGGTATCAAATTACAAGCTTTGAGAAATTTGGTAGTTTAGGTTGAGGCCTATTTCCTTTTTTTTTTTTATTGATGCATTTGAAAGCTTCCAATCACAGACCTTGATTGTCAGGATGTGAAATATTAGGCCTTCAACATAAAGCGATAAGTAATGTGGACGGACACCAACCAATCCAAAAAATTAAGCATAGGAGTATTGGTCATTGCTAACATATATGAAAATTAACTTTTATTTTACTCTTGATTATTGTAAATGGAAAAGTTTTTATGTTTGCTCCAATTTTAGCGATAAAGAGAAGCCCTAAATTCATATTTTTTCACAAAATGTTGTAAATAAGTTGGTCTCAAACCGCTGAAACCAAACAGTTTAACAGATTATTCAAAACAGGGGCAAAATTGTCATTTATCCACAAACAGATGCGATTCAGCTGTTTTTCAAACGCTCAAACCAAACAGACAGACAGATTATCCGGATCAGCTGATGATCAGCAGATTATCAGGATAATCTGCTTATCCTGATAATCTGGATAATCTGCAGCTGCGCCAAACAGACACTAAGAAAACCAACGTAATGTTCTAAGCTGAAAATTGTCTTTTTTTTTTTTTTGCAAAAAGAGAAGGGTATTTCAAACATTTATACACAAATAACTATAACATAGTACTTTCAAAACAAAAATTTTCAAACAGAAGAATCCTTTCCCCTCTACAAGTCAAAGCCTTAATCCCAAAAAGTAGGGTCGGCTACATGAATCCTTTTTCTCCATTGCGTCCTATTTAGTGTCATATTTTCATTTAATTCTAATAAATTAAGATCATTTTTATGCAATAAGCCCAAGTCTTCCTAGGTCTACCTCTGCTTTTCTTAAAATAAGTTGAATCTAAAACATATACTTTCCTAATCGGATCATCAAGTGGTCGACGTTTAATGTTACCAAACCATCTAAGGCGACTCTCTCTAATCTTGTCCGTCACTGGTGCAACACCAACCCTATTACGGATATATTCATTACGCATTTTGTCTCTAAGTGTAAAGCCACTCATCCACCTATTCATGCTCATCTCGGCAACACTTAACTTAGCATTATGCTTCTCTTTTAAAGGCCAACATTCAGCACCATAGAGCATTGCAGGTCTCACCACCATCTTATAAAATTTTCCTTTCAGTCTAAGCAGTACTTTTCTATCACACAATAGGCCGGACGCATTCCTCCACTTCAACCAACCAACCTGAATTCAAACGACAACAACAAAGAGAAAAATAGCTTAATGTAATGCCATCTGGCACCATTATGTATAACGAAATGAAAAAGCATTGAATTCATTCTCAAGCATAAAGCAAACCTTAGACAAACACAGATTTAATAAATGACCACAATACTTTAAAAAAATGCCCAAATGAAACAAAGCTTGATTCAACATTTCCAAACCAACTATTGCAAAAAAAAAAAATTAAAATAGTCAACAATATTTGTGATGCTCTTTTAGAAAAAGTTATAATAAAACCAACAATATTAAGATAATAAAAAAATTCCATGCCGCAAATTAACTGGATTTTTAGAGAAATAAATGCCATCTTCGCAGAAAAACCATAGAACTTGTTCTCCAAGGAAAGAACCGAACAAAGGCAACGGGAAGCTCAAGCAACTTTCACTAAAAAAATAATAATGGCAGGAGTGGAGATCAACATAAATGGATTTTCAAAAAAGATAAAGCAAAATAATTGAACAAATTTGGAAAAAAAATATAATTAGACATGTAGCAATTTCATCCAATCTCGAAAATATCATAATAAACATCCATGACATGATAAAACAAGGCAAACTGGCAGCAAAAGTAGCATCAAGCAGACGAATAAAAATAAGTTTTCCTTTACTGAAACAAAGTTGCGCTGAAAAATTTCATTCTAAGACGCTCCAAACATCTAACATAATCCCAATTTAAAAAATAAACAAAGCTGGAAAGGCTCCAAACTGTAGATCTAACGGTAAGATTTCTGGAACCTCGCACGAGCGCCGCGACCACCAAACTTCTTCGGTTCGCACCGGCGAGGATCAGCAACAAGGAGTGTACGATCATACCTAATGAAGATGTCCTTGACCTCCTTCTTGGAGTGTTCGTCGACGTACTTCTGGTAATAGGCGACAAGAGCCTTGGCGATGCTCTGGCGAATGGCGTAAATCTGAGAAGTCTTACCACCGCCGCTAACGCGGATGCGCATGTCAACGCCGCGGAAGCGCTCCAGGCCAGCGAGAAGGATCGGTTCGAAGGCTTTGTAACGGAGGATCTCTGGTTTGACGAGCTCGATCGGGACACCATTAACCTTAATCAAGCCCTTGCCGGCCTTGCAATGAGTAACGGCGACCGCTGTCTTCTTGCGTCCGAAGCATTGAACAGAATTCGCTGCACCGTTCGTCGCCATAGCTGCCGCCGAAACAAAGAGGAATGAAGAGGTAGAGGAAGGGAAGGGGAGAGAAGGCGAGCGGCGGCAAGGGAGTGCAGATTTTAAGGGAATTAAGCTAGGGTTTTTGAGAACAGTTCCTATCTCCTTTGGGCTTTTGATTTGGTCGAATTATAATTCTATTATGAGCCTAAAGGCCCAATCAAAACGATAGCCCATGGAAGATTAACAAAGAAAACTGACGAAAATAGAGTAAAAAAGGTCATTTCTTCAGTAGCATAAATTTTGACGGTATGTTATAATGTTTTACTGATCACCAAATTTTATTTTTATATTTAAATCACTCAAATCTTTCATCTCACATAAAAAATATCATTATTAAAAAAATATAATTAACGTTTTCATACATAGATAAGATGATAGATATATAAAAAATGAAGTTTTTTCGTTAGATATATAAATACATAGGAATCAAGTGATATGTAATGACTGCAATTTCACCTAAATACGTGAATATTCTCAAATATGAAAGAGTCAAATAAATTCAACTTGAAAACAAATTAGACGAATTAGCACTTTCAATATTAGAAGAAAAGCAGTGAAAAGAAGTTTAAGACCCATAAACATTTTTATCTCACTTTTAGAAACAATTTCCTAAATATTTGCTTATTTGGTTAACTATTATGAATCTAATATTAAGCACATTTTCTTATTTGGTATCGTAAGAAATTTTCTTGAACTAAAATTTTAACAAAGTCGTGCGAGTCAGAGCCATTCAAAAACATTAAATAAGTGCCAAAAATATTTAGCTAAATTATTGTAGAAAATATTAGAAATGAAAAAAAAAAAAAACAAAACACCCCTTATTTTTGAAGTGGCCTTAAATCTTCTTTGAATTGTTCAACTAAAGTTGTTCATCAAATTTTCGATATATCATCAATAATGTACTTCTAAATTATTGAATATAATATATTATATCTATTTAATTTAAGACATCATTGAAGGATGTTAATATCACTTTTCATCCCCAAGCCTCTTTTATCACCATAACCTACTTTGAGTCTGGCCAAAGTGGTCAACTCAAAATCTAGTTGAATTTTAATGAATGAGAGTTCAATCTCAATAATCCCTTATCAATAACCAAAAAATTTATGCACAGGCCAAACAAGCTTCAAAGTCCATAAAAAGGACTATATTCTTACTATTTCTCTATAATATTAGCATACTTTTTGTGATTCTTGCTAACCATTATATAGTAATTAGTGAATCGAACACTACACTCTTGGCATTCGATATGCCCCATAATTGTAACACTATTGATACTTGCAAACTATACAATATTCATCATCCTTCCATGAATCATCATCCAGTGGCTTAGAACTTGCATCAAATGTTCTCAACACTAGGAACAATCATCTTGCTCCAATATTCATAGTTGTTCGATATTAGATGTGTTGCATATGGTGACAACATTAATGTCACTCATTAATGATGCTTGCCATGCTCCTATATATCATCATCTTATTATCATAATATTTGCATTATATGTATCATATATGATGACAATAATATGTGTCCTATATGATGACAATAAAAACATCATTCAAGGCAATATTGATTGCATCACCTTTCACCATATAAAAATGAAATGATACTCATTTAGGTTCCATTAATAGCTATCCTACAAGAATGATAGTAATACCAAGCATACCTTAAATAAACAAAATGATAATGTTTCTTCTTTCTACCTGAAGATTATGCAATGCTCATCATGATCTCATCCATGGTAATCATTTTATCATGGTAGCCACATCAAGCACACTTCATATAATAGTTGCTAGTGCTTTCCACTTCCATCAAAAGTTTAAATGAAGCGCAATATTGCATGATGTAATTTGCCATAGTATGTGCTGATGCAATAAAAAAAAGTTTATTAATCG
The DNA here is from genome assembly GCA_022702705.1 of Papilionanthe hookeriana x Papilionanthe teres. NCBI lineage: Eukaryota > Viridiplantae > Streptophyta > Magnoliopsida > Asparagales > Orchidaceae > Papilionanthe > Papilionanthe hookeriana x Papilionanthe teres. The sequence continues at coordinate 17,007,152 of CM040435.1, read as the reverse complement.
TTTTATTCAAAAATGTTATGAAGCTTGCCATAGAATGCTCCAATTATATTTTATATCAAAGCAAGCCCTTTTGTTAATTTTTTCGCGTGTAAAATTTTATTTATTAAGATAACACTACCAGAATTTAGCCCATTTCCGACTGTCAGATTCAATCTGTTAATGCCAAATAAACCATCAGTCATTATTTTTCTGATGGGTTACCGACTGTTTATAAGTCGTTGCAAAAATGCTTGTCACTAAATTAAAAATTGTTGACCTCATTTTTGAGGTCATTCTTTTCTCTCTCTTTAGAGCCTAGGATCTAGCATTAGGATTTTCCTATTTTTGACTCTCTTAGAGGACTAGGTTGGGGCCCATCATATTTAGAAATTCAAGCCATTTCCTCGCTCCTCGAAGTTTCATATGGACGGCTCTAAATCCTCGACACCTAGTTGAGTCGATTAAAAGCCGACGTATTGAAACTCTTGTCGAGTTCCTATAAGGATTTGAAAGCCATAGGTGGACCCCACTGCGTGCGATGTTTGACTTTTTACCACGAGCAATATGTTTGGCTATGGTTCTCACTTAGGCGAAGACCAGTCATTAATTTGCTCGATAAGTGGCTCCGGTCGGGTCAAAATAAATTCATTTTTGCCATGTTACACAAATTTAATTTAAATTGATGCGACCGTCGACGAACTTGTCCGCATGACCCCGGATGGCGAAACGGACTGCGCCGATGCTTCCGGAACGTCGATTTTAGCCGGGAAGGACATATAATTTGATAGGGTTTCGAGTCGGCTCAAATCGCGCGTAAATCGACGATTTTAAATAAAATGATAATAAAAATAAATGTTTTTTTTTATATATATGATAAAAATATATTATTTTTTTTACCTTAATCATATGGTTCACGGGGCACGATTACTGTTCATTATCTCTTATCTCACGCACGCGCCTTCGATCCCCTTTCCCGTGCCCTAACCGGTCCCTATCGTCCTCTTCTTCAGTGACGACCGATTTCGAGAAGCTTCCCAGCCGGTTTCCCGGTCACCTCTCCATCCTCCGACCACAACCGACATTCTCTCCGGTTGTAACTGTCGGTCACGTTCTTGTAACAAATTATCCCGCCTAGTGAATCAGGTAACCTTCCTTGCGGTTTGTTTTGGTCGGTTGTCCTGCTAACGGTAGAGTTCTCGTCACCGTCAGTCTTCACCGACGGTAGCTTCGGCAGTGAGCCATCTTTCCCCGTCACTTATAAATATCTGTCTTCGTGAGAGAGTAGGGGGGGGCTGAGATCTTTTTTTCTTAAGTTTGATTTCTGTGAGTAGTATTTCCTTTGAGAGGATTTCTGAGGGGAAAAAGAAGGAGGAGTTTAAAGGCTGTTGATTCTTTTGAAATTTGAGATTCTCTCGTTAGTAATTGCGGTTGTGTCTCAGATTTTCTTGAGGTAAGTTCTTCTTACCTTCCTCTCTTCTTCGACCATCTAATATGATATTTACTTTTGGATTTCTCTTACGCCTTTGTCTGGAAAGTTAAGAGCTAGAGATGAAATTCTCAATTTAGAATTGGTACACTCTTGCTTGCTATCTGTTTTATTTCGAATCATTTGGATATGCAGTTCGTTGTGATCTTTTCTGTGGGAAAGAACTTGAGATGTTTTCATTATATTTGACTCACATTTTCCTTCTCTGTCGAAAAGAATGAATTACAGGCTCCTAAGGCATAATTTCTTAAACTGTTGTTCTCGTGCCTTTAAGCTTTTGATTCCGTTGATTTGAGGGATTCTTGGTGAGCTCTTATATACAAAACTTGAGTAATTATATTTGCAAACTTGGTTAAGCCTCATCACTGGATAGTTAATTATTTCATACATGTATAAGATCATCTATAGTATATCTGCATGTTTTGTGGTGATGGAATGGTAGATTTTTGCTTCACATTAGTATCTACAAGTATAACACTTCAAACCTTTATATATTTACACACTTAACACCTAAATTTAAATATATGATACTTACAGATTTTTTTTTTTTTTACATAAATCAATGTATTTACATACTTAACACTTAATATAAATATATATATATATATATATATATATATATATATATATATATATATATATATATATATATATATATATATATATATATATATATATATATATATATATATATATATACATATATATATATATACATATATATATATATATATATATAATTTCCTGATTTCTTTTATAATATTTACATGTATAACACTTAAACCTTTAAATTTACATTTCCAACATGAAAACTTCAGTCTTCTTTCTCTAAGTTTCCATGGATTTGCTGGAGCCGAAACAGAGATTCTGGGATGTTTTATTTGGTCTTAGATTGAAACTCAGTTTTGGGGTCTTCTTTATTTTGTCTCACTCTAGCTGAACTTTGAGATTTTAAAATCATGGAGATGCTTTTGCTGAAACTGAAATATAAAATTTTGGGCAAATGTATTTTGCTCTGATTTTCTGAAATCAAAATATGGAATGCAGGAAGTTTCCTTTGCTTTAGCCTGCTAAAATCGAAATGTGGAAATCTGTGCCTTCTCTATTTTAACCTACTGGTGTTCTTTGGAAATTTGGAACTAAGCTTGTTTCAGCCTTGTCGTGGCTCGGTTTTAGCTCTTTTGACGTTTCTGGTTTTAGCTTTATGTTGGGGGTGTTACAATTTAGTGTTGGGCTCAGATTTTGATTATGTTTTAGCTTGGGTTGGATCTTCTAACACCTTTTGCTTTAGCCTTGTGTTGGGCGCTGTTTTGGCTTGGAGCTGTGCTAATTCACAACCATATGGCAGTTCGGATTTGACCTGTGCTTGGCTCGATTTTCAGTCTTGTGAGGGCTCAATTTTTAGTCTTGTGCTTGGTTTGAACTCAACTTTTATGATGGTTTGATTGCAGCATTGTATAAGGTTATAAATTGGAAGTTTGGAAGTCTTAATGTTGGATTGATTTGGGAAGCAACTGTCAATTTTGCTTTGCTCTATAATTTGGAATTGGAAAAGCTATTACCAGTCTCTCTTTAATTCTTTGAGGCATGCTGTTACTGGTTCTATTCGTTCTTATAAGTTAAATTCGGAAGTTGTGGCTAGTTGGCCTTTTCTTTAAACATTGGATTTAGGGAATGTTTGCAGCTAGCCTATTCCTTGTTCTGTAATTGCATCTTTTGGAAGCTGTAATAAGTTTACCTTTGATTTATTTTGAAAATACTGTGTAATTATATTATTGTTTACCCCCTTATTTAAATATATAAACATATGGTTTAAGGGAAATAATGTGAGTAACATGTGTGATGGTTTCCTAAAGTTGAATCATAGCAGCTTTGTGTTTATTACTCTAATTTGCTAAAACTGAATTTTGCGGAATTGAATACCTGAGCAAGCTTTAACTCATTTGAATTAGTTTTATGTATTAGATATTGGAAATGTGAATACATGAGAAATGAATAGTATATGTATGCAAAAATTTCCTGATCCTTTATATAATGCAAGTTGTAGCAATGTTTTAATTTGGATAGAGATTTCTCAAATTGTTGGACATGGATATGAAAGTTCAAAGTGGGTGTATAAGTTGGAAATGCGGGGTACAGGCAATGATGCATAAACTTCAATAATCATGATTTTATAGCTGAAATAAATAAAATCAATACTCAATTTTAGATGCCCATTTTATCCTATAGTTTAGGTAGTTCTAATTCCTACCTTTAAGAAATTTGTGAACCAATAACAGATACTACAACACCGGATATTACACCGACACAGTAACGGATACTACAACAACTGACACTACAACACTCAGTATTACACTGGTACAGTAACAGATACTACAATAACATGCACTACACTTGCACAACAATAAACACTGCACTTGCACGACATCAGATACTATACTAGCACATTAAATTAAAATTCAACACATACAACACATCAAACACATCACATCAAACATAACACATATAATTGCCAAACTCATCATGCCACATATAACATATTAAATATCACATACACACGCCACATATCAAATATTACATACACATACCACATATCAAATATCACATACACACACCACATATCAGATACTACAAACTGGTTCACTCATTAATTAAGTGGTAGGGATTAGGTTTGCCTACTCTAGGGTGATTTGCTGGTGACTTTATTTGAGATTGATACAGACTTCAATACTTCGGGTTGCATGTGGGATCGTGATATAAAAAAAAAGAAATATATAGACTGAGTCTATCCTCAAATAGAATTCTTATTTCCCCACTTTGATTTTTCATATGTTTATAATTAAACTTAATTATACAGATATCTGTAGTTATTAGTTTGCTTTCGAGGCATCAACAGAATTGGTCAGGTATACATTTTTTTACTGCATAGCTCTTTTACTTTATTTATTATATATTGTCGTGCATTCCTTTACTTTTTTTTATTGTACATATTTACTCATCTTCATGCTTTTAGTTATTACTTCTCTTGCACATCTGTACATACCCCTAGGGTAGGCCATCTAGGGCATGGCTAGTTTCTTTTATTACACATGTCCATTTTAATTATTACTTTTCTTGTGCACCTGTACATACCCCTAGGGTAGGCCATTTAGGGCATGGTTGTTTCCTTTTTATTATACATGCTTACTTTAATTATTCCCTTGCATATACCCTTAGGATAGACCGTTCGAGGCATGTTCTTCTCTTTTCTTTCCTATCTTTATCCTTTCTCGAGACGAGACGACAGAGGACGAATGAAGGATCTTCGATCGAACATTCATAGATTTAAACAACACCTATAGGATATCGAGGTCGTCGTTTGATACAACATAAATCCTCACACTATCTTTTAGGACTTAGTACGATTGTATATCATACGATATAAGTCCTAAACTGTTTAGGATTCCGAGGTTGTCGTTTGGCACGACATAAATCCTCTCATTTTTTGGGTCATTTACATATGACATATAAATATAAATCCCAAATCATCTAAATAATTTGCAAGATTGAAACATAAACACAACTTCATTTTCAAAGATATAAAGCCCAATCATAGGTTAGTTTGAGATGTCACTGAAGCTCTTTCAGTATCTTCGACGTCTCCTACGCTTTGCTTCTTTGGACTCTGAAAATAATTATTCCATATTGAACCATTCCCTTTGATTTTCCTACAACCAATCGTGAAAACTTGAACGTTGAAATTCTTGAAGACGAAACCCATGATCCTTATCGAAAGTTTTCTTAGGTGATTTCGGTCCCCTAAGATGTAATTAACTATAGGGGCTTGCCTCTATAGGGAATTAACAACCCAGATTAATCTAAACCCTGTCTAAACTGTGTATTAGACAAGGGAATTTGTCTGCTATAAAATACGCAGACCAAAATAGAGTCATAAGCTTTAAGTTTAGATAGTTAAGCCTACTAACAAGTGGTACGCTCATCTTTCGGGATGATGTATCACTTGTGGTATCGTGCTCAACTATTTAAACTATTTGACATATGAGATCTATCTGATCTCGTTATTTTCAAAATAAAAATATATCATCATTTTAAAAAATAAAAAAATATACTTTACCTATTACATTAAATTTAAATTTTAAAAATTTTATTTTTCATAAATAAAAAATTAGCCGACAAAAATTAACGGCCATTTCGATGACTTCTATTTACCGACAGTTTTTCGACAAATTATGATAGTCGATATTGGATAAATTAGTAATCACGTGCTAGCTGTCTGTCGTCGTTGGTTTTTGATTACCGACAAGCAAACCGTATGTGATAACCAACATGTGAACTGTTTGTAAAACTGTAGCAGGCGTCATTTTTATGACGCGGTAAGATTCGTTGGTTATGCGTCAAAATCATAGACGACGAGCAACTATCGATAAGTGAACTGGCTGTCAATTTATATCGAAGTTAAACTTGTTGATTTCTCGTCAATTCCCCGTCAATTAAGCGATGGTAATATAATCAACGACATAAGTCGTGGGAATTCACAACGATTGCTCGATAAATCGTTGGAAGACTGACAGAAGCACATAAAACTTGTAGCATAATAAAATAATAAATTTCCCCTTTGATAGTTAAGATTTCCACACCTACAATCAACACAAATATAAAATGCAATAGCTACAGTGCAGTTTAACCAATCCAAACATTTGGCAGACTAAAATTGCAATATTAAATTTTCCAATCAAACATATAATTAAACAAAGTACATTTAATTAAACAAAGTACATTTAATTAAACATATATGCATAATCATTCAATAAAATAGTATCCACTCAAATGTTTAAGAAAATCTTATATAAAAAAAATCCTCCAAAAATCATCCTTATTCTCCTCATCATCATCATCCTGCTTATCCAATGGTTGCCTCCCTCGCTGCCTCGCCTGATGCCAGAATACATTTGACTCTTCCTTCAACTTGGGCTCCATATTGGCCTACAACTCCGACCTCATATGGGCGAAGCGGCCTCCATCTTTGCAGCTAATGTGGCAACCCACCTAAAAGCCTCCTCCTTCTATGCGGTAGAAGTAGATGTTGTGGATGCACCAGTGGAGGGGTGAGTGTTGTAGGCGAATGCCTGAGACTCGAGCCCGTAGACTCGAACTTTTTTCTTGCCTCCAACAAACTCTCTTCACAAGACATATTTTGAAGGACCACGATCTCGGATTGTAATACTGCTTGACTATTGGAATCGACTCTCATTCATCCACCAAAATTTTTTTTACAAAGAAATTGTTACGTACAGCTAGAGCGTCAATAAACATCAAGCTAATTTACCTCGTAAATTACCTTGATCGCCCAAGATCGGTCATCAATCCAGGATTAGTTCGACTGTCGTCTATGTGTGTTTTTATGTACATCGCCAACGGAGAGCTCTCGTCTCAACTCTACAGCCTGTCACTGTAATGAAAAATATTATAATATATGTTTGATTTATAGTAAAATTTAAAGCACAAATATAATCTTACTAGTCTCTGCTTGTACTCTATGTGAGAGAGCCCCACTAGTGTGCTTGGAGACTCATAGCTCCACAGATCGAGCATTGATTCTAGTTTGTCTTCTCTTTGCTCATATGGTATTCCAGAGAATCTCCAGCCTTGAGTAGTGAGGCAAACGCATCCTCCCGAAGTCACAAAGGACGATGATACAATTTTTGAATATCGTTGAACATTTTCTAGAGGCGGTTACTACCCCTATGCTCGAAGTTACATTGGATGTGGGCTTCGTGCCCAAGGAGTGAGAATTACTGTTTTCTGCAAAATGAAATAGGTTATGTTAGATCAATTAATATATAAACAAAACTTAAGAGTAGTGTGATCAATATATACCCCAAACTCCTTGAACCACCATTAGGATCTCTTTCCATGACAAGGTGAGTCGTACTTGCTCTCGATGATAAAACCAAAAAATAACAAATGATTAGTTTTTTATTCAATTAAAAAAAAACTATTACTGCCTATATCTTAAAAAAACTTACAAGTTCCTCACATGCTTGATGTGGTAGCTGTTGTCGGTCTACCCTTGTCCAGTAGATGAACTGTGGGCCTCTACCGAACTCATCCTTGCTGATGTCGCAGCAGGTGGTGGTGCTGGTTTGGTAGTGGTGGGGGCAAGGGTAGGGTAGGAGTAGGGGTAGGAGTAGGGGTGGCCATGGCAGTGGGCTAGGGGTGAGGGTAGAGCGGGCAGACTCTCCTAAAGGCCTTCCTCGAGATATATTGTTGTGTTCTTAGTTTACTGCATAAATTCTTGTACAAATAACATCTATATGCTAGAATTTTTGTAATAGTAAAGGGGTATTTTATTATTATAATGAGAATGAAAACTTAACACATAAGATTGAATAATTCACAATGCGAAAGACACTCATGATTTTTTAAATTAAAGTATAATTATCGTAATTTCTTTTTTAAACTCAAAAAGAAAAAAAAAACATAATGTTTAGCACAATTAAAATAATTTCACCACAAATGTTAAAAATTATAATGATCTATTGTAATCTAATTAAGAAGTAAAATAATAATTGTAAGACTATAAAGTTTGTTAGGGGTTGAAGATAGATGATGTGTGAACTAAAATAAGTCGATGAACATAACGAAAAAAAGGAAAACAATAAACGATGAGGATCAATAGTAGGATTTATGGGGGATTTAAGCTAAATCCTTCCAAACGACAAAAAATCCCTCCGGAAATCCTAAGCTCCCATAATCCCAAAATGACGTTGATTTGTAATAAACCTGGAATTTACTAAATATGCGATGAGAGAAGAGGAAGAATGGCGCAAAGAAGCTTACATTCCTCAATGTTTCCTGGTAGGAGCATAGAGGAAGGATGAGAGTTTCGGTGGTCTACATAAGCCACGACCCCGTCTTTTTCTTCCCACCTAGCTTTAATGAAGACTATATCGTGAAGGTTGCTTCACGAAGGCGATGATTTTTTGTGAAATCAAAAGAGAGGTGAGATGAGTGAGGGTTTTGGGAGTTTCGGCGAAATCGGGAGAGGGAGTAGGATGAATGTGAGAGTTTCGAAGGGATAGGAGAAAAGGAGAATTGAGAGTTTTTGTGTGTCATAAAGGATTTTTTATGATGATTTGACCATATTTTAATAGTTGTCGGTTTATAATAACATCATAACCGACATTACAGACTGTCAGCTATCATCAAACGCTTGTTGGTTATGACTAGAAAAAACGACTATTAATTACCGAAAACATTTGTCCGTCATTTTTTATTTAGAGATGAATAAACGTTGGTAACTCTAAACATGCAGTCGGAAGCGACAACCTACGCAAAAGTTATGCCGTCAGAAATTAACTATCTGATAATCCGTCGATAAGTCTCGGGAATTAACACAACATTTTCAACGCACAAAAAATCATCAGTTATAGTTGGTTTGCCTGTAGTGTAATATGAAAATCTAACATGTTACAAATCATGAAAAAATCTTTTAACATGTAGCACTTGAAGTGAAAAAAAAAACATATTTTAAATTACATTTACACACACACACACAATATAAAAAGTATCTTATAATCACATTAATTTGGTAATTCTAAACAAATTTACATCTGAGTTGTTAATATTGTTCTAAGCAATCCAGACCAAGATAGTTGAGGGTTAAAATTAGATGTTCTGCAAAAACTAATGCTAGACAAAATAGAGAACATCACTTTATCTCCAAGGTCAAAACATATACACCTAATGTGTGGATGAGTTGGTGGCCCGTGAATAAAAATTTTCTCGCACCAAAAAGTCTACTGTTCAAAACTCACAAACTCAAAAAAATTAAAAAAAAATAAAAAATAACGACTCATGTCAAGAAAGTTGACTTAACGAAACATATAAACATCTATAAAAAAAATGACCATATGCCAAGTGAAGGGGATCTAAACGGTGATCATTGCAAAGACATAAAATAAGGTGGATGAAAATAATGAGATAATTTGAATTTTAAATGAAAGATAATAAAATTTAGGGACTTTACTTACATGCCCCATAATTCCTGTGCATTTACATATCTAGTACATAATTTTATTTCTTAAATTTATCCCACTCAAATTTTCGTATCACATCAAAAATAAAAAGCAAAATATACATTTTCATGGTGTTATATATGTAGAAATTGGATAACTGTTAGACCTGTAAGTACATAGGAAAAAAGCGGTAAATGTATGTAAATCTTCCAAAAATTTAATCTTAAAGTTAGAGATGGAGCCTTAAAGATTGAAAGTCCCTCATTTGAATACTTAGATATGCAATTAGAAGCAACATTAGCGAGTTGGTGAAATCTCATTGAACAGGGTTTGGATATTGGCGCAACAAAATTTGGATTCAATAACATTTCTCACAAGTAGAACTCCTGCTGCATGTTTTTGTGGTCTCTACAAAAGAAGTTGTAATTACTGGCCGAAATTTGTGTCGGCTTTTCTGACATAAAATATTAATATCGGATTTGCGACTGTTAAGCGGTGAATAATAAATTTTAGTATTTGCAGTGGATTTTGCATCCGATTTGTGCCCAAATGTTTGACAGAAAAAGTATTCAGAGATGGAAGCTGTGGCGGCGTTGCGACAATGCAAAACTTTACTTATTAGCACCGAACTAATTCCGACGCAATTAAACGGAAATCCAACGCACATGACCTAATTTACTCAATATGCACACCTATATTTCATTTGTCATCCCCCCCATCTTGCGAGCGCATCTTTCATCTATGCTTCTGCCTGAAACCCACCCAAGCTTCCCCTCTCTCATTACCCTCTCCACTCTCCTCCTTCTCCCTCTCAATTTCACTCAAAACCCTCTCCCTCCTGACGAAGCTTCGGGATACAATCGCCATTAGCTCTAGCTTGATGTCTGGCACCCAGTTCGAGCTTATAGAGACAAACGAACTCGCTCTAATCAGAAAGCTTCAAAGAATGTGAGTATATTTGCGCCACTATTATCATTTATTTGTGGTATGCATGTAAATATTGATATTTAGGTGTTAGGTTTGTACATACATAAGAATTTAGTGATATGTATGATTTATAATATGCATATGTTATGTGGTATGTATCTATAAATTGAAGTTTTGTTGTTAGATATGTATATACATAAGAGTTCAATGGTATGCATGTAAATCTTGTAGTTCATGTTTTAGGTTTGTACTACATAAGAATTGAGTTATATGTATGAGTTACATGCATAGGTAATGTGGTTTGATTGTATAAATTGAAGTTTTAGTGTAGATATGTATATACATAAGAGTTCAATGGTGTGCCTGTAAATATTGAAGTTGAGGTGTTAGGTTTGCATATACATAATCATTGAGTGATATGTATGAATTAAATGCATAGGTGATGTGGTATGTCTATGTAAAAATTGAAGTTTCGGTGTTAAGTATGTATATACATAAGAGTTCAGTGATATGTATGCAAAAAGTTGAGTTTAAGTGTTACGTGTGTACATACATAAGAATTAACTGATATGTATGAAATCCATATATTAGTTGAATTCACGTTGATTGGTTGAAGTGGTTGGGTCTATTGTTAAATTTATGGTGTTAAAGAGATATTTCATTAGTAGAATTAGAGTTGATTGGTTGAAGAGGAGGAATGCATGCATCGATTGGGTCTATAGTTCAAAGTGATGGTGATATAAATGGGGATGTTATTAGTAGAATTCAAGTTGGTTGATTGAACTGGTTGGAGGAGTACATCTGGCCTTGTTCACAGTGATGGTGATATAGATAGGAATATTAATAGAATTCACATAGGTTAGTTGACATGGAAGAATGCATTGAGTATATTGTTTAGAAAATTAACCACTTTAAAGAAGTGTTTTATATATGGTAGACCAAGTAGCGGTCATTTTCTTTTATTAAAATTAGCTCTTACAAACAACTAAGCATAATCATCCACTATACATATTGATAAGTATTGACTAATTTTATTTTTGTAATTGTTGCACTGATTTGAAAAATTACATCTATGATGCAGATGGATATTCGTAATTTGAGAGCTTGGATGCAGAAAAGATTATATCTAATACGTAAATGACAGATAGTTAAGATGTTGATTGAGATTGATGAATTCGTGCAGGTGGCATCACAGCTACTCAACTATTGTTATGAGGGAAAGTTTCAGAGTCCTTTGTGCGAAGCATAAGAATCAAAATTTACTACCACCCGAATGAGTAAAGTTGGATCTTTACCACAAGGGCTTCAAACCTAATTATTTCTACTGGATTGTACATGGTGAGCAAGAACCTGAAGTACAGTTCGAGCAAGGCGGTGCTTCGATAAGTTATGCCCCTCTCGCACAGGAATATGATCTTGGTACATATGAAGAAATGGTTCATGATGCTTAAATAGTCAATTTGTTGAGAGCGTTCAACACGAACCTGAAGCATTGAATAATGAATCACAACAGTTCTACGACTTATTGAATGCTACACAACAACCTCTATAGGATGGTTGCACAACACATACAACATTATTAGTGGCGTTGAGAATGTTGACCATCAAATATGATTTTAACATGCCCAGAGAAGTATTCAATCAATTAGCAACATTATTGAAAGAGATGAACCTTGCAAGGAATTTAGTGTTAGATGTCTTGTACAAAACAAAAAGGTTGGTTTCGAAGTAAGGGTTACAATGTGAGAAGATTGATTGTTGTGTTAATGGGTGCATGATATATTACAAAGTCGAGATGACTTGCCAATTTTGAGGAGCGGATAAATTCAAACAAAGGTGCGAAAGAGTAAAAATTAAAAAATACTTCGTACAAGCATCTATTTTATTTTTCGCTCATACCTCGGCTTTAGAGATTGTTCACTTCCATGCATACAACACCTCACACGCATCGGCACGGTACTATATCCTTTGATGCTAACTTGATGAGTCATCCTTCACATGGTGAGGCATGGAGACCTTTTTATCGTACTTACCTGAATTTTGCAATTGAAGCACTAAATTTTAGACTTGGGTTATGTGTGGATGGCTTCACCCAGTACAATCATGCTGCAACCCTCGTACACATATTGGCTAGTGATCATAATGTTGTACAACTTGCCCCCTAATATGTGCACGACCGTGTCATTCTTATTTATAAAAAATGATTATATCAGGTCCACATAGCCCAAAGGAGAAAATTGATGTCTACATACAGTCTTCGATTGAAGATCTCCAAATTATTACGGGAGATAGGTGTGCTTATGTATGACATCACTAAGAAACAGAATTTACAACAGAAAGCGCCTCTTATGTGGATAATTAGTGATTTTTCTATCTATTGGAGCTAGATGGTTGGAGCATGACCCGACCCGCAGTAACGCAGTAATTTTTGCTTCCAAAAGATGGCCAAAAACTTAACCCAATTTATAAATAGCGGTTAGTGTATAAAATCAAAATGTCGTAAAATTTTAGAAAATATTTTACACACTAGGGGTACTACGCAAGTATACGTATCGTTCCGAGTAATATATGGTTTTCTTTTATAACCCCAGTATTGATCCCATAGAGAAGCAAAGTAAGCAATCCTTTAGGCTAATTCCAGTCCATTTCTATAAGGCCTAAATTTGGAATGTCGATTAAAATGGGTATTCTAATAACTAATCCTAAATAAAGTTCTTAAATAAAAAGATAACTTATGGATAAATTGGTTTGAAGAATTTTGAGATGTTAAAGACTATCTTTCTCTTGCAATTGCATAGATAATGTGCAGGAAAGAAATGCTTAGAATTTTATGTGGTAGTGTCAAATAAAAGCAATCATATTTTTTATCCTTTGGTCCAGGTGTAAAGAACATTGGCTAATCTATAGATCGATTGAGGATGTTTTATTAGTAGAATGGGTTAATCTAGGCTCACACTACTAGATGTCCAAGGGTGGCTATGGTCGGCCTTACCAATGACTCGTTCCCTTTCTATAGACCAAATTATTACAATTTAGTCTGTCACTCTAAAAACTAATCAATTCTGTGCCCAATAAGCAATATCTCCCTATTTATTTTCACTTCACCATGAATAACCCGCATATAGCCTTCGATTACTCAAGGATTCATGTGATATCTACTAGTTAAGAACTCATCTCCGGATAGGTATCAGAATTCTTCAACAGGCTTTAATAATACAAGTGATCAATTTGTAAAGTAAACGAAGATCCGGTATGAATATCATCACCATAATTTAATAAGAGAATATCTAAGCAAATCTTAATTCCTAAACATGCATCTATTTCATTACAAAATAAAAGTAAATGAAAATAATGACATAAGAAGTAAAAGACTTGAAAGAATTGTGTAATAAATTAAGTGCCAACAAGAAACTTATTTCATTAGTATTCTATTATATTTATGCAACTATCTGTCACCTAGAAGCATTTAATAGATAATTCTATCATAAAAATAATTTTCCTGCACATGCCACTACTTCATATTAAAAGAAAGAGTAAAGAAAATTACTTACGAAGCATGGATAAATCACGACGAGAAAACTTGATTTAAAAGCAAAAAAATCCACTAGAAGCTGTTACTAACAATTACGAAGATAATGAAGAACACAATACTTAGCTTTTTTCCCTCTGAAAGAAAGAAGAAGATCTCTCCACCAAAGTTTCCCACCGATCCATGCGCCGCTCGTACATCCCTTACATAAATATCTCAAAATCCCCCACCAATCTCTCCATAAGATGTAGAAATCTACATCTTCATTACTCTTAAATGACTAAAATGACTAAGGGGGAAGAAAGAGAGGGGGGGAGAGAGAGAGAGAGAGAGAGGAGAGAGGCACTTTTTCCTTTAGAAATATCTCCTATTTATATAGCTCTGAAAATGATTAAGGGTTGCTTAAGCCACTTTTTCAAAAGTAGTCCACATTCATTGAATCTTCTAGAAACCGACTATGACGCTTAGGCGCCGGGATCTGGCGTCGGGATCAGGCGCCTAGGCGCCAGACTCCTGTGACCAAATCTTCGCACCCCTTCACTTTAGGTCGCACCTCTTCACGATTAAAACCGTTCCAATGTGTCCAGATACATTGTATCACATGTCCTATATATTAGGAGTAACTTCCAATCTTCTAGAAGGTCTAGAAACTACTTAACACCATCAAAATAACTCCCAAAGTTGTCAAAAATTCATCCAATAACCGTTTTTGGATGATTCTGGCGCCTAGGCCTTGATTCTGGCGCCTAGGCGCCACCCTGTGCGCAGCTCCATTGTTTTGCTCTGTTTGGCTCCGTTTCAATTCCGTTTGACCCATTTCAGTTGCGTTGCGTTCCTAGCATCTTCACCTACAAGATAGACATAAAAATAACATTTCTCAAAAGTATAATTTCATTCAAAAATATGTGAGAAATATAAAAGATATTAAGCATAGAAAGATATATCAATATCTGCCAAGTCAGAATTTTCTTCCTTGCTCATTTTGGCTCAAAATTTCATAGTTTTTATTTCATTTTCTCTAAAATCATATTTTTATACTTGAAGAGAAAAATATGCAAAATTTCTTCCTTTAAAGTGTAATATCTTTAAAAAATGTGCATAAAATTAGCATGAAATCTACACTGAAAAGAGATAATTTTTAAAGTGGATCAAATTCTCTCAAACTTAAACGTTACTTGTCCTCAAGTAACACTATAATCATGTAAAACCACATAAGCAAATCATTTGTATGAGTTTCTTTAGGAGTTTCTAAAATTTTGTTCTAGAATTGCAGTAGTCCAATTTAGAAAATTTTTTAGTAAATGAGACCAATTTGAAGTTTAGAAATATCTTAGATGAAAGAGTATGAAAATATGTGTTGCTATCTAATTCAGAAATGCTTGTAAATTTTTCAAAATATAGGGGTTAGGCATTTTATTTTCTTTACTTAAAAACCTTTATTAAAAATAATTATACTAATTATATTATATTTTTAAGTTTAAGATTTTCTCAAATCTTATACTTTAAAAAGCTCAGGTGTGAAACCAATTTTTGGTTAGGCCCTTTAATCCTCAAGCTTCTCCTTCATTTTTCAAATACTATACTTTTCTTTTCTTTTTCTTTTTTTTTTCTTTTCTTTCTTCTTTTTTTTAGGCAAGAATTACTATATCTGGATAGGCCTTTAATAATTTTGAATTTCACCCTTCCTTTCCTAAAGTATAAGGTAGATATATATCTTTTACTTAGAAATATAATAACGATTTTGAAAATTACTTTTCAATAAAAGAAATTTAAATATTGAAAACAAAAGTCTAATCCTTCTATTTTTCTAAAAATACAACTTTTCTTACTAAAGATAATTACACAATATTTATCATTTCTTCACTAAGAAAAATTGAAATTTAAAATTTTCATCACTACTATAAATTATAACTAAATTCTCTTACTCATTTCTATATTAAAAATTTTATTTCCCTAATATAACTTCATACATATAATTGTTTTTCAGTCAAAAATCAAATTTAGTTATAGCATTTTTGAGGACAAATAAAATTTAAGTTTTTGAAAATTGTTTTTCATTCCCCCCCAAACATGAATTTTAAAATATTTTGCAATTAATTCCATAAAATGTAGGAGGAAGAAAAATAAAAGATAAATTTACTAACGACTACAACATCCTATCAAATTTATATACATGCATAATCAGGATAGAATAATTGCAGAAGAAAGTAAATCTAGCGTAAAACATGCTTGTTATAATATTAACTTAAAGGAAGTATATTAACTTTAAAATATATTTTTCTTCCTACCTTCAAACTTGAATTTGAACATGTATAGCATTCAGCACAGAAAATATAAGCAGGAAGAAAAATAGTTCAGAAATTTTATCTACCACAAATGTTTGTTAAAAATATCTACAAATATTCATCAGGACATAACAATTTGCAATAAAAAGTAAATCTAAACTAAATATGCTAGAATAAAATTAAACTAAAGAAAGGATAAATCGGCATAGGAATATATATTTAAATGTTATTCAAATCTCTTAATTGTTGTAACATAAACACAAACACAAACACAAACACACAAACTAAAATAGCTAGACTCTCAGATTCATAAACAAATATCAATTGAGGTTAATTTGATCTCCTTTCTACTCACGTTTTCCATCCTTACTTTCAATTTCTAACGAAAGAAACTACACTAATAATGATAATCTGGTAAATAAAAAGTGTTGTTCATTCATATGTTGTTCATTAAGCAATTTCATGACCTTAGTGAAAACAAAGTCAGATAAAAGAAGTAATAGAGTTGACATGGAGTGGTCCAAGTCCAAACTCTACATGCTGCAAGGTAATGCTCAGCTCCGGTTGATAACTGAGTTATAATAGACTCGTCAGTCTGCTACTACCAAAAGTCATATACAAATTTAGTCAAAACCAAGGCATAACCTCACAACATTAATCTAATTCGCACTAAAACAAACACAAAACAACACATAAACAACCATGACTCGCAAGCACACTTAATCAAAGCACACTGATAAGTATGGGTTGTCTCTCATAAAGCGCTTGATTTTAACATCGCGGGCCCAACAAATGATACCTCCTGGATCAAAATTCCAATTAAGTAATCCTCGATTAATCGCCCAATCATTTCCAGATCCAGGGATTCCTATAAAATCCCCAAATTTTAATTTTTCATTCAGCTCTTCATTTTCAGTTTGATTTATATCATTGTTCCTCATATTTCTTTCTATATCCAATATTCTTCTATTGATTTTCTGAATTTGCATATTAATATCATCCTTGAAATTTATAAGAAATGAATCTTTATAAGATACTTCAATATCTCCTAAATTTTGGATCAGATTCTCTTTAGATAATTCAGATTCAGGATCAAATTATTCTATGTTACTCTTCTGTTTTAAATTATCTTATAATTCTTCCCCTTTATAATTATTAAATGATGGAAGATTTATCATAGTTGAGAAAATAGATTTTTCTAATTCCTTAGGAATTTCTTCCAATGGTCTTCCAATATCCTTATCCTATTTTCTAAACTCAAAGTTCTTTTTAAATTTATCCTCAAATTCTCTTTCAAGTCCTAGTTCAATAACTTTATCATGTTCATCATTCAATTTAGGTTTTCCTTGTGATTGAGTCACATCTAAAGATATAAAGACTGGTTGTGTAGATGAATTCCATAAATAGGTAGGCTTTAAAATTGTATGGGGTACATCCATCTTATGTTCATGAGATTTTTCAACAAATGGAATTAAAAGTTTATTATTTTTGGTAGTGTCCATCATTTCACACCTATATTGAACATACATACAGTCTTCTTTAAATAACGTTTTTAAATCACCATGAAGAATCATTTCAATCTCATCTGTTAACTTACTCTCAAAACTTTCTTGGAAATGATCTTTACTTAGATAATCAATTTCATCTATCCAAAAACAATCATCTTTTCTCTCAGCTGGATATTTCATAGTCTTTAATACATCAAAAGTGACTTTCTGTTCATTAATATTCATAATCAACTCTCCTTTTTGCACATCTATCATAGCTTGTCCAGTAACAAGGAAAGGTCTCCCTAAAATAATTGGAATTTCTTTATCTTCCTCCATATCTAATATAATAAAGTCCAAATGACAGATAAATTTATCCACTTTAACAAGCACTTCTTCTATAACTCCTTTTGGATAAATGATAGATCGATCAACTAACATAAGGGTTACAGTAGTGGGAGAAATATCGACTAAACTTGACCTTCTAAATATAGATAGAGGCATCACATTAATGCTCACTCTTAAATCACATAAAGCTTTTCCACATAATCTTTCTCCAATTGCACAAGGAATTGTAAAGCTACAAGGATCTTTAAATTTTCGAGGAAAATTTTTCTAAAGTATAGCGCTGCACTCCTCACTTAGTGCAATTTTCTTGTAATCCCCAAATTTCCTTTTCTTGTTTAATATCTCCTTCATAAACTTTGAATAACTTAGCATCTGTTCCAAAGCTTCAATGAAAGGAATATTTATCGTTAACTTCTTAAGTACTTTCATGAACTTTGAAAATTTTTTTTCCAACTCATGCTTTCTAAGTCTTTAAGAAAATGAAGGTGGTGGTCTTTCCAAACTAATTTTAGTTAGAGAAATTAATTTTTTCAGATCCTTAGAAATATGTTTTTCAGGTTTTTTAGTTTCCTTTGTTTCTCTCACAACATCTTTCGCTTTTCTAACCATATCCTCTATCTCTCTTCTACTTTTTAATTGGACAGCTTCTACTTGTTCATTAGTGTTCTCGTTAGGATTGATCTCAATGTTGCTAGGAAGTGTTCATTGGGGTTTATTGCTAAGTGAATTAGTCATTTGTCCTAGTTGATTCTCTATATTGTTAATCACAACATTTTGACTTTGCAACTAGTTTCCCATTTTCAATACCACTTCTTCCATGGACATCTTATTATCCTTAAATTGTTGATCATTGTTAGAGTCTGGAGGATATGAAGGTCTATAGTTTGTGTTCCCTTGATTATTCCAACTTCCATTAGGATTCGCATTATTATTTTCCCATTTTTGGTTTCCACCAGCAGTAGTATGATTCCAGTTAAATTTAGGATGGTTCTCCCAACATGGGATATAAAAGTTAGAATATAGGTTGTTTATGGTATTTAAAGCGTCATGTGATAAGTTAGAATCAATTATACAGCCTAATGAACTTTCCTTACAGAAGTAAATTGAGGCTCGTTCATTTCAAATTGGTCCAACTTCTTTGATATTGCGGCAACCTGAGATGCAAGAATTGTAATCACATCTATATCATGAACACTAGCTACATTTTTATGATTTACCCTTGCAGAGAGCCATTGAAATTCATTTGTAGCCATTTTTTCAATTAATGCATACGCTTCATTAATTAATTTTGACATTAATGAACCACCAGCAGTAGCATCAATTATAGACCTAAGGGATCCTACTAACCCATTATAAAAAGTTTGAATGATTAACCAATCGAGCAGAGCATGATGTGGACACTTTCTTAGGAGTTCCTTAAATCTTTCTCAGGCTTCATATATTGTTTCTCCTTCATATTGACAAAATAAGATAATATCGTTTCTAAGTTTAGTAGTCCTTGAAGGTAGAAAATACTTAGCTAGGAATTCTGAGTTAACTCCTCCCAATTTTTAATAGAGCCAGGTGCTAATGAGTATAACCATATTTTAGCTTTATCCGTTAGTGAGAAAGGAAAAAGCCTTAGCCTAACAGTATCGTCTGACATACCGTTATAACGAAATGTATCATAAAGTTCTAGAAAACTAGATAAGTGTAAATAGGGATCCTCCAAAGGAGTTCCCCCAAACTGATTGTTCTGCACCAGTTGGATAATCTCAGGATTTATTTCAAACAAATCAACTTCTACGATAGGATTTTGTATACTTGAGTGAATTTCATCTTTCGTAGGATTTACGTAATCCCTCAATGAAGTATGATGATTTTCCAAGTTATTATCTTGAAAGTTTTCCATTTTCATTTCTAGTTTTTCGAGTCCTTTCTGTATTTTTATTTTTTATTTTTTTCAAACTCGGGATCATAGGGCACAAGTCTTGCAAATCCTTTGTTTTGCATACATAACTCAATAAACAATAAATTAATAATTAAAAAAATAATAGATAAAATATATTCAACACAACAAAACATTTTCACGAACATCTTATTTTTCACACAAACAATATTTTTTTTACAACACTTTTTCATATAACAAAACATGTTGTTGACCTCATTTTTGATGAGGTCTTCTCTTCTCTCTTTAGTACTTAGGATCTAGCCTTAGGCTTTTCCTTTGACTATCTTAGAGGACTAGAGATGGAACCTACCCCTTTAGAAACTCAACCACTTCTTAACTCCTCGCAAACTCCACAAACTTGATTGTAGGCTCCTAATCACCTAGAGGGTTGAAATCAAATGTGGAAGTTTAAAGGATGAGTTCCTATAGGACTCTTTGGCCTTGGGACCGCTCACTGGTGGCTCTGGTTTGGTGAGGGCTGACTTACACACACACTACACTTATACACTACACTTTCACACATCTCCTAAAACCACACCCATACCCAACTTGACCTCTCCGACTCATGAAGGTGATTTACATGGATGGTCCTTAACCCCTAAGCCCTTGGCAAGAGGTTAGGAACAACATAATGAATACACAAAATGAGTCATCTCATGGCTCATATGGGCTTAATATGGCTTCATGGCTCAACCTAAACAATTTCATGTCACTTAAATTTGATTAATCTTCATTTTTTTAAAATTTCAGTTTTTGGCCCCCGGGACCCGGACCCTCCTAACCTACCAAAAGCTCGAATAGCTCAAAATCTCCAAAATTTCTAAATCACCCAAAATTCCTCAAAATTGATCTTAAACATTTCCATACCACTCAAATTGATCATTTACAGCAAAAAATACAAAAAATTCCAAAAATACCCCCAATACCCTCCAAATTATCAAAATGCCCCTCTTGACCCAAAAATTCAAAAAAATTCCAAAAATTCCCAGAAAATTTCAGAAAATCCCAAATATTCTCAATTTCATTTTGTTCAACTACACCATGGGCTGATTTTGTCAATTTACCCCACTTTTACCAAAACCCCTAATTTAACCCATTTTAAACCCAAGTGAACCCAATGTCAAACCAAACCTACCCAATTGACCCCAATTTTGGTCCAATTCAATTCTAAACTTCAATTCAACATCCCAAATGTCAATCTGGACCAAATTCAAGCCCAATTTTATTGACATTTGAATCCAATTTCACTTTTGACCTTAAAGACCAATTTTGACCCAAGACCCAAACCTAACCCAAACTCACCCAATTCAACTCCAATTAACCCCAAATCTTTTCTAAATCCTCCTTAGCATCCCCACAAGCAAAACACTAACATGATTTGCCCAAAATTTGGACCCAAATCCCACTCAAATTCAACCCAAAGCAAAAAGGCCCAATTTTGACATAAACCCAAACCTAACCCAAATGAGCCCAAACCCCAAAATCAAAGCCCAACCAAAGTCAAAACCTCTTTGAAACACTCCCATAAACATTTCTCAACATTAATTTTACATCAATTTCAACCCTAGCCCAACATTGGCCCAAGTTAGCCCACTTTGACCTATATTGGCCCATTCATCTAAAGAGCCCAAATTCAACCTAATTCAAACCCAAATCACCCCCAATTTGCTTCAAGTCACTCATGACACATCCATGAGCTAAACCCAACAATTATTTAGCCCAAGCCTTTACCAAAATTTCATCCCAAAATCCATTTTAAAATTCAAAAGCCCATTCCCTTAAACCATTTTAAAAGCCCACATTTACCAAATTTTAAAAGCTCAAAGTCCATTACCAAGCCCACATGAAACCTTTTCTTCATCATTCCTTTGATAATCCTATTTGACCAAAGTCTTAAACCATCATGAAATCAACCCAATTGTAGCATCATGACAAATCCCATCAATGGAATCCAAAGTTTTCAAAATTCCAAATAACCCTTTTCCATGCAAGTGAGCCAACCTTTTCCCAAGCCATGAGCAAGCCAAATGAAGTCATGGAGCCATGAATAAGCCATATGCAAGCTATGGGGAGCCCTTTCCACCTCACCATGCCACTTATGGCAAGAAGAGGGGAGCCTTTCCTAAGCCTTCACTAAACCTTTTTAACCCCATTCATGATACACTTTAACCAAAATTGGCCACCTCACCTTGGATGGGGACTTCACCACACATATGAGGCTGACCCAAATGATCTCACATCAGCCCAAATCAAGCCTTGGTGAGTGAACCAAGCCAAAACCATGAATTGACCCAAATTGGACCAAAAATGCTCCTTACACCCATGCCATTTAAATCCTTGACTTTACACATGGCATAACCCAATTGATTGCACCAAGATCAAGCTCAATCATGTGAGTTTTTCTCGACAAAAAAAACCTTGGTGAATGAACCAAGCCAACCCTCATGGCCACCCAAGCTCCACCATAACCTTCCTTATTTAAACCCCACCTCCATGACCAAGGGGAGGAGATGCAAGATTTACCTTGGGGAGACTATGCCAAATTGTTCCCAAAGCTTCTCCAAGCATTTCTAAGTTCGATCAAATCATTTCCAATTGAGGCCTCACCTCTTGGACAAAGGTATCAATTTTTTTCTCCTCCAACCGAGCATGTTTTAATTTTCTGTACTTATTCACATGTTTTAAGTATATCATCACCGTATAGATGTGTGCTACTTAATTAGACGATCATTTTAAAAAAAAATTCATTAAATTTCATTGAGAATCGAGGGAGATATCAAGGTTTGAAGTTGGACGGTTTTGAGTGAATAGAACAAAGAAAGAGGAGCAGCAGCCGTCCGATCGAGCATGTATCCCACGGACGGCGCCGATGGAGTTGGACGGCAGCTTTATCCGTGAACAGGCAACCACGCCAGCCAGTAGCAGCGCGACACGTGTCATTTGAGCGGGAAATGCATTTTTTTGATTTATTTTTGAACCTAAACTTCAAAAAATCATAACTTTTCATAGAAAACTCAAAAAAATAAAATAAAAATACCTCTTCGCTCACTGAAACGAGGAGAATAATGTGGAAGTGATTTTATATTTATTTGATGCATATTTTATTTTTAATTAATTAAATAGTGTTTTCAATCATTCAATTCTCCATGCATGTATACAACTCATCATAGCATGAGACCATAGGGCTTTTGAATCCTTTGATCTTGGGAACATTCCCTGAATTTTTCAAGATCATAGGCCATCTCTATAAAGAGTTATGTATTTTCCAAGTTTATGTCACTGTTTGTGGTATTTTAATTCCAATAATTATCATGTTGTGAAATAAATTTTAAGAAAATTTGGTAATGTTCCTTAGGACCAGAGGACCCTATGAAAAATATATTTTGAGTTAACTCACTTGGAATGACCCTAATTGGCTTAAACACCCAAAATAGATCCCTAATTAATTAGAGCTAACCATACATCAAATTGACTTGAAATCAATTCTCCACTGACCTTTAGGATCAGAGGAACCCACCATAAAAATTTGAGGCCAATCGGACTTGGTTAGCCCTACTAAATGGGTTGATTAAGCCATTTAGTCAATTTAAACTTTAAAAATTCATAACTTTCAAAATACTTTTTAAAAATTCACCAAATTAGTTTTGGAGCCTCTCTGATATTAGGGGAATTTAAGAAAATTAAAATTTCAATTTTCTAAAAAAATTTGATTTTTTTAATATTATTTTAATATTTTAATAATTAAAAAATAATAAAAATCACAAAAATAATAAAATTCACCAAAATGTCACATTTTGAATTTTAATCACTTAGGAACAAACTCCATATTTTTCTTAGGTCTATTTAGTGAGATATTAAATTTTAAAGCTCTAGGGTAATTTTAAAATTAAAAAAATGTATTTTCTAGCATTTTCACTAAAATAATTATAATAAATCATAGAAAAATCAGAAAATTGTAAAATTTGATTCTCTGATTTCCTTGATATCAGAGAGATTTTTGAAAAATATAAAATTCATTTTTCAACATTTATTTTATTTTTAAAGTAATTAACACTCCAAAACTTAAAATAATTATAATAAAAATAATATAATTCAAAAAATCACCAAAATTGGTCCAAGTGGTCCCCTGGTCATTAGGAATGTCCCCAATTTTCTTAAGGACAGAAACTTTCCCTTGGTCATGTTATTAAATTTTCCTTGGAAATCTCTATTTTCCACCAAAAATAATTATATAAATAAATTAAATACAGAAAAATCACATTTTCTCCTCTCATGTCTTTATTGACATATGAGTGAAGTCACATAAAAATTTCAAGTTCATTTGAGTTCAATTTAGTGAGTTATGAAATTATTAAGCTTAAAGGGTAAAGTGGTAATTAAAATTTTTAATCCTTAATTAAAACTTTAGGTTTAATAAAAAATTAACAAGTAAAATATTTGATCCTAATCTGATTTGGATGATTGAAATTTAAATAATTAAAGGGTAGAAACCCATTAAGCAATTTAAAATGATTAAACCTTAATTAAATAATTGATTAAATTTGGAAGAATAATAAAATTGGAATTATTAAAATAGGGATATTATTAGGAAGAGATTTATTCTTTAATTTAAAAATCCCTATATTAATTATCTCATTAATATTCAATTCTTAATTAAAATGATAACTCAAATTCAAAACATTAAAAGACTTAATCATTAAACTAAAATTAAATTATTAAACTCTTTTAAAAATTTCAATTAAAATTAAAAATTAAATTAAATTAAAAATTAAATTAAATTAAGTAAATTAAATTGGATTAAATTAAATTAAATTAAATTAAAATTAAAAGTTGAATTAAATTAAAGATTAAATTAAATTAAATTAAATTAACAAATTAATTTAAATTAAATGAATTAAATTAAATTAAATAAATAAAATCAAATTAAATTAAGTTAAACCAAATTAAAAATTAAATTAAATTAAATGAATTAAAATTAAATTAAATTAAATTAAATTAAATTAAATTAAATTAAATTAAATTAAATCAAATTAAATTAAAATTAAATCAAATCAAATTAATTTAATGTAACATCAAATCAAACTAAATTAAATTAAATTGAATTAAATAGAATTAAAACTCAATTAAATTAAATTAAATTAAATTAAGTTGAATTAAATATAACATCACCAAAGACATAAAGAATTAAAAATAAATCTAAAGCAATTTGAACACTATTCCAAATTTAAACCCATTAATTGAAATTAAACTAAATCACAAATCATTTGAATACCAATTTACCCTCGAAAGCTTTAGTTATCATAACTCCTAAACAGGATATTAAATGAAATGTTACTTCACTTATAGGACATTCAAATATCCTAGTTCACTGAGCAAGATAACAAAACTCGAATCCCCGGACGATTAATTCATTTATATAATTAAATTCATTTGGACTTAAAACAATCCTGTCAGTATTGAAAAGATGTTTAAGATTCTCCTTAAGCACTTCCTCAATATGATAGGATACTTATAAGAACAATTGAACTTAATTATTCTTTGATGAAGAAAATCGTCCTCAAACCAAAACACAAAGAACTCAGACGTCATAGGAAATGACTAGCATATGGATTAGGAACTTGGTAGAAAACCATAACCCTTCCCTTAGCTTTACCTAGGAACTTGTTTAAATATTCTAATTGTGTTTTAAGTGTAGCTTGGGATGACGGGAAGACTCTCCAGGTACGCTTTTATTTTATTACAATTTACTTTCTTGCAATTTACATTATTGCAATTTATTTAATTGCATTGCACTTACTTTTCTTGCATGATAAACAATCGTTGCATGAAAACCCACACCTTTAGGATAGTCCCTAAAACCGAAACCAAAACTAAGTTAAAAGTCATTGCAAGATAAAATTCACCGCCACAATATTTCAAAATATAAAACAACTCAAAATTTAATCACAAACAGAACACAAAACTACAATTACAATTAAATTAAAACGTCATGTTGGATGATCGGGAATACCTCCGATGATGTAACCTACGTGTTGCTAACGGGATTTCCCACGGTCTAAATGAAAGTGTGGAACTCATTCAGTTGAGTTTAGCAAATTCATTTGGACTAAGTGAATCCGATAAAAATAATGATGTCGGAAGGATGGAACCGTGGGATCTTAACCGGTGTCGTTATAATCAACTTTAAGATTTGTTTTAATTAAAATATTGAAAACACTTGGAAATTAAGATTTTCTCTAAACCAAAACACTTTTCTCATCCCCTGATTTATGATTTCTAAAACTAAACCTCTGCAACAACAAGGAGCTCGGAGCATGGTGGGCAGCACGGCCATCGTCATCAGCAAAACTCGAGTCTACTTCAGCAAAACTTTCTTAGAATTAAAATAACCAAGCCATAGGACTTCGAGGTAGTTTGCCTAGTGCAACATAAACCCTCAACCTTTGTTAGGCATTTGCATGATCGAGTCATGTAAATTAAGCCCTAACCGGTTTTAGGATTCCGAGGTAGTCGTCCGATACGACATAAACCCTCACATCTTCCAGGCTATTTGTTTGATTCTATCATATAAATATAAGTTCTAATCAACTAAAATTAACAAGATCAAAATATTAAATAAATATTATGACCTTCTTAAATTCAAGCCAAACAAATAGGATAGTCGGGAAATTACCGAAGTTCGCTTCGAATCTGTAATTTCTCCTACTTTTCTTCCTTTGAATTCCCAAAACAAAATCTTCCAAATTTGATCCATTCCCTATTGAAAATCCAAAATTCAATCCTTTGAAAACCATAAACTTTGAAATTCTTGAGAGCAAAATCACTGATCATTATCGAGAGTTTTCTTAAATGATTCCCGTCATTTAAGATGTAATTAACTATAGGGGCTTGCCCTTATAGGGAACTTTAAGAACCCATGTAATATAAACCCTGCTTAATTCATTTATATTAAGCAGGGGAACTTGTCGGCTTATAAAATTGGTTCGCAGACCAAACGGATGTCATAAATCTTCTAGTTTATTTAATCGAGCCCCATCGTCAAGCAGTGTGCCTATTCTTCGGGATATATACACGGTTTGTGGTACGGTTCTCGTTTATATAAACTATTTGGGATGTGAGATCGGTTTAATTTCATATCTTAAAATCTTCGAATTTAAAACTTATTTTTAAAATCAAATACTACTTTTCAAATTATTTATTTAAATTAAATTAAAAATTCGCCAACAATTTCTGTAGGCAACCCCTTTTCAAAATACAACACAACCTAAAAATATGCCGACAACTTCTGGCGACTCCGCTGGGGAAAAGTTCCTCTCTCCATTTTGATCAGATGGTTTTGCTTTCATAAATCGGTAGTGAGTCCATGCCCCTAGTGGACCAAACTACTATTCTTTCCGTTGGCGTACCCCGCTCATTTCCGTCTCGAGTGAGTATAGTCAACTCCTTTTGGATTCCGGAGCCATCGTTTAGACACCCTCAAACGGAGAGGTTCCGGAATCCTCCCACCTCCCCAAAGAGGCGAGGTAGACCCCCGATAGATGTGTTAGAATTGGAGCGATTTATTCACGTGATTTGAATGTGAATCCGACCTCCTCTAAATCTCGGACTGGGTCCGATACTTCATTCTTCTTTAGGTTTGACATGTTGTAAACATGTCAAACTGAAATTTCGCTCTAATAACCTTCCAATAAACTCTAAACAAAATAAAATTTTGTTAAAATTTCAATTCAAAATGAAATTCTGAAAACCCATCGAATACACAATAATAAAACAAAATGCAAAATTTTGAGATAAAAAAATTTCACATGAATAAATTTTAAAGGATGCCCGATTTACAGGACAAGTGCGTTAACTCGAGTATTACCGCTGAAATTACAAGACACGGGACGTCACTGACTTCTGGGATTTCTTCAAATGATAGGGACAATGTCTTCACCGAAGTTGATCTTTTCTTTCGCCTCCGGAGTAGAGTTCACCGTCAGTAGGGATGAGCTGCCTAATCTGTCAGTCATCAAGTTTGGACAAGGGTTCAACGATGTTGAAGTTAAGTTTGGGGATGTGGCTATTGAAATAATGAAGCCCGAAATGAGCAAGTCCGTTAAGCCTATTGTAATGTTCAACCTGAAGTCTGTTGAGGAACTTCCCATGCCAAAGAAAGAATGGATTGAAAAGAACTCTGTTGTCATTACAAGCGTTGGGACGTCTCCTAAAGCTATTTCTGCTCCTACTGTCGGATTCATTACCGCTGTACCAGTCGCCCCGCTGATTAAAGGAAAAGATATTCTACATGAGAAAGAGTCGGTTGATGCTTGTGTTTTGTCGTCTTCTAAGTTCAAGATTGGGTCTGATTTGAAGTCCGTACAAATGACAAAGGCACAAGAATGGAAACGCGATCAAGGGATTCCGAAAGTCAAGCAGCCGCAACAAGCACTTAGCAACGGTCCGAAGAACAGTTGTTCCGATGAGACCGTACTCGGATAGGCGAAAGAAAGGTTCCAACAACGTCAGATCGGTTACACAGAAACTATTCCTTCAAGGATGATGCCGTGGCAAAGATTTTCAAAAATCTAATCAAGAGGCCAGAATTCACACTACCAGAGCCGAAGAAACCCGAAGAGATCAACAAGAAAGGACATCCAAGGTACTGACCATACCACAGGTTCGTTGGACACACCATTAAGGACTGCTTCAGCTTCAAGGATTGGCTTGAGGAGAATTTCAGAAGTGGAAAGGTGGTAATCCGGGAAGACTATTTAAAAGAACTCGAAAAAGGTTCTATAAATATGATTTCAGATGATTCAATTGACTTCTACGCGACGACACCAGTGCTCGGGGAAATAAGTGATGTTTCTCGAAAATCTCCAGTTGACCTTAAAGTCATCAAAGGAAAGTGAATCGAGGAGGCTGTGGAAAAGCTTCGAGCTAACATTGCACAACCGTCTAAAGATCGGAAAAACAACATTGAAGAGGAAGATTACGAACTAGCAGATTTCATGGAAGGTGAATTTGCGGAAATCGACGTTGTCGAGACCCAATCAACATTATCCGCGAGCGACACTCCGCCTTTTGGTGAAGAGAACGCCGCGAGAGGATCGGCAAAGGGCCATTCAACAACGAGATGAACATATCAACCATTTGAAGAAGCAACTAGAAGAAGTGATGACTACTATGGCCACAATTCAAGGAAAGTCACAATCACCGCGAATAACACCTCCAGAAACAAACCAACTAGAAACCATTAATGTTACAGATGAAAGAAGGGAGTTCACCGTCGATGTACAACAGAAGAGGGATTCAATCTCGTGGTCCAGCACCGAACAAGACATTAAGCAAATGGTGGAACAACGAGTAAGAGAAGCCCCGGCTCGCTCCAAAGAACGAACATCGATTCGAAGGGTAGACCATACCCTGAAGAGTTTGATGTTGTCTAATATCTCAGAGGTTTCGTATCACCTCAGTTCAAGTTTTTTGATGGTACCGGAAACCCCGACAGCATGTTGCACACTTTTGAGCAAGTTGTTGCAACGCAGGGGGTAGCGATGCATTGTTGTGTCGTCAATTTGTGAATAGCCTTTCGGGGGTTGCATTCGACTGGTACGCAGAGCTGCTAAATGGTTCGGTGAGAACGTTCGTAGAATTGGAAGACCTCTTTGTCAAGCGGTTCGCTGGAGCTAGACACCATATCACCATCGGTGATCTTGTGGTGGAGCGACAGAAGTCGACCGAAACATTGGTAGACTACATTTTGCGATGGAGAAATTTAAGCCTGAAGTGTGAGCCACAGCTCCAGGAGCACCATGCAGTTGAAATTCTCTTAAAGAGCATCCATGGACCAGTTGCATTTCTCCTTAAAGGATTTACAATCAAAATGTTCGAGAAACTACTTTGCAAAGCTGGAAGTTTGCAAGAGGAAGCCAAACAGTTGGGTTTTCCAGAAAATTCAGAAAAGCTAGAGTCGGTCAAGACATTTGAGGAGTCTGAGACAATGGCAGTGGTGGATAAAGACAAGCAGCCAATGCAGATCCAGATTGAACAGCCTCGACAACAGTACTATCAACAGTCGTCTCAACAGTGGTCGCTTCGGATGGATGGAAGACAGGGTCCGTCTACTGCCAAGAAACTAAGCGAGTATATTCTTTCAAAGATGAGGCAGTGGAAAAGATGTTTCGGAATTTGATTAAGAAGCCCAAGTTCAGATTGCCTGAGGCAAAGAAACCAGCGGAAGTTAACAAGAAGAATCATCCCAACTATCGCCCATATCACAGAATGCTTGGGCACACCATTGAAGGTTGTATCAGTTTCAAAGAATGGTCGGAGAAAAACTTCAAGAATGGAAGCGTAACAATCTCCGATGAATATTTGAGAGGAACTTGAAATAAGTTATATCAATATGATTTCAGAGCGATTTGTTTGCTTCAATTGGTTCCTACGCAGCTGACAACGGACGTGACACTTTTTGGTTCGCTATTACTTTTGACGCTGAAAGAAGATATTAGCACGATCAGTATTGGTATGTACCTTCCTTCTTACTCGCATTGAATGAATGACAAGGAGTTTGTTTTTGTCCGGAAGCCGCTCAATGTTTGGAAAGCTTAAATTTGGATATTTTGCTAAGACTATGGTTTCGGGGAAGAATGAAATTAATGCTCTAATAACTGAGTCGTTTACTTTAAGGAATTTGGACTGGGTCCTAAATTGATTTAAAAATGAACTTGTGTGGTTGAAATACGAGTAATTGATTCGGGATATCACGAGCCTTTTAATTTCCCGCCATGTGGCTGGGTCCGGACTTTCGAATAAGTTATAATATCCCAGGATTCATGTTAAGAAACATTTTGGAATTATTAATTAGGGGAGTTTCGACATTCAAAATCTTTAACAAAAATATGCATCGCCGGATACGATAATTCTCAGAAAACAAAGGAGCAAAAAAAAAAAGTTTCTGAGGAGAAGCTTGAGGTGAGCACACAATCAAAAATTGGTGTCTCAATCAAGACATTCAAAATTTTTAACATGTGCTCCACCAGATATAGTAATCCTTAATAAAAAAAGGAGAGCGAAAAGCTCAATAAAAAAAATGAGAAAGAAAAAGAAAAAGAATGCTCCCTGAGAAGAAGCTTGAGGCAAGCATATAATCAAAAATTGGTGTCTTAATCCTCCCCTGATTAATAAAACTTGAAAACAACCTTAAGAAGTTTCCTCTGATATTATGCTTTGAAAGAGTCAAGTGATTTTATGTCTTTTGGATGGTCATTAACTGGCTCAGAAATATCTTTGGACGGTGAAAAATATTTTAATCACATGAACATAAATTTTGAAATCTACTTAAGCCCAGGAAGAAAGAATTAAACAAATGACAACGATATTAAGCAGTTAATGTAAATTCAACCCCGAAGTCGTATCCTTCGATGCCTAAGCAAATACAACTTCAACGTCGATTCAAAGAACGTCATAGTAATTTCTCGAAGACAAGTATGAACACCCTTTACGAAATCGGTGACAAAATCAAATGACAAGCTCGCTACGAACAAAGCTACGGAGTTGTAGCCTCCTAAACTGCGACGTCCTCGGAGATAACACATCTTTATAGGTGTTGAAAGAATATAAATTCCGATAGCAACTTAAAGAGTGAGTTATTATCTACGATTGATTTCAATCGAAGTTATGATACCCTCGAAGTGTTGTACATCGCAACGTTTCAAAGACGAGTCTTGTTCTATGAAGCACCGATGCCGCACTTGTCTAAAACTGGGTCCGCATCTTAAAACAAATGAAACTAAATAAAACTCGCATCAAACAAAATAAAAGTCAACATTTAAACAAAACAAAAGAACTCGCACCTTGTGAATTTTCAAAAATCTCTGCATAACATTTCGATAAAATTCAAGCATTTATATGAACTTCTACAAACATTCTCTCGCACTTTACAATATGTTTTCACGATCTCTCGCATTCATAAATCTCAGCGAATATGTTCAATCTCCGCATTCATAAATCTCAGCAATATGTTCGATCTACGCATTCATAAAACTCGCATTCCCAAATATCAGCAAAATCTTTCTCAAATCTCAACGATAAGCCAAATCTCGGTAAAATTCTTCATAGTCATAAGCATAAATCAAATATCAACAAAATTTTTCACAACCACTGCATAAACCGAATCTCAGAAAAATTCCCATGGACCTCAGCAAAATTTCCTCAATCTCCGCATAAATAAATTTCAACAAAATTCTTCGATCTCGGCATAAGTCGACAAAATTCTTCAATGTCTCGCATTCACAGAATCTCACGCAATTCTCAACAATCTCAGCGAGTTCTCAAGCAATTCTCGAGCAATCTCGAGCAGTTCTCAGCAATTCTCAGCATTCTCGAGCATATCCTCAAGCAATCTCGACAATTCTCAAGCATATTCTCGGCACTCGGGATAGGCTTCCGCTGACTCCCTTCTCGACGAATTCTCGATACTAGGGATAGGCACGAGTCCTACTCCTTTCTCAAGCAATCTCAAAATTTGATCCTCTCAAGAAGAACCGAAATTAAAGCACTCGCATTTCGGATAAGCTTTGTCCTATTCTTCCTCGGCATTTGGGATAGGCTCGGTCTTAATCCATCTCAAGCATACACATATGGAATATGTTCGATCTCGCTTCCTTCTCGAGCATACAAATGCATTCGGTGGGCCTTAGCTCTACTCTTTTCTCCGCATAAAACTAAAATTGAAACTCAAATTGAAATTCAAACTCAAAATTAAAACTTGAAATAAAAAAATGAAACGAATCTAAAATCCAATCTCTTAAAATCTTGTGATTTGGAGCTCACCTCCTTTTCTTTTCCCCAGCGAGAGTTCAGGTATCTCCAGTTTTGGGAACATACCCGATACTCCCCAGCGGAAATTCTTTTGCTCTGTCCCAAGTTTGTCACCTGGACTTCTGTGTTGGTTGTGTTGATCTCTTCGGTCAACGCCAATACGCGCGGTGTGCTCCGTCAGCACACCACACCTATTGGGGGTCCATTTGTTGACCTCATTTTTGATGAGGTCTTCTCTTCTCTCTTTAGTACTTAGGATCTAGCCTTAGGCTTTTCCTTTGACTATCTTAGAGGACTAGAGATGGAACCTACCCCTTTAGAAACTCAACCACTTCTTAACTCCCTGCAAACTCCACAAACTTGATTGTAGGCCCCTAATCACCTAGAGGGTTGAAATCAAATGTGAAAGTTTAAATGATGAGTTCCTATAGGACTCTTTGGCCTTAGGATCGCCCCAGGTGGCTCTGGCCTAGTGAGGGCCGACTTACACACACACTACACTTATACACTACACTTTCACACATCTCCTAAAACCACACCCATACCCAACTTGACCTCCCGACTCATGAAGGTGATTCACATGGATGGTCCTTAACCCCTAAGCCCTCGCGTAAGAGGGTTAGGAACAACATAATGAATACACAAAATGAGTCCTCTCATGGCTCATATGGGCTTAATATGGCTTCATGGCTCAACCTAAACGATTCCATGTCACTTAAATTTGATTAATCTTCATTTTTTAAAAATTTCAGTTTTTGGCCCCCGGGACCCGGACCCTCCTAACCTACCAAAAGCCCTGAATAGCTCAAAATCTTCAAAATTCCTAAATCACCCAAAATTCCTAAATCACCCAAAATTCCTCAAAATTGATCTTAAACATTTCCATACCACTCAAATTGATCATTTACAGCAAAAAATACAAAACATTCCAAAAATACCCCCAATACCCTCCAAATTACCAAAATGCCCCTCTTGACCCAAAAATTCAAAAAAATTCCAAAAATTCCTAGAAAATTTCAGAAAATCCCAAATATTCGCAATTTCATTTTGTTCAACTACACCATTGGCTGATTTTGTCAATTTACCCCACTTTTACCAAAACCCCCAATTTAACCCATTTTAAACCCAAGTGAACCCAATGTCAAACCAAACCTACCCAATTGACCCCAATTTTGGTCCAATTCAATTCTAAACTTCAATTCAACATCCCAAATGTCAATCTGGACCAAATTCAAGCCCAATTTTATTGACATTTGAATCCAATTTCACTTTTGACCTTAAAGACCAATTTTGACCCATGACCCAAACCTAACCCAAACTCACCCAATTCAACTCCAATTAACCCCAAATCTTTTCTAAATCCTCATTAGCATCCCCACAAGCAAAACAATAACATGATTTGCCCAAAATTTGGACCCAAATCCCACTCAAATTCAACCCAAAGCAAAAGGCCCAATTTTGACCTAAACCCAAACCTAACCCAAATGAGCCCAAACCCCAAAATCAAAGCCCGACCAAAGTCAAAACCTCTTTGAAACACTCCCATAAACATTTCTCAACATTAATTTTACATCAATTTCAACCCTAGCCCAACATTGGCCCAAGTTAGCCCACTTTGACCTATATTGGCCCATTCATCTAAAGAGCCCAAATTCAACCCAATTCAAACCCAAATCACCCCCAATTTGCTTCAAGTCACTCATGACACATCCATGAGCTAAACCCAACAATTATTTAGCCCAAGCCTTTACCAAAATTTCATCCCAAAATCCATTTTAAAATTCAAAAGCCCATTCCCTTAAACCATTTTAAAAGCCCACATTTCCCAAATTTTAAAAGCCCAAAGTCCATTACCAAGCCCACATGAAACCTTTCTTCATCATTCCTTTGATAATCCTATTTGACCAAAGTCTTAAACCATCATGAAATCAACCCATTTGTAGCATCATGACAAATCCCATCAATGGAATCCAAAGTTTTCAAAATTCCAAATAACCCTTTTCCATGCAAGTGAGCCAACCTTTTCCCAAGCCATGAGCAAGCCAAATGAAGTCATGGAGCCATGAATAAGCCATATGCAAGCTATGGGGAGCCCTTTCCACCTCACCATGCCACTTATGGCAAGAATAGGGAGCCTTTCCTAAGCCTTCACTAAACCTTTTTAACCCCATTCATGATACACTTTAACCAAAATTGGCCACCTCACCTTGGATGGGGACTTCACCACACATATGAGGCTGACCCAAATGATCTCACATCAGCCCAAATCAAGCCTTGGTGAGTGAACCAAGCCAAAACCATGAATTGACCCAAATTGGACCAAAATGCTCCTTACACCCATGCCATTTAAATCCTTGACTTTACACATGGCATAACCCAATTGATTGCACCAAGATCAAGCTCAATCATGTGAGTTTTTCTCAGTAAAAAAAACCTTGGTGAATGAACCAAGCCAACCCTCATGGCCACCTAAGCTCCACCATAACCTTCCTTATTTAAACCCCACCTCCATGACCGAGGGAGGAGATGCAAGATTTACCTTGGGAGACTATGCCAAATTGTTCCCAAAGCTTCTCCAAGCATTTTTAAGTTCAATCAAATCATTTCCAATTGAGGTCTCACCTCTTGGACAAAGGTATCAATTTTTTTCTCCTCCAACCGAGCATGTTTTAATTTTCTGTACTTATTCACATGTTTTAAGTATATCATCACCGTATAGATGTGTGCTACTCAATTAGACGATCATTTTAAAAAAAAATTCATTAAATTTCGTTGAGAATCGAGGGAGATATCAAGGTTTGATGTTGGACGGTTTTGAGTGAATAGAACAAAGAAAGAGGAGCAGCAGCCGTCCGATCAGGCATGTATCCCACGGACGGCGCTGATGGAGTTGGACGGCAGCTTTATCCGTGAACAGGCAACCACGCCAGCCAGTAGCAGCGCGACACGTGTCATTTGAGCGGGAAATGCATTTTTTTTGATTTATTTTTGAACCTAAACTTCAAAAAATCATAACTTTTCATAGAAAACTCAAAAAAATAAAATAAAAATACCATCTTCCTCACTGAAACGAGGAGAATAATGTGGAAGTGATTTTATATTTATTTGATGCATATTTTATTTTTAATTAATTAAATAGTGTTTTCAATCATTCAATTCTCCATGCATGTATACAACTCATCATAGCATGAGACCATAGTGGCTTTTGAAGCCTTTGATCTTGGGAACATTCCCTGAATTTTTCAAGATCATAGGCCATCTCTATAAAGAGTTATGTATTTTCCAAGTTTATGTCACTCGTTTGTGGTATTTTAATTCCAATAATTATCATGTTGTGAAATAAATTCTAAGAAAATTTGGTAATGTTCCTTAGGACCAGAGGACCTATGAAAAATATATTTTGAGTTAACTCACTTGGAATGACCCTAATTGGCTTAAACACCCAAAATAGATCCTTAATTAATTAGAGCTAACCATACATCAAATTGACTTGAAATCAATTCTCCACTGAACTTTAGGATCAGAGGAACCTACCATAAAAATTTGAGGCCAATTGGACTTGGTTAGCCCTACTAAATGGGTTGATTAAGCCATTTAGTCAATTTAAACTTTAAAAATTCATAACTTTCAAAATACTTTTTAAAAATTCACCAAATTGGTTTTGGAGCCTCTCTGATATTAGGGGAATTTAAGAAAATTAAAATTTCAATTTTCTAAAAAAAGTTGATTTTTTTAATATTATTTTAATATTTTAATAATTAAAAAATAATAAAAATCACAAAAATAATAAAATTCACCAAAATGTCACATTTTGAATTTTAATCACTTAGGAACAAACCCCATATTTTTATTAGGTCTATTTAGTGAGATATTAAATTTTAAAGCTCTAGGGTAATTTTAAAATTAAAAAAATGTATTTTCTAGCATTTTCACTAAAATAATTATAATAAATCATAGAAAAATCAGAAAATTGTAAAATTTGATTCTCTGATTTCCTTGATATCAGAGAGATTTTTGAAAAATATAAAATTCATTTTTCAACATTTATTTTATTTTTAAAGTAATTAACACTCCAAAACTTAAAATAATTATAATAAAAATAATATAATTCAAAAAATCACCAAAATTGGTCCAAATGGTCCTCTGGTCATTAGGAATGTCCCCTAATTTTCTTAAGGACAGAAACTTTCCCTTGGTCATGTTATTAAATTTTCCTTGGAAATCTCTATTTTCCACCAAAAATAATTATATAAATAAATTAAATACGGAAAAATCACATTTTCTCCTCTCATGTCTTTATTGACATATGAGTGAAGTCACATAAAAATTTCAAGTTCATTTGAGTTCAATTTAGTGAGTTATGAAATTATTAAGCTTAAAGGGTAAAGTGATAATTAAAATTTTTAATCCTTAATTAAAACTTTAGGTTTAATAAAAAATTAACAAGTTAAATATTTGATCCTAATCTGATTTGGATGATTGAAATTTAAATAATTAAAGGGTAGAAACCCATTAAGCAATTTAAAATGATTAAACCTTAATTAAATAATTGATTAAATTTGGAAGAATAATAAAATTAGAATTATTAAAATAGGGATATTATTAGGAAGAGATTTATTCTTTAATTTAAAAATCCCTAAATTAATTATCTCATTAATATTCAATTCTTAATTAAAATGATAA
This sequence comes from Papilionanthe hookeriana x Papilionanthe teres, assembly GCA_022702705.1. Taxonomy (NCBI): domain Eukaryota; kingdom Viridiplantae; phylum Streptophyta; class Magnoliopsida; order Asparagales; family Orchidaceae; genus Papilionanthe; species Papilionanthe hookeriana x Papilionanthe teres. Next base: position 16,969,673 of record CM040435.1, on the reverse strand, counting down.
CTCAAATTCAAAACATTAAAAGACTTAATCATTAAACTAAAATTAAATTATTAAACTCTTTTAAAAATTTCAATTAAAATTAAAAATAAAATTAAATTAAAAATTAAATTAAATTAAGTAAATTAAATTGGATTAAATTAAATTAAATTAAATTAAAATTAAAAGTTGAATTAAATTAAAGATTAAATTAAATTAAATTAAATAAACAAATTAAATTAAATTAAATAAACAAATTAAATTAAATTAAATGAATTAAATTAAATTAAATAAATAAAATCAAATTAAATTAAGTTAAACCAAATTAAAAATTAAATTAAATTAAATGAATTAAAATTAAATTAAATTAAATTAAATTAAATTAAATTAAATTAAATTAAATTAAATTAAATCAAATTAAATTAAAATTAAATCAAATCAAATTAATTTAATGTAACATCAAATCAAATTAAATTAAATTAAATTGAATTAAATAGAATTAAAACTCAATTAAATTAAATTAAATTAAATTAAGTTGAATTAAATATAACATCACCAAAGACATAAAGAATTAAAAATAAATCTAAAGCGATTTGAACACTATTCCAAATTTAAACCCATTAATTGAAATTAAAGCTAAATCACGAAATCATTTGAATACCAATTTACCCTCGAAAGCTTTAGTTATCATAACTCCTAAACAGGATATTAAATGAAATGATACTTCACTTATAGGACATTCAAATATCCTAGTTCACTGAGCAAGATAACAAAACTCGAATCCCCGGACGATTAATTCATTTATATAATTAAATTCATTTGGACTTAAAACAATCTCGTCGGTATTGAAAAGATGTTTAAGATTCTCCTTAAGCACTTCCTCAATATGATAGGATACTTATAAGAACAATTGAACTTAATTATTCTTTGATGAAGAAAATCGTCCTCAAACCAAAACACAAAGAACCTGCAGACGTCATGGAAATGACTAGCTATAGGATTAGGAACTTGGTAGAAAATCATAACCCTTCCCTTAGCTTTACCTAGGAACTTGTTTAAATATTCTAATTGTGTTTTAAGTGCAGCTTGGGATGACGAGAAGACCCTCTAGGTACGCTTTTATTTTATTGCAATTTACTTTCTTGCAATTTACATTATTGCAATTTATTTAACTGCATTGCACTTACTTTTCTTGCATGATAAACAATTGTTGCATGAAAACCCACACCTTTAGGATAGTCCCTAAAACTGAAACCAAAACTAAGTTAAAAGTCATTGCAAGATAAAATTCACCGCCACAACATTTCAAAATATAAAACAACTCAAAATTTAATCACAAACGAACACAAAACTACAATTACAATTAAATTAAAACGTCATGTTGGATGATCGGGAATACCTCGGATGATGTAACCTACGTGTTGCTTAACGGGATTTCCACAGTGCTAAATGAAAGTGTGGAACTCATTCGATTGAGTTTAGCAAATTCATTTGAACTAAGTGAATCCGATAAAAATAATGATGCCGGAAGGATGGAACCGTGGGATCTTGACCGGTGTCGTTATAATCAACTTTAAGATTTGTTTTAATTAAAATATTGAAAACACTTGGAAATTAAGATTTTCTCTAAACCAAAACACTTTTCTCATCCCCTGATTTATGATTTCTAAAACTAAACCTCTGCAACAACAAGGAGCTCGGAGCATGGTGGGCAGCACGACCATCGTCATCGTCATTTATATTAAGCAGGGGAACTTGTCGGCTTATAAAATTGGTTCGCAGACAAAACGGATGTCATAAATCTTCTAATTTATTTAATCGAGCCCCATCGTCAAGCAGTGTGCCTATTCTTCGGGATAGATACACGGTTTTCGGTACGGTGCTCGTTTATATAAACTATTTGGGATGTGAGATCGGTTTAATTTCATATCTTAAAATCTTCAAATTTAAAACTTATTTTTAAAATCAAATACTACTTTTCAAATTATTTATTTAAATTAAATTAAAAATTCACCAACAATTTCTGTAGGCGACCCCTTTTCAAAATACAACACAACCTAAAAAATATGCCGACACACGTTTTCACACAAAAATAGTTTTTACGATACTACCTTTTTCGAAGTCAAAACCTAATTATTTCAACTAAAATTCTCCTAAACTTCTTACCGAAGCTTCCCCGGCAATGGCGCCAAAAACTTGACCTGACCCGCAATAACGCAGTAATTTTTGCTTCCAAAAGAAGACAAAAAACTTGACCCAATTTATAAATAGCGGCTAGTGTATAAAATCAAAATGTTGTAAAATTTTAGAAAATATTTTACACACTAGGGGTACCACGCAAGTATACATATCTTTCCAAGTAATATAGGGTTTTCTTTTATAACCTCAGTATCGATCCCACAAAGAAGCGAGGTAAGCAATCCTTTAGGCTAATTCCAGCTATTTCTATAAGGCCTAAATTTGGAATGTCGATTAAAATGGTTAATAACTAATCCTAAATAAAGTTCTTAAATAAAAAGATAACTTATGGATAAATTGGTTTAGGGAATTTTGAGATGTTAAAGACTACCTTTCTCTTGCAATTACATAGATAATGTGTAGGAAAGAAATGCTTAGAATTTTATGTAGTAGTGCTAAATAGAAGTAATCATATTCTTTACCCTTTGGTTGATATGTAAAGAAATTGGCTAATCTATAGATTGGTTGAGGATGTTTTATTAGTAGAATGGGTTAATCTAGGCTCACACTACTAGATGCCCAAGGGTGGCTATGGTCGGCCCTACCAGTGACCCGTTCCCTTTCTATAGACCAAATTATTAGAATTTAGTTTGTTATTCTAAATACTAATCAATTTTGCGCTCAATAAACAATATCTTTCTATTTATTTGCACTCCATCATGAATAACCCGCATATAGCCTTTGATTACCCAAGGATTCATGTGATATCTACTAGTTAAGAACTGATCTTCGGATAGGTCTCAGAATTCTTTAACAGGTTTTAACAATACAAGTGATCAATTTATAAAGTAAATGAAGATCCGGTATGAATATCATCACCATAATTTAATAAGAGAATATCTAAGCAAATCTTAATTCCTAAACATGCATCTATTTCATTACAAAATAAAAGTAAATGAAAATAATGACATAAGAAGTAAAAGATTTGAAAGAATTGTGTAATAAATTAAGTGTCAACAAGAAACTTATTTCATTAGTATTCTATTATATTTATGCAACTATCTGTCATCTAGAAGCATCTAATAGATAATTTTATCATAAAAATAATTTTCCTGCACATGTCACTACTTCATATTAAAGAAAGAGTAAAGAAAATCACTTACGAAGCATGGATAAATCACGACAGAAAACTCAATTTAAAACAAAGAAAATTCATAAGAAACTGTTTACAACAATTACAAGAGAATGAAGAACACAATACTTAGCTTTTTTCCCTATGAAAGAAAGAAGGTCTCTCCACCTAAGTTTCCCACCGATCCATGCACCGCTCGTACATCCCTGGTCAAAATCCCTCACTAATCTCTCCATAAGATGTAGAAATCTACATCTTCATGACTCTAAAATGACTAAAATGACTAAGGGGGAAGAAAGAGAGGTGGGGAGAGAGAGAGAGAGAGATAAGAGAGAGGCACTTTTTCCTTTAGAAATATCTCCTATTTATAGAGCTCTTAAAATGGCGAAGGGTTGCTTAAGGCACCTCTTCAAAAGTAGTCCACATTCATTGAATCTTCTAGAAACTGACTCTAGCGCCTAGGCAGCGGGATCTGACTCCTAGGCGCCGGAATCTGACGCCTAGGCGCCGGGATCTGACGTCTCGGCGCCGGGATCCTGTGACCAAATCATCGCACACCTTCACTTTGGGTCGCACCTCTTTGTGATTAAAACCGTTCCAATGTGTCCAGATACATTGTATCACATGTTTTATATATTAGGAGTAACTTCCAGTCTTCTAGAAAGTCTAGAAACTACTTAACACCGTCAAAATAACTCCTAAAGTTGTCAAAAATCCGTCCAATAATCGTTTTTGGATGATTCTGGCGCCTAGGCGCCTTTTTCTCGTCGTCATTGGCGCCTACGTGCCGGGTTTGGCGCCTAAACGCCACCCTGTGCTCAGCTCCACTGTTTTGTTCCGTTTGGCTCCGTTTCGACCCATTTCAGTTGCGTTGCATTCCTAACATCTTCACCTACAAGATAGACATAATAAAAACAACTTTTCTTAAAAGTATAATTTCATTCAAAAACATGTGAGAAATATAAAAGATATTAAGCATAGAAAGACATATCAATATATTCCAAGTTAGAATTTTCTTCCTTGCTCATTTTGGCTCAAAATTTTATATTTTTTGCTTCATTTTCTCTAAAATCATATTTTTATACTTGAAGACAAAAATATGCAAAATTCCTTTCTTTAAACTGTAATATCATTAAAAATGTGCATAAAGTTAGCATAAAATCTACACTAAAAATAGGTAATTTTTAAAGTGGATCAGAGCACAACTGTTAAATTAGCTTGCCCTTACTGCATAGATACGCATAAGGCATTTACTATGAAAAATGGTCGTAAAAATAGCTGGTTTGATTACCTACCAAATATTTCTTCACCGCGATCATCCATTTAGAAGGAATAGAGATGCATCCTTCAAAAATAGGGTTGAGAGATCACGTCCACCCCTTATGATTAATAAAGTCGAAATATTGCAAATAATCAGTGAAGTACCAAAGATCACCGAGAGACCTGAGCTAGCTTCAACTCGTCTTCCCGATTTCAGTGTCACACACAACTAGACTAAGTGCAGTATTCTGTGATCTTTCATAATGGAAGACTAATCTGATTAGACATAATCTCAATGAATGCGCATTGAGAAGAATTTTTTTGATGACATCTTCAGCATTGTGATGGATATCAAGGGTAAAACAAGAGATAAAGTGAAAGCTAGAATGAAAATAAGAGATTATTGCAAAAAGAGAACCTTTGAACTTCAGGAGAGCAATTGAGGTAAAATAATAAAGCCCAAAGCTGCTTACTGCCTTGCACCAGACCAATGGATAATAATCTTTTAATGTGTAAATTCTCAGAATTTTCTCAGTGTCTGTGTTTCAAATTTGAGTCATTGTTTTGACATGGGAACGAGTAAGGTATTTGGCATGAAAAACCACAACTATCACATATTTCTACAGTGCTTATTACTCATTGCATTTCATGCATTGCTGGAGCTGGTGCTTGATCCCTTTGATCGAATTCAGTATATTCTTCAGAGACTTGTGTGACGGGACACTGAATGTTGACTTGTTGAGACATCATGAACAGAGCAATCTCTTGTTATTATGTAAGCTTGAGTGGATATTTCCTCCTGTTTTCTCTACTCTATGGAGCATTTGTCTATACATTTATGTTATGAGGCTATAGGGGGGTCGAGTGTAGTACAAATGGATGTATCCCTTCAAGAGATATGTCTTTCTGATGCATATATTGCAAGTAGCATTTTATTTCACACTAAAAGACCACCATATTCTATGTATAATATATGTGCTACAGATTTTTAATAAAATAAAAACTTGGTTAAGAATAAAGCACATCCCGAGGGATCGATCTGCGAAGCATATATGTTGCAGGATATTGTTTTATCAATTCTTTTTAAGACTCAAAGTCACTAACTTGTCTATTTATATCTCATCATATAATTCCCTTATTCGAATAAATCTCCCTGTCAATAATATCAATGATTCGAAGAGAAGATGAATAAAAAAGAATGATATACAATAACAAATAGACAAATAAATAAAAAGAAACAAACAAAAGGCTTATACATGAGTAATCCTTGTGTGATGGGTGGAAGTATACTTCAAAAAGGATCAGATCGAAGTACCTCGAAATACAACATCCACGAAGAGAATCCCTACATAAGTCACATGTAGAAAGAACATTTTTGTTATGGGTTCAAGAGTCTCCCAGAAGAATATATCTTTCTAGATGATTACATTCTGCGAATACTCTGAAATACTCTTGAAAAAAGAGTTTCACATCATGAACCTGAAGAATATGCCTTCAAAGGATAGTTATTTCGTATTGGGACGCCCCGATGCTTCAAGGCACTCATTAAGCCACTGGGTAGAGAGTGAATCTCTCACATTCTAAATGGGTAACGGCTCGTCAACATCATAACCTACGAAATAACCAAAATTAGCTTGAAGGGAATATCCCTATACATTAGAGCTCACCGGGTCATAAGGGCAGAAAGTAAATCACCATATCAAAACGGTCGGCAGCTTGGTGGTAATCAGGCCCTCAAGATGATATCGACAAATTTACTAGAATAATGGGGCTCAAAGGGGCTTAATAACAAGAAGGGTATAGTGATCCTAAACCAGTAGAGGTAGTTGGGTCGGGGTACCACGGACCCGTCATCCCAAGCTTTTAGGAACCTAAGTCTACTCGGTCATGAAGGTAGTCGAACCAACACGTCTAAAGGTCCCTAGTCAGCAATTAGTGAACTGTGTCATCCACGGGGACCTCGGTAACCCTAAGGTCAAAAGAAAGAAACTCCAGTCCTATGACCTACAAGGTTGAGCTTAAAAGGTGGGACTCACACTCACCACATAGATGGCAGAGTTACCACGGGAAAGAAAGGAAAGAAGAGATCCAGCTCAAAAGCTGAAAAAACTCTCCAAAAAGAACTTACAACCAGTTTGGGTCGATGCAGCCTTTAACATCCTAAGCACACTATACAACCACATAAGTAAAAAATCTATGTTGGGGTCAATTGAGTTGAAATAGCTTGGGGGCTTCTCCTCGGGATATGCAAATATGAATGTAGTTATTTACTACAGTTCTAAGCATAGAGGCCCTATTGTATGACTTGGGATATATCTATGCATACAACCCATTAAAAATCCAGCCCGAAGGCCATGAAGGAAAGTAAAAGAGAGAAATTTTATGTCATGAATATTTTAGTCCAAAAATTTTCATTGTCTTGAATGTTTTATTAAGATTTTACAGTAAATTTAGAATTTAAATCCTAAAGAGTCTATATTGCATTCATAATTACCAGATAAATCATAGAAAGAAACACAATGAAATTCATTTTAAGCATTCAAGAAAGCAATAAGGCAGGAAGACAAGCCAAATCAAAATAATAAGAGGCTGGTGTCACGAGGTCGATAGCATATCTCATAAAAGAAAAAGAGCGGCTGAACTCCACAGATAAATTTCATGTTCTAATTCTATAGATCAATATTAAATGTGGTTAAGATAGGAGACACGAGCTGCTGCTTCTGGTCCCCCGCCAAAATGCCTTAGAATACATGCACGTGTTATTTCATCTATTGGACTCTCTCAAAGACTCTAAAATGTACATAGAAAAATAAAAAAAGGACTCAACATGCACAAAAATATGTTAGCGGGAAAGCCAAAAAACATGTAATGCATAATGAGTCATGCATTTTATTGTGGGAGCTAAACAACACTTAAAAGCAAAAGATTAGTAGAAATCATTACATGCTTCCCCTTTCAATATTATCTATGTGTGTGCATATATATAGATGCACGACGCCCTGTAAAAGAAAACTCAAATAAACTACATGCATAACAAGCATATAAACCACCAAAAAGCACAAAAAATGACACTTGACTAGCGCAAGCACATCAACAAGGAACAATAGACAGAGGCATCGAAAAGACTATCTAGCATTCTCAATCTTAGCCTAGCGCACCATCTAATGAAAACTGTCATAACTAGCATCTAAGTGCTCATGATAAAGTCTCCGGTTGTTGTATGACTTTGACAAGGTCATCACACTTGTCTCGTTTTAAAGATCCAAGGGATCTAAAACACGTCACAAGAAAGGGGGTGAGTTTTAAAAGAGGTGGTCTCACATATGTCCTAACATATATAAATGTTAAAGTATGTGTATAACACTTATAGTAGCAAAATTATCCATTTTATAATTTAAAATAATGGTCCACTAGCGACTGATCCAAAGCAATCAAGTGACATGCTTTAGAGTCCTTAGAAATTTAGCTCAATCATATTGTTTGTTGCTCGTGCTACAGAAACTAGAATGGCCCTTGATGCATTGCTCACTGAGGAATCTTCACGGGCAATGCATGTTCAAGAATCACGACCAACAAATGGGTCACTCTCTTAGTGAGTAGGACTAGCCATCAACACGAATGGGCAAACATACAAACATGTAAAATACTCACATTATGATTGTTTCACCGAAACACGAAGAAATCACAACTGGCACCCGAAAAGGCAAAACACACATCATGCAAATGAATGTAATGATGATACATTCAACATAACACACACAAATGGGATGTGCCGGTAAAACAGACAACCTATAAGAGGAATTACACATGCCCGGGGACCCGGACGCCAGGCGACAAGAAGACACCACCTACCAATGAGTTTGCATCGAGTAAAAGAATACATTTGAAAAGGATTTATGCCCTACCTGAGAGGCACTCATCGAGTGAACATGCAGCCATGCAAGATATGCAACAAGTATATAAGAACAGTCAAGCATATGACAATTTAGAAATGTCAAGCATATGACATACAAATGGTAAGCATGCAAGAATATTAAGCGACAAACATACTAAGTGATGAGACCTTACAAGTGAGAATCACACATCTATGAGGATACACATTGTGCCTCGCACGAGTTCAATGGTTATGAAGCGCGACTCGTTCTTAATAAAATGTAAAATATCTACGACCCTATCAAACGACATCGTAGGGAGTGAGATGGATGGCTCATAAGTGAGTCAATTCCTCCCAAAATGTGCAAGTGTTTGTCCCCGTGCAGACAACGTCATATGTGAGGAAGGCACTCACAAGTTTGAGTACCTAAAGAGAAACTACAAGTGGGGTTGCTCAAAGAGAAATCCCAAGCATGAATGTTCAAAAGACACCCAAACATGCCACATGCAAAATATACAAAGCAAAAAATGTTTTACATGCAATGAAATATCGTACACATCAAGATAAAATAAGATTTTTCACACACAAGCAAATAAACATGCAATGATGCAAAGATCATACAAGCATGCAAGTGATCGGTCGACCGGGTCATAGCGGTCGTCAAACCGAAATGGTTGCTTGATCGATCTGGGACAATCAATCAAACCCGAAGTGGGTGATCGAACCCAAAAGAGGAGATGATTGGAAGAGGAATTTGAAAGATGACCAACTCCCTAGCTTTCTCACTCTTTAAGGAAGATGAAGAGTCTCACTCAACTCCCTTGCTCCAAGCTCTAAACTCCAAGAGGATGAAGCCTCTTAAGGAAGAAGATGGTGTTCTTACAATAACACTCTCAAGTTATCCAAATGCTCTCCCCTTCAAGAGGAAACCCTAGCTACAAACTCCAAGCTCCATGAGAAGAAGACGATCAAGGGAGAAGAGTTCTAAGCTCTTGGAGGAGGCCCAATGCAAAGAATAAGTGGAGTTTTTTTTTCAAATTTTTTTTTCAAATGAGGGGGAGAGGAGCTTAAACCAACTCACCCTATGCAAATCCCAAAAAAATGCCCACTTGGTCAATCCAAAAATGGCTAATGAGGTATTTAGGGCATGTCAAATGACCCTAATCCCGTGGATTAACACCCCCCCCCTCCCCTCCCCCAAAATGGGGTGATCAGATCCAAAGCTCTGGGAGAGGTACTTGGCCACTCAGACTCAAGATTCCGCTAGCAGCAATGGTAGTCAGTCTACCAATGTGCAATCCAAGTACGAGCTCTAGACTCAAGCGACGAGGAGGAAGAAGGGGATGGTTTATGGCTTTGGAGTGAAGGGCATAGCCTTCAAGACCGAGCTCTCCCATAATCCTGCGCTGAGTTCCCCAATCTCCTCACAACCATACTAGGAATCTCTAGCTAAATAGGCGGCTCCAATGAATGACGAGATTTTCCGATTGTGCGAGTAGATGCTTGAAAATAAACATAAAGTCGAAAACTCTCTAGCGCACATAACGGAGATTTTAGCAGATCATCGGGGCAAACACCAATAACATCTATCCAGAAGAAGGAGGAGGAGAAGAATGGAGATGATAAGAACTTATTTTTATATTTTCTTTTATTTGTAAGCATTATGTTGAATATTTATTGTAAAATTTTTTGTTCCCTTTACTGTTCTTATTTGAGACTATTTGTCATAATATTTTTTTTAATTAGTGATATTGTTTAAGGATTTGATATGTGATATGACTAAATATATTGTGGTATGTGATGTGGCATATGTTTTTGTGCATATTTTGAAAATGCAATTAATCTTCTGATTTTCTTTCTGTGGTACAGGTTTGCATCGGATTTGCGTTTGTTTTTCGACGCAAAATCCGACGTTCTATCGATAATAATATTTCTTCGTCCATCAATGTTTTCCATCGTAAATTCGACGGCAATCCAACAATATTCTTCTTCGTTCGATATATTCAGACACAAAGTTCGACGCACGTTTCGAATAAATAAATCCTTAACTTAATACGATACAAATATCGACACAAAAAATTTGAAATATTACCGACGACCGCTTTAAAAATGGAAAAAATTAAACATAAAGCAGACGAAAATCTGAAGATGATCCTTAAATATCGTCAGATTTGTCTTCTATTTCATGTAATGGGTAAGATAACACAAATATTTTTTAGTTTTATTGCATGTTATTAATATTTGAGTTATAGCACATCACTCAGCCTAAGAATCTGATTGCACAGATTAAACTACTTGGCATAGCTGCAAAAAATTAGACCATTCATTGCTTAAAAATTATAATAAACTAGTTGAAAATTAGGATTTATTAGGTATATATAAGTAGGTAAAACAAATAACCTGATTACCTTAATTTAATTTCCTAATGTAACACTGATTTCCCCTGCAACACCAATAGAAATTTGACTGAAAATGAAATTTTATGATAACTTCGCCTATTATGGCTGCGAATCTTAACATGTGCATTCTGCTTCGAAGGAAATGCCAATAAATTAAAATAAAATGCATTTGCATTGCAAATATCGACAACTGATCAGCTCTTATAATTTCTGTTCCAATTGGTCTGAGAACTGTAGACATGATCTGATAAGTTTCAGTGAAATTTTGAATGAAACTCAAAGAGTTTCAACAAAAATTCACATATGTCAGATGAAATTTCTCAGAAAACTTCTGATCGTTTGTCAATAAGAACACAAAATTTAAACCATCCCCCACAAATTTGAAACTCCAAGCCACAATTCAAACAAGAACACAATACCTAAAAACGCAAAATAAGATCAATCGCTTTACTTCTTAAAGCACAGAAAACAAACAATTCAACAAAGACAAATATATCATATGAAATCGAAAGACGCCATAACATCACCGAAACAACAAAGCATAAACCAACCAATACCACAGAGCTCCTTCAGCTCACCCGGCGGCAGAGAGTAACACCATCCCCCACCGGAAGCTGACAGATCTCCACCCGCTCATCGGCGGCCAACGCCTTGTTAAGCTCGATAACGAAATCGCGATAGTATCTGATATACTTGCGCATGGGGGTGTCGGCTGGCACGGCGACGGTACCGTTCCAGAGGGTGTTATCGTAGCCGATGACGCCACCGATCCTGACGAGGTCGATGAGGCGGTTGTGATAGTTGAGGTAATTATCTTTGTCGGCGTCGACGAAGATGAAGTCGAAGGAGGAGTGGTTGATCGGATCTTTGAGAAGGTCGTCGAGGACGGGGAGAGCGGGGCCTTCGCGGAAGTCGATCTTGTGAGCCACGCCGGCCTTTTCAATCACAGGGAGGCCGAGTTCGTAGTTCTCACGGTTTATGTCCATTGCAAGGATCTGTGGAATTTATATGTTTTAAGAAATGAGCATTGAATGTGTGTAGGAGCCTAAAAACTCAATGCTATTTTACATCTATATGATCGGAAAAAATATGTCATGTGAATGTATTCAGAATTCAATAGTAGGATCATCAACGTGTTAAATAGATCCCACAAATTTTAATATTGATCAGTTTCAATATATTACGGTTCCTCTCATTGGACTCCGGACGTTAATTATGTCTGGAGTCCTTATGTAATATTTTTTTCATATGACAAATTGTAGATTTTTTAAGTAAATAAAATTAATGTATTGAAAATAATTTAATTCAGCAATTTGATTTGGAGCGGAATGGAGCTGGAGTTGGCTTGAAATCTGCTCGAATTGATTAAATTGTGGCTTGAAATCATTTTATGACTCATTATATTCAATTTTGAGCCAATTCAGCTTGAAATTGAACCGAACTCGATCCGACTTGAAATCAAAATGAGTTGGCTCAAATTCAAATATATAAAGCCGTTCCTGCTCGAAATTGGCTCCATCCGGCTCGAATTGAAACAAGTTAGCTCAAATTTAAATAGTTGGATTTTTTCATGCTCGAAATCATCTCGTGGTTTGTTATATTTGATTTCTTTCAGTATTATATATATATTTTTTATGAACAAAATTAAATCGAGCCAGCCTCGAGTCAGTTCAAGTTCGATCTGTGTATGACTCAAAATCGGTACGATATGACTCAAATCGGTACGAAAAAATTAGATCCAACAACATTTTGGCTCATTTATTTAGATCCGAACCAAAAGCTGAATTGATTTTGGAACGATTAGCGACCTTCAAAGCTAAATTCACAGCCTATGTGTTAAAAAACTTTTTAAGCGAAATTTATAAAAAAAAAAAAAAAAAAAGTTAGAAATTGATACCTTGCCATCGTCGGGGAGGGCGAGGGCCGTAGCAAGGAGAGAGTAGCCAGTGTACACTCCAATCTCCATTGTCTTCTTCGCATTTATAAGCTTTAGAATCATGCTCAAGAATTGCCCCTCATCCGCTGATGTCGTCATAATGTTCCTTCACCCATCAAAATATAAAAACCCAAAATTAACATAAATTTTATTTATTAATCCTAAAAATCAGTATATTTATATGTTGATTTGTTTATTTATTTTGTGATCCAAGAAAGAAGAGACAGCTAACCATGGATGCTTAGATGTGATCTCGCGGAGCTCTTTCATGCACTCTGGCTCACGGGGGTAGACGCTTGTCTCCAGAATATACTGCATATATTTAAGTGATGAAATTAGAAATTTAGAGGGTAGATATCAACAAAATCACATAAATTCTTCTGTGAGATCTAATGAATCTGAATTTATCGGATTTGATAAAAATTATTTAAAGTAAAATTAAGTTGTAGCCAAAGCACGGCCGGAGAGATTGGGGGTTTTATTTTGGTTTTATGACGCCCTGTTTTACGGTTTGTTGCCGTACCTGATAGAGAGCATCGCTTTGAAGAAGACTCTTATGGCCGACCTCTTGATGCCTCGTCTTCTGGTCTCCGTTCTGACTCTCGGCCGGAGTTTGGACCTTGTCGGCGGCGTCGGTCGACATGGCTGCCTTCTTCTTTCTTCTCTTTTCCCTCTGTTCTCTCTGTAGACGAGCGGAGGACGGCTGATCGGGGGAAGGAGAAAGGGGGCAAAATATATAGATAATCGCTTTGTTAGGTGAAGGTAAGTAGTCGTCGCACTGCAGCAAGTAGCGTGGAGAGTTGTTGTGGGTCCGTAGCTATTGTGTGTTTTACGTGCTGGGTGGGATCGGGTGGTTGGTGAGCGGCTTTTATTTTTTATTTTTTTGGCATCTGCTAGTGGATTCTGGTGCCGGTTCAAGTGTAAGGGGCCCGCTCACCAACTACACAACTCGGGCGTCTTGATTGAGTCAATAAATCAGTTGGACGGATTGATCGTCATGGAATGAACCGTGCCATTAATGAATCGGCTTGCTGGTCATTGGGAAGTAAATACTGTACACAAAACAATAGCAGAAAACCTGGGGAGCCCGGACTCGACCAGAATAATGAAAGTCAAAAGAAAACTGTTATAAAGATGAGTGTGTGACATGAGATAAAACGGTCATAAAACCTCCATGCAGCCAAATCTGAGGAAGGAATCAATCCCTATGATCCTATGACTATGTAGGAGATGACTAGCAATCCCCCATAATCTCTCGTCAAACTGCGGACTACATGTCTGACTACGGTGATTCACCTTCTGTCTAACACCCTAGCTTCGCTCTGTCGACGTGAAGTCGTTCGAAGAGGATCAAGGGCAGACAACAGGACTATGTCAACCAATCGATAAGAGTTAGCCAATCAAAATAGCCCTGCCAGCTCCCGATCAGAAGCATTTACCAAATCCAACCCACCGATAAAGATTGTCAAAGTCCTGCCAAGCCTAGTCGATCAAACATGAGAACATATAGGCCCTGAGCCTACATGAGCAAAATAACTAGAATAAAATGTATGATTCCACTCACGTAGGGGCATAAATGTAACTTCACATATTGTACCATTTTTGTCCATAAATAAGGGATCATTCCATTGAATAAAAGGTTAAATGTTTCCCTCATTTACTTGTTCATTAGTGCTCTCTCTCTCTCTCTCTCTCTCTCTCTCTCTCTCTCTCTCTCTCCCCCCCCCCCTATTTATTCTCTATTCCTTGGGTGTGACTCCCAAAAAGATTCATATTCAACTTACTAAAATGTGAGGTGAGCGCAGAGGCTGTCAATAACAAGAAGAGGAGCACAATCAAAAGAAAAACCCACTACAGAGACACCACAGACATGGAGTGCAAAAATAAGCTTGTGCAATAACAGATACAAGAGTTGAAGGACCAAATAATAGGTCAGATGCTATAAACCATTAGAGAAGCAGTAGCTAGAGGCAGAGAGGATAATCGTCAGGAGGAAGCATCAGCTTAGAATGGTCGAAGGGTGACTCAAGCCCAAGAAAAAAAAAGAGATTCCCAGTACCAAGATGACAATGGATCTGCCCTGATTGATGAACAACAATTCAGGTGTACTGAGCTGCCTCGTTAGCTAGAGAATGTGTTCGCTCTACAAATTCTGCGTTTGAGCTCCATAGATGTTAAAAATCCCATTGTTGGTGTTATATAAGAGTCAGACTGATCCAACTGACCATTTAACATCATTCGAGTTAGTCATATGTTTGCTAAGGATTACTGATGCACTGAAGTGTCTAATGTCTTTCATCACGCTGAGGGAGTTGACCCTCAGGTGGTTTGACAGGCTATAGGAGGGAGTAATCATCTCATTCGCCGACTTCAAAAGAATGTTTATGGTGCAATTGACCAACGCCCAAAAATTATAAAAAAGTTTGCAAGCTTTGTTGCAGATTTACCTGGGACAAAATGTAACCCTTATCTTTTTTTATTACCCATTTCTAGAACGACTTGTTGGAAGTGAAAGATTTGGAAATTGCAACGCACATAACAACCTAGCTCAAGGGTTAACGAAGGGACCCTTCTGTTATGCTTTGGGTCTTCAGTGTCTAAAAATCTTAGTTGAACTGTTGGAATTGGCCAATAATCATAGTTCAACTAAAGAGTACAAGTCCACCCCCTGTTTTTTCCCGCAGTATAGTTAGCAACCTATAGTATGCAAAAGAGAGCCCCAAGAGATGATAGACGAAAACTTAGATAAGACTCATGTCGTTCTGATCAGCCATCATATGAAGATTATCAACCAAACCAGGACAACAATGGGGCTAATAGGAACCACAATCAAGGAGGTCAGGCTCGATACTATTACCAATGGCCAACTTTCTATCGAGAGTGGTCAATCAACGATCATGAGACCCTAAAGGCTACACTATAGAGACTCTTGATAGCAAAGCTAATGTAGACCTTCAAATTAAATAAGGAGTACTTTAAGAAGACACCATCGATGAGAGCTAGAGCTTTCCTTTGGGACACCAAGAAGTAATGTGCCCGCCACAAAGACCATGGCCATGGCACGGAGGAATGCGAACACCTTTGAATTCTGGTCAAGGAGTTGATACGAGCCGTAAAGCTCAAGAAATTTGTTGCACCAGGAGTAGTGAATCAAAGACAATGGAAGGCTCCGATAGAAGAAATCTCGGATAAGTCAATCTGAGCGAATGCTACCCGCAGTGCTGGGATAGTACTGGTTATATTCAGAAGAGGCAGAGAGTAGTCCAAGCGAGCCAACCAAAAGAGCTTTCGGTTCGGAGAACTATGCTCAACCGCTTTCACTACGAAACACTGCACTCACCCACCGATCATCTTCACCAATACGGATCTACCCTTCAAGGGGAATCCCTACAATGATTTTATTTTCGTTATGAAGAAGATGGGCAACTACCAAATCAAGAATATCTTGGTCGACACCAGTAGATCCATGAACATTTTGTTCAAGTCAGCTTTTGACAAGATTGGACTTAAGCACGACTGATTAACAGTATCGCCCATCCCACTGTATTGGTTTAAGAGGAGGGAAGCTTTATGAAAAATTCATCTAGCAGTAACCGGGGGAGAATGTGAGAAGTAGTCCACCTATATGGAGGATTTCCTAACGGTTGGTTCGCTGACCTACATCACAATATTCAGTCGGCCCCCTATGAATGACGACAATACAGTGGTCTCAGTTTATTTGTCATTTGCACTCACATTCAACCTACGTGAAAAGCTTACCAACCAGATATTAATTATAACCAATTTTATTGAAAAAAATAGCTATTTGGCTAGAGTAAAGTAGTTCCAAAATTTTTTTTGTCAATGATTCTATTATAGTTGATAATAAGTATATATCAATTTAAATAGAATAAAATGAATGCAAATATCAAAAAATAATCGCCTTTTTAGTCATCATAACATTTGGAACTGAAACTAGTCCCTTTCTTCATACATTCGGACTTCAATCTTTGGCTGACTTCTTATTCCCTTTACACGAACGTAATGATAATTATTCTTATTAATATATAAGATCTAAAAATCAGGGGGAAAATAAATTAAGTTTCCGAATAAATTGTACAAACACAATTTCCTTCAAATGATAAGACGTCGTTTTCAAAACTCCACCGCAGCACCCTTAGACATTAGAAAAATAAAAGTACAACTAGCAAAATATTTAGAAAAAAATTTTATTCAGAATATCATGTCAAAAAATGACGAGTGGATTTCAAAATTTTAAATTTATTTAAAAAAAATAATATTAATTATCCATATAAATATATATTATACTTAAGGTATATTTAATGTTTTTTCCTGAAATTTCAGCTGATTAAATGTAAAAAACATAATAATAAGAATAATCCAAAACAAGAGGTTGGACCGCTGGACGACGTGATTTCCTCTCTCTACTGACCTGGTTGTTTGGTTAGGTTATCAGTGGAAATTAAAACGGAGAGTCAAACATGCCAACAGTTGGTGAGTAAGTCGGTAGGCGGACCCACATCGGTTGGTGGTGATGGCTATGTTGGCTTAGCTACAATTTTTATTTATTTAGTTATTTAAAATCAATATTTATAAATGAAACGTTTACATACATACCACACAATTCTTCTGTTCTTATATATCCAACAGCTAAGTTTTAATTTTACATTTATAACAACCAAATTTTTAATATCAGATAAAAATATCTCTTTTATCAATTTTTTTAAAAGTCAAATGCTTATTTTTATGTGAATATTTATATCACCAATGTGTTATAAATGTAAATATCAAACTTTAGACGTTAGCTATGTAAATCTATTAGAATTGTGTGGTAATCATATAAATTTTCATATATATTATCAAGTCTTTTTAAGACAAGATCTTCAGATTGTTCGTGTGTGCATACAACTTGATAAATACTTTTTTTATCATAGAGAGATTGATAAGACTTGAGACTTGAGAAGGAACCTTAAAAAATATATTGAATTCTTATTTCTAGTAAGCTAGAAAGATTAGACGGAAGTTCCTTGAGTTAAGACACATCTCGTACTGTACAACGCTTTTTCCTGATGTTTTGAAAAAAAGATCTTGATGTGGGTGTCAGGTGTTGTAAGTACGACACCATCCCTGGTGTATAGGTAAAAGTTCGAGTCTCAAATATCTGGCAGCTTATTTAATAACAAATCAACAGATGACCTTCTTCGATAACTACTCTTGTACATGTGAGCTAAACTGTCCTTTTGAGGGGAGTACAAATAATCAAATTGTCAGGTGGGCTCAATTCAGTCACTTCAGCAGGTGGGCTCGATTCAGTCACTTCTGTAGGTGGGCTTAATTCAGCCACCTCGGCATATAGGCTCAATTTGGTCACTTCGACAAGTGAGCCCAATTCAGCTATTCCAGCAAGCAGTCTCTATTCAATAAGTAAAAAAATTTTCATATATTCGCATTTGTGCATACACACACAGATACATACGTACTCAATATTGGATGAGGTCTTAGTCCTAACCAAATATCTTACACACACGTAGACACACACACAGACAAACATACTCAATTTTGGATCAATTGCACATTAGACTTAATTTCACTTTAGTCAATTAAGTAATCAGTAATAATCATATTTCAATAATTATTTTAAAAAATTATGTTTAAATTTTGGTCAAACATAAATGATGCATCTTTCTTTATCACATGAGAATTATCGCAGACAGAATAAATTTGGGCAGAATATTCTGAATTTTTTTTTCAAATTAAATTTTTAAAATATAGAATTTCTTTTAAATTAGTGAAATTCAAGTTAAAGTGATTAAAGTTTTTGTTATATTATAATAAAAAAATGAAGTAATATAAAGTTAAAGTAATTAATGAAAATAATTTAATAGAGAGCGACTTGATTTGTTTGTCCACCGTGTGAACAACGAAATACTAGTGGAGGAAGGGAGTCGTAAAGAAAAATGTGTAAGAAAATTTTCTCCTTATAATTAGACAAATATCACACGCAAATAAAATAAATAAACTATAAAATTAAAAGAAAATTTGCGTATTTTATGATAAAGTTCAAAATAATAGTGAATTTTTATTTGATTGCTTCAACATCATATCATTGTGAAGATCGTTGGATCATCCAATTATATTATGTTTGTCTACATGATCTTCACCTTACAATAAATGAATTATATATATATATATATATATATATATATATATATATATATATATATATATGTATCACCAATGACTTGTTGGTAGATCGCACTTTTCAAGGTCACAAATCCCTTGTGTCAAGTGTTCAAATCTCCTCTGGCCAGTTTGGTCAGTAGTGTGTACGGTCATCAAATTAGGGTTGTAAGCGAGCTCAGGGTTGGCTCGTGTTTGGCTCGTTCGATTCTAGCTCGAGCTCGAAATCGGCTCGCGTCCGAAATGACTCGTGAAAGCGTGTGTTCGTGTTTCGCTCGAATTAAATATTCTTGTTCGTGTTCGACTCGTGTTCCGCTCGAAATCGTTCGTTAAAATTAATCGAAAAAATATACGCATAGTGTCGCATTCGAATCCTGACCAACCGAATGCGAAACAAGACGCATAATCACGTTATCACACGAAGCAATTATCATTTAAGCTTAAATATAAATATATATAATATATTAATATATAAATAATATATATAATAAATAATTATATAAATAATTATATGATTATTGCTTTATTTCGAGTAAAACGAGTCAAACACGAGCGAACAAAAAGTTGTTTCGTATTCGACTCGTTTGTAATACAAGCTTAAAATTTTTTTTTCATGTTCGGCTCGTTTACTTAACGAACGAGCCGAACACGAGCCGAACACGAGTTGTTCGCGAACAACGAGCCTTTTTGACAGCCCTACATCAAATAATTGGCATATGAGGGTAGTTGTAGAATGTGAGCTCGTATAATAGCCTCTAACCATTCTTTATTATATATATATATATATATATATATATAGTAATAATAATAATAATAATAATATGATAATATCAACATCACCATTTAAAATTTAAATGAGAGGAACTTGAGGAGTAAAGATAGAGATGGGATATCAGGCAATCAACCAAAAAAGTAGGCAGATATTTTTTATTTAATAAAAAAAGGAAGATTTACATACATACCACTCAATTATTATCTATTTACACGTTTAACACCTAAACTTAAATTTTCGCATATAAGTAATCTTTTCTTTACATGATAAGGAATGTTTCATATTTTGAAAGTTAAAATGATGATATATTTAATGCGACATCAAAGATCTGGGTGTTACTAAACTTACAAAAACAAATTTAGATGTTAGTCATATAAATACATAGGAATTGGGTGATATTTATGTAAACAACCCGCAAAGAATATAGAAGAAAATTAAAGACATGAAGAGAATAAAGGAAGATAGATTGAATAAATAGAGAAAAATCTATCAATTCTCTTTTTCTTCTATTTCTTTAAATATCTATTTTTTAGTTTTGTTTTTTCAAATTACTAAATTGCATATAATATCAAAGATAAAGCCAAACATTAACTTAATTCTCATAAGTGAAGGGGAAAATCATAGACCAGTTTTCAAATTCAGAAGGTTTATGCAAATAGTTTGATTGTTCAGCAAAGCAATTGAAATGATCTAAGAGATTAAGAAATGCTTGAGACAATTCCTAAGAGGACTCCATAAAATTAAGAATATTAGCATAGGTTTAGATGAATGTGGATCCCTCTGCAGATACGGAAAAAGGCCTCTCACTAAGTGATTTTTTAATGAGTAGATCAAGAAAAAATTTGGTGCAAATTTTCTAAACCGCCGTCATCTTTCTTATAGCTACCTCTATAATACATTGAAATAAATTTAACAGTCTTATTATTATTATTATTATTATTATTATTATTATTATTATTATTATTATTATTGTTATTGTTATTGTTATTGTCGTCCTTGTTCTCCTTTCATATAAAGGAAAAGATAAACGATTGTGATACTCTTCAATCTTCAATCTTCAATAAGAGAGAGTACGAAGAGGAAGAGTTTAAAGAAGATATAGAAGCTCGAGATGGTCTGTTTGGGGTAGCTGCAGCTCATTAAAAAATACATGTGAATCTGCTGAAAAATAATCTGACGTTCAAAAAACTGTGGTTGTAATTACAATTTTTTTTTTAAAAAAAATGTCAGACAGCAGTTAGAAAGCTACCACTGCACCTAACCAGGACAGGTGGGAAGACAGATTTCAGCGGCTGCTTTTTGAAAAAGATATCAAAACATAGATTACCCTAAACAGACAAAACTACAGTGTAGTGCCGCACCGCCAACGCAAATAGACCTACATCTTTTTTTTTTTTTTGTAATAGACTTATAAATGAAATTGAACTCTAGAAAAGAACCTAGATGACCCTCTACTCAACATGTTGGATGAATCTCTTTTCAGTGGCCCACAAGTGGCTTCAAATTAATTAGAAATGCTCCCTATATCACTAAATAAGACGATAATGATGGGATGCCATAAAATCAGGGTGTTTGGAGAATATTTAGTGACTAAAGCTACTCAATTAATACTTACTCAACAAGTTTTTTATTTTATTTTATTTTAACCTTAGTTTACTTATTAAATAAATTATGATGATAGAGATAGTGAAAAACTATCTTACATCGATGATCTAAGAAATAACTTTACATGGGTAGAGTGGGTAGGTTATTTGAATGTTTTTGAATGTTTATTGTGGTGAGGGACTAAAGTACTCCCAATTAACAAACATTTTATTCTTGAATGAGCACAAGAGTAGGTAGGTTGTTTGAATGGCACACTAATTCTTCAATGTTGATAAACTTCAAAGCTTTGGCTATAAAGATTTGAGTCTCCTTAGCTGCAACCTGAAAACAAAAGATGCTTTATCTAGGTTTTATTCTCCATCGATAACTTTATGAGAAACCTTAGTGAATCTATTGAAATAATCTTGAAGAATGTTCTTTTCTCTGTTTGATGCATAATAGTGGAAGTTTCAAGAGGCCCCTCAGGTTTGCAATTTCAGACCAATACATATAAGAGAATTCCCAAAAAATAATAATAATAATAATAATAATAATAATCTCAGAAGCCTATAAAGAGTTCAATCATCTCTGAACAGCATCTTTAAAAGTATTTATAAGCAAACAACACATGGTGTTACAAGGAATATAATATTTCTAAAGGCATTAAAATAAATACATATATTAGTAGTTTCTTTACATACAAGCTAAAAAATTTTGAAATTCTATGAAACTATTTCATCAAAATTTTGAGTAACAAATGACAAGTTGTGAACATGTTAAAAAACTAGAGGAGGATATTAAGTATCCCAAAATAGCAACATTAATCATGTTCGGCGAGCGGTGAACTGAGTGGTTGATGTGGGATGATGTTAGAAGCAACTTAGACCATGCCAACAATATTGACAAGCTACCAAGGAAGATTTGAATAGCAAAGGCATTACAACTAGAGGGATTTATTGCTTGAAGAGCAAATCAAACCATATCTGATATTCAAAATTGTGACAACTTGAATTTTCTTTCATCATAGTTAACTTTTACAAACAATTATAACAAAATTTTCCACAAAAGGTGAAGTAGACAACATAGGTTGCTATCCTACACGAGAAGAAAAGGGGAGAAGTATACCCAAGAGGTTCACAAAGTATGAAAAATAATGCACTACTAGTTTTAGAAAAAAGAGCAAGGCTACGTGGGGTGGGCTACATGAATCCTTTTTCTCCATTGTGTCCTATTTAGTGTCACATTTTCCTTTAATTCTAATAAATAAAGATTATTTCTTATACAATAAGCCCAAGTCTTTCTAGGCCTACCTCTGCCTTTCTTAACATAATTCGAATCTAAAACATCTACTCTTCTAATTGAATCATCAGATGATCGCTATTTAATGTGACCAAACCATCTAAGGCGACTCTCTCTAATTTTGTCCGTCACTGGAGCTACACCAACCCTATCACGGATATATTCATTTTGCATTTTGTCTCTAAGTGTAAAGACACTCATCCATTTATGCTTCTCTTTTAAAGGCCATCGCTTAAATTAGTATCACACAATCTACATCCATTGTGTCTAAAAAATATAGGAGGTCTTCTTAGTAGGTTTAGTTGAGCTCCTTTTTAAAAGAAAATAATTGAGAAATCGCTATACAAAGAAAAAAGATCAAGGAGTATACTAGCAAGAAGAATAATAATAAATTCAATAATTTAAAAAAAAAAAAGGAATAGCCAATCACTTACAATAAAGCTTTGCTAGAAGTGGCAGATGGCGACTATAGTCCAGTTATCTCTTCCTATACTATTTCTTTAGTGACACAATGGAGAAAAAAGGAATCATGTAGCTGACAGCATTTAATAGGATAAAAGCTTGTTGTTGTAGTTGTACTCATATCTCCCAACAGCCCCATTTAGCTTAAAACGAGCCAATATTAACAAAGATCAATGCATATTGATGTTATGCATAGTCATAATCCTCTAATAGCAATGGTAAATTACTCTAATAGCTATCTCAGACCAATTTTGTGCATGAATAGGCCATCTTAAGCATTTTGAAACAACCTTGATAAATGTTTAGATTCATTCCTGGCTCTTCCAAACCCCAATGGAAACATTGAGAAAATTTTATTTTTTTTTTTTGAGAATTTTGACATTTTTTTCTCTCGAAATTTTACATTGAAAAACAGGCCAATAATGCCCAATGCTTTTACGCATACAATAATGTGACTGGGAGAAATTCCTGGTTCATAAATCCTGACGGAGATTCATGTTGATATCCAACAATATTTGTGCCATGAAATTTCCTAAGGATTGCGCTTTCTAGGTGAGACATGAGAAAATTTGTGCCTGAAATTTCCCAAGGGTTCAAATTTCAAGAAATATTGTAATCTCAAAACACTTTGTTATTTGAGACAAAAATTTCAAAAACACCAACTCAAAATAAATTCATACTTGAGATTCAATATAGCAAACTACATGATACCAACAACATTTGAATCAAAATTCAAATTGGCTAAATTAAGCATTCAAAAGCATAACCATAATTCCTTGAGGCCATTTAAATGGTCAAAAGCCCCCGAAATATGCATGTTTAGAGTCAAAACAATAATCAAGACAATCAATCTCAATATAACAATCTTGTGGATGCCAACAACGTTTGAAACCGAATTCAAATGAGCTTAAATTAAGCACTCAGAATAATTTTAATTTCTCGATGCAATTTGAAGGGTCAAATAGACTACACAAGATGAAAGTTTAGAGTTGAACAAATACATTATAATGTGACAAATACATCCAATCCATGATTAAACAATTTTTACATTATTATCCTACATTCTCCACTTTCAACAAACTTCAATCAAATTAGTGAATTTATTTCAACTGATCTACACCCCATGACTTTTTTCATAAAAGAATTTTCACATTAACCGCCTTTGGGGCCTCATATTTGAGTTATTTTTCCTCACTTTATATAACATGTAGAATCCACAGACAAGTCTGAGACATAATTCAGTAAGCTAAGACAACCATAAAGAATATGGAAGGCTTTCAACCGAGACATAAAATAAAAAAAAATTTAAGATGTTTAGTGTACTCTTCATTAGTTAGATTTTTTTTTTATACAATGAGTAATTAATTCAGGTCAGTGAGTTCCTTTCAAAAGTTTAACATATATGACTCTGAGACCCACTTCTTTAATAAAAATTTGATATATATCCAGTTCAAATTGACAAAGTTTTTCCCTTCTTGCAAATAACTGAACAATTTCAAAATAAAAGAAAAAGTAATGCAGCATCAGAACTCAAGAGATTCTGCCTTGATATCACTACCACCTAAGCTCCTTCGAGGTTGCAAGCTGCATATAATTAAGGCAATATAAAAAGGCACAACCTAGTCAAGTTGCAGAAGTAAAGGAGGAGAGCACAAAGTTACCCATGTGAGTGATGTATATTAAACTGGAGGTCAGAGTTTGTGTGTAGCATATTATGTGCTCCATCTCGTCCTACGATGCCTCTCTGTAGCTGACTACCATGATCTTCCAACAACGAGCATTCGCCTTGGAAGGGTGGCACCGAGTTCTTCATTTGATCTTCAAATTCATGTTGGAATTAAGATGAAGAGCAAAGTGGATGATTGTTGGAGCTCATTTGGTTAGATGAAAATAAAAATTCACAATGAATGACATACAATGTGTAGGTAAATTACAAAGTGTCAAAGTAGTCTGCTGAATATTTAAATGGTGGTATTTTAGCCACAGAGTTTATAAAAGTATCAAATTAATCCATAAAATCTTCTAATATAGGCTGAAATAGTCCTCGTGGAGGACTATTAGCCCTCATGAGGAAGGTTAGGGATTAAATTGGCATTTTTATGGACTCTTGGATTAAAATGGACCATTACAAAGAGTCAGATGAACATTTTGACACTTTTCTCATAGATTACATATAGACCCAGAGATATAGAATATGTTTGAATAACTAAAAACACAATGTGTTCTTACTTCTAATCATTTGTTTGTCTAAGGGGGATGAAGAACGAGTCTTTATAATTATCATCATGTTCAAACATAACAAAATCATTTATTATTTTGGGAAGTTATTGTTCTAGTTATGATCTTTATCCAAGTATAAGGTGAGACCTTCATCTCTAATAATATGCATAGCCCAAAACATAAAAAATAATTCTAAAATCAATTAAACGTATTTGGTTGGATCTAATGTTATCATGGATTCAAAATTCATTGTTGGTTGAAGTTTCTCATGGAATAGGAGGATTAACCTATTATTTTCCTATTTCAGTTGGATTATATATGGGATAAGCTTTAAGCCCATATCTTTTTGCCGAGCTATGGATGCTCTTACTAAACATTTATAGGAGGATGTACCTTGGTGTATGCTTTTCTCTGATGATATCCTTCTAGTGGATAAAACTATAGAAAAGTTCAGGAAAAAACTTGAATTATGGACGTCAAGTTGAGATCCCAAAGGTCTTCATTTGAGTAGATATAAAATTGAATACATAGAATGTAATTTTAGTAACAACGAGTGATCAAATCATTAAAAGGAGCGAATTCTTTAGATATCTCGAGTCTATTTTTCAAAGTGACAGTGATGCAGAAATGGATATTATTAGTTGAATTCAAGTTGGATGGTTGAAGTGGAGGAATGAATCGGGCCTATTGTGTGATATCTCGGGTCTATTGTTCAAACTGATGGTGTGTAGTGGAGATGTTACTAGTAGAATTCAAGGTGGATGGTTGAAGTGGAGGAATGCGTCGAGCCTATTGTGTGATAGAAAACTACTGCTTAGCCTTAAAGAAAAATTTTATAAGTTGGTGGTAAGACTTGCAATACTTTATGGCGCAGAATGTTGGCCTATAAAGAGAAACATAAAACTAAGTTCAAGTGTTGCTGACATGAGAACGCTAAGGAGGATAAGTGGTTTTACAATTAGAGATAAAATGCGAAATGAATATATCTGTGAATGGGTTGGTGTAGCTCTAGTAGTAGATAAGATAAAAGAGGGTTGTCGTAGATGGTTTGGTCACATTAAATGTCAACCATCTAATGATCCTATTAGGAGAGTAGATGATTTAAATACAATTTATGTTAAGAAAGGAAGAGTTAGACCTAAAAGGACTTGGGCATGTTGAATAAAAATGATCTTAATTTATTAGAATTAAATAAAACTATGACACTCAAATAAGACACAGTGGAGAAAAAGAATTTATGTAGGAAATCCCACTTAGTGGGATAATGACTTGTTGTTGTTGTTGTTGTTGTTGGTTGAAGGTACTCATGCTAAAATCAATAAAAATATTCATCGTGAGAGGTTGTTGGAGCTAAAACCAACTTTGATTTTTATTTAAGCTTACTATTACAGATTATAGCAAATTTTTTTACTTAATATCTTTTATATTTGGAACCCATTTGATTAAGGATAAAAAT
The DNA here is from genome assembly GCA_022702705.1 of Papilionanthe hookeriana x Papilionanthe teres. Lineage (NCBI taxonomy): Eukaryota > Viridiplantae > Streptophyta > Magnoliopsida > Asparagales > Orchidaceae > Papilionanthe > Papilionanthe hookeriana x Papilionanthe teres. The sequence goes on along the minus strand of CM040435.1, from coordinate 16,942,945 downwards.
AAAAATTCACAAAAAATTACAAGTGATACTTTTTAACACTAAAAACAATTAAGCATGCATGATTGGAACTAATTTTACCATAAGTTTTAAATCCGATATTTGATTACAATTGTGTGTTCAATCATTTTGCATGCGAGGAACAACATCCTAATCTTTGAGGATTATTTGCGAGGCATAATGAAGGAAGATGGCATACCAGTTGTGTTTCTTGCAGCAGGCCCTGCATCTAGCTGCTGTTGCAACACTATGTTATCAGAAAGCATCTACAATGAACAAGAGCCAAATTTACTTCAAGAACATATGCTGTAAAACTCTACAATTGAGTTCCCTAAAGAAAAGAGTACAGCTAAGGAGTTCCAACGTCAGCAAATCACCAAATTTAACTAAACTGTCAAAATAGTCTCTTGACTATTCACATGGGGCCATTTTAGTTCCTGAATTTATAAAAGTACTAAATTAGTCCCTAGACTCTTTTAATTAGGGCTGAAATAGTCCCCATTGGAGACTATTTCAACCCGTATTAAAAGAGTATGGACCCTGGGACTAAAATGAAACCCTACAAAGAGTCAAGAGACCATTTAATACTTTTCTCCAAGAAGTTTATTGAAGTTGAAACTTCTAAAAATTTACCCCAGCAGACATGGGTAACTGAAAGGTTTCCTGTCGAGTAGTAAGGCTAGGTACAATGGTTTGAATTTGATGGGATGATGCTCGCTGATTCTGTGAAAAAGATTCTTGGTTGAGAGAAAGAATTCCTTTACACGTATTTAGTGCTATCCTGTTATCGGCACTGAAGCCCATGCAGATCTCAGACGCTTGAAGCGGTGATTGTGTCATTCCCGATAGATATATGTCATGCAGATTCAAACCATTCCGCATCGACAACATCTTAGACAACAAAAATCGAAAGGAGTCAAAAAGATATATTACTTGAACAATAAAGAAGCAAATGTTTAAATGAAGTGGCATTTACATACAGATCAATAGATCACCTAATTTCTATGTATTTACAAACCCAAAATTGTGCTTTTATATTTATACCATCAATATCACATAAACAATATCACCATTTTAACTTTAAAAAAGTGAAATACACCCTTTCATGTATGGTTAATGTGGTATGTATGTAAGAAGTGAAGTGACGATGCTGTAGATGTAAATACGTAAAAATTGAGTGGTATGTATCTAAATCTTCCTTAAAAGACTTCTATCATGTCTATAGCAGAATACAAAGGTGGTTTGAGATTTGGTTGACCAGAGATGTTTTCTGATTATTATTAACTAGTTATTCAAACCTTTGATGGTTTCTTTAATTAAAAATTTATTTAATTCATGTAAGTAACTATTCTTAATACTTTCCAAGATTTTAGTGGGCTTCCATAAAAATATACTTATTTATAGGATTGCTATAGTCAAATGAATATTGTTTAATATTTTCTTTAATTTTATATCCAAACTCTCTAAAAAAATACAGAAGAGTTAGCTAAAAGAGCTTTGTCATCTTTGAATAATGATTAATTTTTCATTTTATCATCGACATCAGTAGAATTATCCCAATTATTTTGGATTGAATCATTTTCTCCATTAGTTCTACAATAGTACTTGAGGTAGAAAATTTATTTTATTTTAATATATTTGAACAATTTCTATTCATATTATTTTGTAGAAAAGTGTCAAAATGGTCCTGTGGTTCTTTATTCCACAAAATCTTTAGTATGGTTTAAATAGTCCTCAGTGACAGGACTATTTTGGCCTATATTAAAACAGTCTGAGGACTGGTTTAGCATTTTTAGAAACATTGGGACTAAAATGACCAATGTAAATAGTCAGGGAACTATTTTGACATTTTACTTTATTACTTTTTACTTACCCCTTTCCTATAATCCTTTCACATCTACATTAATTTGTAGTTTTTAATATAACAAGTCCAATACTCAAAACTTCCTCTCTAAATATCTCTCTTCGTTCTCTCTCTACATTCATTCTCTTCATTGATCCATCCTCACTAGAGCTATTAAGAGGATTTGAGTGTCACCCATAGACATGTTTGCATCCAACTTCATTGATACTCTTTTAACTTTGTTGATAAAAAAGTTAATCCCAAAATTAATATTGACGGTGGCTTGTGCACTGAGCTACACTTTTTCTTTACTTTAAACTCATACTTCAAAGTTTTAAGATCAAAACTACAAATTTAGTCCACAAAATCTCTTTAGTATGGTTTAAATAGTCCTCAATGAGAGGACTATTTTGGCCTACATTAAAATAGTCTGAGGATTAGTTTAGCATTTTTATAAACTTTGAGACTAAAATGACCAATGGAAATAGTCAGGGGACTATTTCGGCCTTTTACTTTATTACTTTTTACGTACGTCTTTTCCTATAATCCTTTCACATCTACATTATTTTTTTAGTTTCTAATAGAACAAGTACAATATTAAAAACTTCCTCTCTAAATATCTCTCTCTCTTCTTTCTCTCTCTACAATCATTCTCCTCATTGATGATCCTCACTAGAGCTATTAGTAGGGTTTGAGTGTCACCCATAGACATTTTTGGATCTAACATTTTAGATGTTCTTTTAACTTGGCTTGATGAAAAAGTTAATCCCCAAATTAGTGTTGACGGGGTCTTCGTGCAATGAGCTACACACTTACATTAAACTTTGAGATCAAAACAACAAATTCAATATGATGAATACAATACTATACCCACCTAATGTAAGTAATCTGATTTCCTAAACAAGCAGCATGTGCCAAGTCCAACCTTTCAATAAATCATCCATCAGAGAAACAAAGAAACATGCACTACTCTAAAAAAATAAATGGACTAACACTTACAAATACACAAATATTACATTGCATGACAAATTCTAAAATAAGGAACAAGAACATCAATGGTTTATGAATAGTTTGAGGCTCAAGTGCTTGCAAATTTTGCTTCAAGTATGGTGAGTATTGTTTCTCTTCGAGAACACAGGTGATTAAAAAATTTCAAGAAAACAAATATAACATCGTCTATAAGTGAATAGGAATAGACATCACATTCAACTCATATATAACTATCATGGAAAACGGGCATATCATCCATAATTTCCTTATTTACATACCACCCAATTCCTATTTATTTACACGTCTAACACCTAAATTTTACTTGTAACATTTATACCAACCAATTTTCATATCACATCAAAAAAATGATCTTTTTTTACTTTTAAGAGTGACCTGCACCTTTCCAGGTGTAGGCAAGGTGGCGTGTATGTAAAAATTGAAGTTTAGTTGTAAAATATGTAAAATTGTAAATACATAAGAATTGAGTTGTATGTATGTAAATCCCCTAAAATCAACTATTTTCCTAGTAAACCACTTCAGATGAGATGAGCCAAGTTGACTGCGATACGAATTGAATAAAATGCTAACCGACCAGGAGGAGAAAACATATAAAATTGTGTAAAGTTCAACTTTTTTTGCCAGAATTTGGTCAAAACGACATAATGACTAGTAATAAAGTTCAATAAATCAGATATTCACTAAACATTTAAGGTGCCAGAGAGGTCCCATTCCAAGAACTACAAGTTAAATCATTATATTATCAATTTGAAACTAATATTGTGGAAAACAGAAAAATAGCAATATATCAAGAAAATAAATATCCCTAAATTACTTAGAAAAATATTTAACCAATTTACATATTTATAAAACAATTTCAAAAACATGATTACCTACGGTGTTAGCTATGCAGCATGAAGAATTGCATTTATTCCACACCATAAAATAATTTCCAAAGCATATTGGAATGAAATTATCAAAAAATCACATTTTTGCATAAAGATAATAGGTGTAGATCTAGGGATGGTAATAACCCACATAAATAAAAAATGCTACCATCATCATCATTAGTATATATACTTACTATCTTTCATTGTGCATTTATAAACAATATATGTCTATTTTAGTAACCTTATCTTCAACTGATGTTATACCAACTTTTCTTCTAATATAGCTTTTCCATAATTTATCATTCATAGTTTTACCACTCATCAATCATAACATTCTTAACTCTATCACACTCGAAATAGATATCGATTTTTCTTTTAGGGCTGACATTCAGATCCACACAACATCATAGCCTAATTATAGATTTTAAACAAGTTAGCTTCAACATCAATATATCCACTTATTACACAAAATTCCCAAGCTACTTCATCATGTTAAGCATCTAGCCAAAGCTTCAAAAGTTATATCATCATAAATATCTTCATTCGATTGTATAATAAATCCATACTTAAACCTACCATACCCATATATCTTCTTATCTTCTAATAATATTGATTTGATAATTCTTAGCATTATGTCCATTACATTTACATATCATATATTCAATCATTATTCTACTATTTTTAAGACGACTATCTCCAAAGCACTTCCTCTAATTTTCTAGCTTTTCAAATGTTTAAGTGATATTTTTTAAAATTAAAATTTATATCAAATACCTTCATAAGTAATTCCATAATCAATAGAATATGTATTTAATGTTGATCTTTGATATAAACCTAGATAATTAGAAATACTCAATAACTTCACAACTCTTTTAATATTATTCAAGCTCCATTAACGTATCTTTGATATAATTCTATCTTAAAGCATATCAAATCAATTCTCATAGTGTAGACCATATGCCTTCTCAATAAAAATTGAAAAAAAAAATCATTTCTTTGCATCTATACTTTTTCATTAATTGTATTAACAAAAAAAAAATGTTTCAAAGGTAGATTTTCATGGCATTAAACTAAATCAGTTCTTCAAACGATGTAATTATTAGCTCCTATGACCATTGTATGCTTCATAAATTTGATTCTTTTATAAGTAGAGCATTCTTGAACATCACTTTTCTTTTGGATGTTAAAACTAAAATGCATCTTTTTGAATAATGTAACATCATATTGGTTTTTGAAATTATATTAATATAATTTGAGAAACAATCACTACAAAATCAGCACAATTCCCCAGGCCTAAACGGTAATTCCAATGGGACAAAAATCCTTAACCCTTTGGCATTTTTTTTAAGAGTCAACTCCACTCCACTTTTTTGAATAAATCATAATAGACTTCCCAATATTGTTTGTTAAACTCTTCCAAATAATCTTCTTAAATCTCTCATTCACTCATTCCTTAAATTAACACTTCCATTCTTTCTTGATGTCTTTATTTTAAACCAAAATCCTATTATTTTCACTTTAAATATATCTAACTTAATCACAATACCAGCATCTATTATGCCTATTCTTAGCTATTCCATCTCTCTCCTTTTCTCCTTAGTACCAAGTCATTATGAAATTAATCAAAAGATGCTGCTTTTACTTAACACGTGACAATATTTGTAAAACTTCTGACGCGGGGGGCTATGCAGGACCGACCGGTCTTCAAAGGGAGGGGGTCTGCCGTTCATACCTTTCAGTTCTCTCCACTTCCCCTCTTTCCTTCTTAGCACCTTCCTAATATAATTCTTTCTAAATCATAATTTCTGAATATTTTTATTCTTCTTTCCTATATCTAAATTTCCATTATAATCCCTTTCCTAAACTGAATTTTCAAATCAGAATTTCTGTATGCTTCATTCTTCTTTCTTAAATCTGAGTTTTCGTTATAATCTTTTTCCTAAACTGAATTTCTAAATCAAAATTTCTAAATATGTCATTCTTCTTTCCTAAATATGAAATCTTGAATAGATTCTTCTTTCTTAATTTAAGTATTGCCAAAATAAAATCCTAGCCTCATTATAAATAGTGGATGATGTGCTTAGAGTTAGGGTTTGTGTTTTTTATATGTGAAGTTAAGTTTTAGCCTTGGTATTTCCCCTTCGAGGGTTGTATCCGAAGTCGAGGTAGTGCTCTGGTTATCCCTCGTCCGAGGTAAAGATCGTCTCTACGGGCTCCGATGAGAAATTTATTTATCGATCCACCCTTCCCGCTACTGTCCACCCGCTTCCCAGCCCTACAGCAGGCCACCACACCTCTTCCCCAACAACCGCCAGTTGTTGTCCTCCCTCCAACCTGCTGTCAGCCTTCTCCTAGCGAGGTCGCAGCTCGCTCCCCATACTCCGTCCAACACTCATCTGCACTTCCTGAACAACCAAATCTTACTGTCCACCTGCCCATAAGTCCTCCCAAAGACTCAGCCAACCCACTTCCAGCAGTCTACCTTGTTGTCCGGGCCTTTCACATCGCGGAAACAATGCCCCGCTCGTTGTTCGCCCTCTGAAAGTGCTGATGAGTCTTCTCTGCTGCCGCCACACCTTCCAAACTACTCCTAGCAGACCAACAAACCTTCCCGCCACCTTAACCTGCTGCCTCCCTCATCCAGTTCACCTTACAACTCCTGCTGGCCCCTCTCCCTCATTCACAATTGTTGTCTCCAAGCCTCTGGATCCACTGAGACAACCTCCACTGCCCTCGGGATACACTTTCGAGATTTTAGCTTGTATCTTTGTGTTTGTTTGTCGTCTATTTTATGTTTTGAAGAGTCGTTGTAATCGATTTTAAATTCAACAATAATATTTGTGTTTCTTTTATGGTTTGGGCTTTCTCCTTCGGTATCTGTCTCTGCTCCCGAAGACGTAGGCATGTCTTTGCCGAACCTCGTTAAATCTCTGTGTTCTTCTTGTGATTTGTGTCGATTCATATTTTCTCCGCTCCTAATTTCATAACAGTATCAACTTCTAACTTTCTTATACTCATTATAAGCCTCAATAGTACTAGAGGGTGTATTAAAATTTTGCCAATTTTTAAAAGGTGCATTTCTTTTTCTTAATAACTCATTGAACTTCTTCATTGTAGCACAAAATCTCCTTATAAGTGTATACAATTTAATTCTAAACTCCCTTAAAACTTCTATAAATTTTATTTTAATAAATCTATTCATTTTATCCCAATAACAAACTTCACATGACAATTATTACTAACCAAATATCTTGAAAGTTTAGTTTTGCAAAATTGAGAGTGCTAAATTAAATTTATTGCAACAGATAGATTGAGAATACAAGAGGTTTTAGTAGCACTCAGTTGAAGATAAAAGGATGAAGAAAAAAAAATATGCTTAGGAAAATAAAGAAAATTGTTAAATCCATAGCTTAAAATCAACATTTCTTTCAAACTCCACAAAATTTGTTAAAGTTCTCTCAAAATAAAATCATCATCATTTTCTAAAATATATTTTATATTTATGAGTAACTTACCCTTGGGTGGTTTAGGCATGTATAATAATGGGTGGAAGACATAACAGTAATATGAGCAAATAAAATTAATATGATATGATATGAAGGAAATAAGGCAGATAAAAGTTTACATGGATTTAACTTAATCAAAAGTATTTATAAAATAGTTCAAATGAATCAAATCATATTGAACAACAACAAATGGTAAATGAGGATTCATAATGCCATCCCCAAAATGTTAGATAAGAATAATGACGGAAATGATGATAATAATCAACAATCTATCATCAATCCACCAAAAGGTCAATTTCATACCATACATTTATCATATGTTTGATAAAATATATATTTGTATGGGTATCTTTTTTCTATAAGAGTAAAAAAAAAATCTCTTTATGGTGTCTATTATTCAATAAATCCTTCCACTTTTAAATAGAGGAGTCAATACACAGCATGAGGAACAACATTGTAACCATATTCTATTAAATATATATAGTGATTTCCTAAAATAATACTTTATATGCTAAGACTCCCCATTAAGCAGAGGAATATATATCAATTCTCTCCATCTAATTACAAACCATTGAAGTTTGAAGTAGTCCTAAATCTTTCATGATGTGAAAAAATAATGACAATAAAGCGAAAAACGGAACGAGAAAAACACATAAAATAAAAAAAGACGTGGTTCGGAAAATTGCCTACGTCCACGAAATTGCAGAGGATTTCATTAACTTTGAAGATTTACACCGTCGAGCACCTTGACGTTTACAAGAAACTCTCCCCTCTCTCTCTCTCTCTTCTCCTCCTCTCTCTCTAACTCTCCAACCAAAAGCCACGTTGAAGAATCAAGGAGAAGACAAAAAAGGAAGCAAGCACTTCTAATTTCCCTTTTTGTAAGTATACAGGAAGAAAGAAAAAAAGCCTTTTCTTGTCCTTTTCATTGTAAGCAATAGAAGCATACATTAGCCAAAAGGTGGTCCCCTGCCCCTTGTGCTTCAGCCCAAAAAGGAGCGAGGGTGAGAATTGGGATACTGCATAGCAGGCTTTTCTGTTTTGCATGTTATGAAAAACAACGACAATAAAGTGGAATTGGAACGAGAAAAATACATCAGAAAAAGGCAACGCACCAATTTACGTGGTTCGGCAAATTGCCTACGTCTACGGAGCTGCAGAGGATTTTATTATTTTGAGGATTTACACGCTCGACGTTTACAAGAAAGAACAATATGTCTCTCCCTCTCCCTCTCTCTCTCTCTTCCCACCTTCTTTCTCTCGCTCTATCTCTCTTCTACCCAAGAGTTACACAGCAGAGAAAACGAAAAACTGAGGAAGGCTTTTGCTGCGATACATGAATCTAAAGCCATGTCAAAAGGCCCATTTAAGGAAGCCTTTAATTAATGAATCCTGCAATAGCAATGGTGGGATTCAGCTGAGAAAACATTTCCTTTTTCTTTTTAGCAATCAAGGCGGCGGGACCCTCCTTCACATCAAATCAAGGAGGTGATTAATTCCTTCTATAATTAAGGAGTTAATTAATTAATTAACTCCTTCGCTGTCTGCTTTAGGCGGGATCCGCATATGGCGAGGAATCCGTACGATGCTTCACAAAAAGGGAAACAAATTAATTTGCAATTAATTTCCTAATTACCTGCCATAAAGAAGAATTGCCATGGCAGGAGGTGGACCAGGCTCCACCTACTCAACATTGCAATTTATAATAAGCTAAAAGCCTAATTAAAGAAACCAAGCTCACGCGGGTAGCCTTAACGCGGAGATGCGGTTCCGCGTGAAGAAGATGGCGGGAGCTGGAAAGAGGCAGGACTTCATTAAGCGGGAGAGCAAATATGGAAGTTCAGGCAAGCCTTACAAAAAGAAATAATCATTAATTAGGATGCAATTAATTAGCTGCCAAAATTTACAGTGGACCGGCTCCAACTTCCTTAAAAATTCTCCCACTTGGGGCTTGGGACACTAACTGTACCACCCACTGACTGCACCGTCCTTTTACTCAAACATGATATCCTCTACTTTCCTCCACCTCTGCAACTTAAAGCCACTGTCTTCAAGCTAGAGACCAGCTAAAGTCGAACACAACTTCAGCTTCTCAAGTGTAACACCCTTAGTTGACATATCACCATCAACATAGACTTGTACCCTCAAGCTCCTTCCTGGGTTACTCATGTATCTGCTTACAACTCCCACTGCATGAGCAATATTCTGCCTCAGCTGAAAGCCTTTTTCAACAAGTCCAGCTTTGTACCTCTTACTACCATCAAGCGCAGTCTTCACCGGGTACATCCACTTTTTATGCAATGTCTTCTTCCATTGTGGAAGTTCTGTCAGCTCTCAGGTTCGATTCCCTGGCAGGGAATTCATCTCCACCTTCATGGCTAGCTCCCACGTGCTAGAATTCTCATCTTATAAGATTTCTTTATGCCTCTATGGTTCTTCACCATATGTCTGCGGAACAATAGGAATGGGTACTCTAGGCCCAATCTCCTCATCACTTCCATCACTGCCCTGCACTATGACCTCTGGTAGATCATCAAATCTTACTTTTCTACTATGATCACCTGTAGTCATATATAGTGTGTATGTTATCTTTTACCCCGAGTTAGCACCAATGCTCCTTTGGTAACCGTCCAGTTGCCATCTGAGAACACTACTGAAGGACCACCCTCATTGAGTTGCCCAACAGAAATGAAATTTTTCTTCAACTCAAGAACGTGCCTGACCTCTTGTAAAGTCCAGTTGCTTTTGTTAGGGAGTGTAATATCAATGTCTCCCATCCCATCAACCAGATATACCTTCCCAAAGTTATCTGCAACATAATTTCGCATCAACTCATGGTGGAAAGATGCGTAAAAGAAAGTCCCTAAATCCAGTATCCAATCATTAACAGAACTTTGAACTGTCAGCAATAGTGCATCATGTATTTCTTCAGTTACCACATTTACGCTATCCTTCTCATTCTTCTTAGGATTCTTGCAGTGCCTCTTTATGTGGCCCACCTTGCCACAATTCCAGCAGGTACTTTGATTTTGATCTTCCTCTATTTAAGTTCCTGCGCACCTCCTCAGCCAAAATCAAATCACGAATATCATTGTATTTCAATTTAGATTTAACTGCAGAACTGCTAACTGTCATCCTCAAGGCTTCCCAACTATTTGGCAATGAAGCCAACAAAATCAGCGCACGTATCTCATCATCAAAATCAATTTCAACAGACGCACATTCCACCATCTTCAAATTGAATAACTTTTTCATCAGATGCACCTTGTTATTCGCCGATGGTTTTTCATACATGCTTGATAAAGCTACCATGAGATCTGCAGTAGTCTTCTCCTTGATGACGTTGTGGGCAACGAACATCAACATGATTAATCGAACAACCCCTAGAACTTGTCGATCCAACAGATTTCATTCCACCCCGTCCATCTTTTCCGGGTTCTTTTCCATTAATGGCAGGTGAAGTTTCTTCCCATAGAGGTAGTCCTCTATCTGCATCATCCAGTAACTAAAATCTGTGACATTGAACTTCTCGATCCCCAATGCCATCACTTCATCTCCGCCCATCCTTCTTCCTTAGATCCGAAACCATGGTTGTGATACCAGTTATTGTGAAAAAACGATGGCAATAAAGCGAAAAAAGGAACGATAAAAACACACCAAGAAACAGAACACAGATTTACGTGATTCGACAAATTACCTACGTCCATGGAACTGCAGATGATTTTATTAACTTTGAGGATTTACACCGTCGATCGCCTCGACGTTTATAAAAAACTCTCCTCTCTCTCTCCTCTCCTTCTCTCTCTAACTCTCCAACCAAAATCCACGTTGAAGAACCATGGAGAAGACAAAAAAGGAAGCAAGCACTTCTAATTCTGTTTTCGAAAGTATACAGGAAGACAGAAAAAAAACCTTTTCTTGCCCTTTTCATTGTAAGCAGCAGTGTTAGATATGGCTCATATACCTGAGAGTTGGAGTTTCTTGAAATGAATAGGTGTGTCTCTTCATTAAAGAGGTTGAGGGGGAGCAAGGGCGTATTTGTAATTTATCTGTGGGGTTTATCTATAAATAGATGTGTAATCCTATGGATATGTGAACCGAACTATTGTAACTCCTCTGAAATAGTGAAATTCGTCGGCTCGCTCCCGAGGACGTAGGCAATTCTTTGTCGAACCTCATTAAATCTCTGTGTTCTTTTTTTGATTTTGTGTCGATTCTTGTTTTTCGTCGTTAAATTTCATAACAATTGGTATCAGAGTCTCGTTCGAGAAAACAGGAGGAGATCGACGCGGGAAATCAGAGAAGAAAAGAAGATTTGGTTTCGAGGTTCAAAGAATTGCGGTGTTCTAGGCAAGGGAGTTTGGCGTGGAGCGGCAGTTCCCGGTGAGGCATCGGCAGGCGGAGTTCCGGGAGTTCGCGGAAGGCAGCGACACAGCAAGCGGTGGATCCGGAGGGAAGTTGTCCTTCCTGGGAGTTCCACCAGGAGTTTTGCGTCACTCTCGAGAACGGTTGGTGCGGAACGTGCAGTGCTTCCATAGGCGAGGCGACAAAGGTTCGCGAACAGGAGATTCGAAGGATCGCTGAGGACTTCTGCAACGGTTTGTGGTACAACAGGCGGCAGGTTCGCGCAGCAGAGCAGGTGTGCTTCGCGGTTCGCGCAGCAGAGCAGGTGTGCTTCGCGGTTCGCGGTCAAAAGAGCGGTTCGCGAGGCAAAGCAGGTGCGATTCGCACAAGGGATCGCGACGTTTTGAGTCGGGCTACGACAGTTTTAGGTGTCGCGGCAGGCAGAAGCGTTGCTCCACGGAGGCAGTTTTGGGAACAGGCGAAGAGGAACAGGAAGCGTCCGCAAAATGTTTTTCTTGGGGAAGCTGAGAAAGAAAAAGGAATATGAATCTTCTACTTCCACTAAGAAGAATATTCCTTTCTCTGTTGCCTCCTGGAAAAGGGATTTCTCTCCTAATTATTTTCTGGAGCAAAGAAAAGGGAATTAAACTGCTTTGAAGCAGAGGAAATTAATTTCTATCAGGCGAGTTCTGCTTCGAGGAGTTTGCGGTGTTGAGGCTTCGAGGCGCGACATCAAGGCAACTTCGTGGTGTTCAGTGAGGTGGAGTTCGTGAACATGAGTTCGGGTGCAGTTACTACGAACAGGAGTGTTTGCACAGAGGAGCTCGGCCAGCAGAATTCGCAGGTTTGTCACACGAGGAGTTGCGGCATGTGCAGTTGCAGTGGAGTTCGTGATCAGGCGGACTTGGCGCCTATTTCGCGAAGGGTTTTGCGGAGGTATTCTGCAAACAAGTGCGAAGGATTTTCGGCGCGGCGATTTGCGATTATCGAAGGATTCAAGGCTCGCGGGAACGAACAGGCGAAGCAGTTCGGATACAGGGCTGCGGTTCAGCGAGTATCTGCGACCAGCAGAGTTCGCAGGCTTGTTGCAGGTGAATCACGATAAGTGAAATGCGAGGCAAAGCACAGTTCGAAAGTACGTCGCAGGAGGAGTTGCGACAGGTGGACTTCGGCAGGGTGCAGATGGCGAGCAAGCACGATTATTTCGCGAACAGGAGTTTCGTGGAGGTATTCCTCGAACAGGTGCGAAGGGATTCGTGGCTCGTGGAAACAACAATTGGTCGAGGTACTGGTGCGAACAGGAATGTGCTTTGGGTGCTAGGATGACACTGTGTAACTGCCGTGTTAGATGGTTTGGTTGCTCAACTCACTTTGGTGTAAGAAACTTCATGATCTATTTCTCCTAAAGGGTTGGATATTCGCAAGGTGGAGATTTTCTCCTAAGGGGCTGGATATTCACAAAGGTGGAGATTGTTAGATGTATTTCTCCTAAGGGGCTGGATATTTGCTAAGGTGGAGATTTGTTTGGTAGACATATATACCGGGTGAAGCATTTCTCCTAAGATGTTGGATATTCGCCAAGGTGGAGAATTGTTAGGTATGGCTCATATACCTGGGAGTTGGAGATTCTTGAAATGAAGAGGTGTGTCTCTTCATTAAAGGGGTTGGGGAGCGAGGGCGTATTTGTAATTTATCTGTGGGGTTTATCTATAAATAGATGTGTAATCCTACGGATATGTGAACCGAACTATTGTAACTCCTCTGAAATAGTGAAATTTGCCGCTCTGCTCCCGAGGACGTAGGCATTCATGCTGAACCTCGTTAAATCTTTGTGTTCTTCTTCTAGATTTGCGTTGTGTTTGCCTTAAATTTCATAACAAGCAGAAGCATACATTAGCCAAAAGGAGGTCCCCATCCCCTTACGCTTCCGCCGAAAAAGGAGCGAGGGTGAAAATTGGGCTACTACATAGCAGGCTTTTTTGCTTTGCAATTTATAATAAGCTAAAAGTCTACTTAAAGAAACCAAACTCACGAGGGAAGCCTTAACGTGGAGACAAGGTTTTGCATGAAGAAGATGGCGGGGGCTGGAAAGAGGCGGGAGGCGGCACTTCATTAAGCGGGATAGCAAATATGGAAGTTCAGGCGGGCCTTACAAAAGGAAATAATCATTAATTAGGATGAAATTAATTATCTGTTAAAATTTGCAGTGGACCGGCTCTAACTTAACATTTCATAATTATATCTACAAGCTATTTTGGCTTCAAAATATGTGTTATGATCTATGATAGCACCACATCAAGATTATAGTAGCAATCAACCTCAATATAAGAAACATGAGATTATGAACAAAGTAGAAGAAAACATGATTGTCACGATTTAATTACTAAGAGGGGCTTAACCTATATCGTTTCACCTATAAAGTGTCATGCTCTATAACAATGATTGATCTGCCCACCACTACTTATTTCTTTCTTTTCATGCGACTATATTACCTCCCACAAATATGTAAACCAGCATGAGAACTTTATATCATCAGTTGATTCAACATAGATAGAATTGTTCCTCCATTAAGATATCTAATTTTGGCTTACGACAGGCCTTTCTCTGATAACTTCGACATAACTAGAGATGGACAAAATAGCTTCCCCTACAAAAAAGTAGTTTGACTTAGTTTAAAAAAATAGATCAATTTACTATCCTCCCTCTAATTACAAGATGCATCCATGAAAATATCATTTTTATTAACAAAATTTAAGTGTCAATAGCACTGTTAACGGGTTAGCAAGATGAAAGAATAGTTTCCTGAAGTATGTCTCTAGGAAAAATCGATTTAGAAGTATTTGGGATGACCTAGATCTTTGGTTAGAAAACATAATTGTAAATAATACTTTAATACAATAATAACTTTCTACAAACTCCTTACAAGTGGAATTTTACTACATAGACTATGAAGATAATAAACTAGATGAAGCAATCTTATAGATATGAAGTAATATGTTGTGTTTCTGTGAAGGCCTACCTTGACAAGAACCTTGCATGACTTATTGAACCAAGCCCGAGGGCTTTACTTTAAATCATGGATTGTCCTCTTAAGCTTGCAAACCCTAGTCTTTACATGAGCAACACACCTTCGCAGTTGTTCCATATTAAATGGCTTCAGCGACATCACCATAAAAGAATGCATTACTTGCACCCAGTTGCAACAGTGGCCATCCTAAATTGATGATGAAAAATAGAAGAAATCGCATGAAGTTGAGCTTAGAAGCTTATAGAAAGGTATCAAAGTACCTAACCCCATAGACTGTGAAATCTTTGTCAATCAGCCATGTCTTGTACCTATCAATTGAGCATTCAAGATAAAATCTAATGTATAAATCCATTAAGACAGGTTCAGTTTGTACAAGAAGAAGGGTACCAGCTCTCAGGTATCTTGATTAAGCAAGAAAGTCAATTCAATATGAATATCTTTGGGGGTGTTTGGAAGTACACTTTTAATTGGATTTACATTAGGATTTAATGTAAATCCTACCAAATGTAAAAAAAAAAAACAGCTGAGTTAATCCGAAACATTGCTAAATTCATTATCTTCTCCTCCATAATGTAAATCCTAGTTTTTTAGATCCGATGGATAGGTGGATTTAACAGATTTAAGGAGGAATGTTTCTCTCATCACACAAGAGGAGGAGGTGATCGCTAAACATTATTAAGGGATTTAACTGTATTTAACTTGAATCATACCAAACATCTTTGTGGATTTATGGATATGTTAAATCCGGATGATTTGTTAAATCCGGGTTTACAGGATTTACTAAATTCAATTTAACTTAGATCTTTGGTGCAGCCAAACACCACTTTATTTTCATTTTATGGAATAAAAATTGAAACGAACAAGAAAATAGTGAAAAACCATACAAAAATAAATCAATATACTAATAAGACTACATAGGATGACTAATTTCCGTGATATTCTTGGATGAACAAATTATGTTGTATAGGAGAAAAAAAATCTCAAAATAGAAAGTATTGATATAACAGATATTATTGTTATGAGAATGAATGGAAAGGAGGAGGCCTTTTGTTTGTCTTAGCATTTCCATGAAACATGACCGTTGATGCAATAAAAGTTTGAAAAAAATGGAATGACCAGGTAAGAATTGATGCAGTCAAAAGCTTTTCATCTTGATCTTAATAGACTTGTCACAATCCAAAAGAAACTCATCTGGGTGATAGAGTTGTTCATCAGAACCAAAGAGGAAACAAAGATAATTATTATCATTAATTTGGCAGGGTTACCAATAATGGATGAGAGTTTCAAATCATGGAGAGGAGATTAAGAAGTCATAACATAAATGAGAGAGAATAAGTTAATGAAAGAAAGATTCAAATCAAATCATTGAGAATGAGTGATGAAGAGTCGTTTGGTGGAGTGGTGAAGCCTAGATGCACCCACAGCCGCAAGGAGTACCAAGGATCAATGAGGCTGCACCTAGCATAGCGTAACCACACCTCAACTAACATAGCTACGCCGAGCGACGTTACTATGCCCCAACCAGGCATAGCTATGCCGGTTGAATCGCTTGTCACGGACTTCATTCCAATCTCTCAAAATAATTATGCCATATTCGGACATGACCACGCCGCCAGACGGTTCACCGTTTTGGTTCCTTAAGTTCATGATTTCGAGCGATGAAAGGTCATCTCTATATGCGGTGTATTCACGGAAAAGCTTTTGTGAAGCGAGGAAGAGTCAAGGAGGAGGATTTTAGCGTGCAATTTCTCTTGTGAGATCGAGATGAAGGGTTGGAGCAAAGTTTCTATAAGTTCTATTAATTGTAAAGAGAAGGTCTGAGTAAGTCTTTCTATACATTTCTAATTCTTCATAGTGGAAATGTTTTATAGTATAGCTCCCTTGTTTTTACGCGATATCAGGTTTTTTCCACGTAAATCATTGTGTGCTTTTATGAGATTGTTTTCTTGTGCTTCCGTTCAAATTTTTTGCTTCATATTTCTCGAATTTGTGTGATCCTATTCCGCATTGTAGTTTTGATTTCTAATTGATCGAACCCCAATTTATGTTTTAGTTCTATCCCAACAAGTGGTATCAAAGTCGGAGGTTCTTTGATTAGGGTAGGAGCAATGGACGACAAAATAAGGTACAAACTAGAGAAAAGCTCAATGGGTTGAACTTCAAAGTATGAAGGATAAAAGTGGAGGATTTTCTATAGAAGAAAAAACTATATGAACCACTATAAGGAATCACTAAGAAGCCTATGTTTATGACTATAGAGGAATGGGAGAAACTAAATCAAATAGCCCTAGGTCAGATCCGTTTATCACTTTCTTCATTTGTTACATTCAATATGTGAATGGAAAAATCATGGTAGATCTCATAGTGGCACTGACAATAATGTACGAAAACCTTCAGCTTACAATAAGGTTTTTCTGACAAAGATATTATTTAACATGAAGATGGAACATAGTTCAAAGGCTGAAAACCTGAACAATTTCAACACTGTAATGAGCCAATTATATTCTGTGAGGATCAAATTTAATGATACAGTCAGAGTACTATTGTTATTGTCTTCATTTTCGAACAGCTATGATGGATTGGTCACGGCAGTAACTCTTCAAGGAATATAATGTTCAACTTTGATGAGATCGTAGGATTGGTGCTAAATGAATAAGTTCACAAAAAAGCCGCAAATTGTGAATCTTCGGGTTTTGTGTTAAATGCGGAAAATAGAGAAAAGAATCTAGACAATAATATAGGTAAAGACAGATTTAAGCCTAAAAGAGGAAAGTTCAGGTCAAGCAGAGGAAATGACGGGATAATGTTGAAACTGTGGAAAGAAAGAGCATTTCAAAAAGGACTGTAAGGCTCCAAAGAAAGCTGGTGTTGGAAGACAGAAATGGAATCTCTCTACAAATGCCTCTATGGTCAAAATCCAAGGGGACTCCTTGGTCTTATCCTTTGTCAGTATTGAATCTTAAATAGTAGATTCAAGTGTATCTTTTCATGCATACCCCAATAAAGATATATTCAAAAATTACAATCAAAGTGATCAAGGGAAGATTTATCTACAAAACAAAAAGGCATGTAATATCCCTGATTAAAATTTTGAAATAACATATGCAACTTGTAGCATTGCATAACCACCACCACAAAAATAAACACCAAAATCATAAATTTATGAAAACTTTATTTATATAATTCCTCATATTAAATACCACCATATTTCAACCATGCAAAGAAAATAAAGGTCTCATAATTCTTGAATATACATAAATGATTACAGAACTTCAAATCTTCAATATTCATAATGTTTACAGAACTTCAATGTTCATGGATGCTGCACCAAGAAACAAGAATTCTACATAAATCCAAACCAGGGAGGGAGGAGAGGTAAACAACCCTCTCACCAATTTTGGGAGTTGCTGCACCACTCCCAAGCCCCTAAAAAAGTGCAACCAAACCGAAATCAGGGAGGTGAGAGAGAGAAATAGTCCTCTCACCAATTTTTGGGAGTTGCAAAAGCTCTCACAAGCCCCTAAAACAGTCATATCACCAATTTTGGGAGTTGTTGAAGCTCTCACAAGCCTGAACAATACATTTAGAATTGATAAGCCCTTTCTTGCATTTTTATCAACTAACCTTTCTTTAGGGTCATTACACTTTCACTTGGGGATAAAAAAACTGCTGACATGTATGTAAATTTTTACAAAAAAACAATGCTAAAAAAAACCAGATCTAGAGGCAATATCACATTATGCCATTGAGCCTAAGCAATATAATTAGAATTGATAACCCATTTCCTGCATTTTTAACTGTTTATGATAAAATAGTCATATCCAAATAGTACAATGTGTCTTAAACAAGAAGATATGTTGGTAAGCAAATAAAATATCTAAGCAAACTTTGTTACAACTCAATTGTTTGAAAGTTGAATATTGAGCTTCTCCTCATCAAGGATATCTTGCTGAAAAGAAATAATGAAAATAAATATTAATACTAGTATTGCGAAGAAATAAAATACACTAGAAAGTAGAAAATGATATTAAAAATGAAAAGATTACCATTAATGTCTTTGCATTTGGTTGAGTAGATCGAATCCAACTAGATGCACAGATCAATGCATTAACAGTTTCAGTGGATAAAATACTTCTTCATCCAAAACCCTACAGCCTGCACTAAAAGCTGATTCTGAGGCAATCGTGGTTATAGGTATTGGTAGAATATCTCGAGTCATAATTAAAAGTTGGGGATACTTCAATGTATTCATCTTCTACCAATCGAGCACATCAAAATTTTCACTAGAGCACACAAATAATCTCTCTTCAAGGTATACTTGTAAATCAGGTTTTGATGGTTCTAGAGAACCAGAAGCTACAACAAAATCTTGAAATCCAAACATTGCATCAAAATGACTTGAGGAACTCGTTGGATCAACTACAGATGAAGATCCCTCATTGGAAACATTGCAATCAACAACATAATCTGCATATATTTCCCACAAAGCATCTTGAACAGTTTTAAGATTTAGCTCAACCTCGTCATGTGAGTATATCTTCGGGAATGTGTAGCTAATAAATTTTAGTTTTAATCAAAGATCCAAAATTACTGCAATAGACATAAGAAGATTACATTCTCCCAAATATTTATTGAATTTGATTTGCATACTTATAGTCATATTCCTCATGTAATCATCTTCTGACAATGACTCCCCAATTAAAATCTTTTTAACATGCAAAACTGCTGGTAAAAATATATTAGAAATAGGATATAGAGAGCCAGAGATCATCTTTGTAATATTATTGAAAACTGAAATAAATTTTCTGATTTTCTCATATTTCACTCATTCTGAATCAGCAGACAACTATTTGTAGTTAACATCTCTAATTACATAGTGGTAAAAAACATTGTGATAAATAAATACGGACTCTAACATGTTGAAAGTTGAGTTTCATCTAGTGAAACATCAATGGACAGTGACATTGTAGTTCGACGTCCTAATTGTTTTGCCACTTCTACAAACTTATGCAATCTTGCAGGGAATTTTTTTAGATACTTCACTGACTCTCTAATATTTTGAATGATTTCATGAACCTCATTTAACCCATCTTGAACCATTATATTAATGATATGTGTGCAACATCTTACATGAAAAAAAATCATGGAAGTGCAACTTTCCGCATAATTGAAAATTTGTCTTTAAGGAACTAGCTGTCACGTCATTATTACTCGCATTATCTAAAGTAATTGTAGAAATTTTATCCTGAAGCTTCCACCCCAACAGACACTCACAAATAGCGTCACAAATGTAAGTGCCCGTATGTGGAGGCTCTAACTCAATAAAGTTGATAATAACCTTATTTATCTTCCATGTTTCATCGTTATAATGGGCAGTAAAGCACATATATCTGATAGTCTGATTGGAGGTCCAACAATCTGCAGTTAATGACACCCTACGAACATTTTTAAGGCGAGATTCAAGTTTTTATTTCTCGCACCCATAAACTTTCATGCAATCATTTTTATTGTGTTTCTTGAAACACTTTGAAAGTTAGGATTCAACCTTTTTAACAATATATTGAACCAAGTATGCTCAATCATCATGAATGGATACTCATGTACAATTATCATTTTCTCAATCACCTCTCTTATGAGGTGCTGATCATAATTTTTTGGATCATAGAAAATAGTGGGAGTCATCAGGCAGTACATGTGCAATCCAGGCATGCATCATAGGGAGAGAGTGAAGTGGATTTTCAGATATTTTAGAAAAATGGTCAGCAAGGCACTTTGCTTTGAATGTGCGGGGATGAGTTTACAGTTCAAATGAGAAATTTGGATAGTAAAAGTACAGCGGGATATATCTTGACTTTGGGGAACACAGTAGGGAGTTGGGTTTCCAGTCAACAAAACATTGTTGACTGGATTGCACATGCGCTACCTGATGACTCCCACTATTTTCTATGATCTAAAAAATTATGATCAGCAACTCATAAGAGAGGTGATTGCGAAAATGATAATTGTACATGAGTATCCATTTATGATGGTTGAGCATACATGGTTCAATATGTTAATAAAAATGTTGAATCCTAACTTTCAATGTATTTCAATGAACACAGTAAAAAATGATTGCATTAAGTTTATGAGTGTGAGAAAGAAAAGCTTGAATCTCGCCTTAAAATGTTCGCAGGGTGTCATTAACTGTAGATTGTTGGACCTCCAATCAGACTATCGAATATATGTGCTTGACTGCCCATTATATCGATGAAACATAAAAGGTAAAGAAGGTTATTATCAACTTTATTGAGTTAGAGCCTCCACATACGGGCACATACATTTGTGACGCTATTTGTGAGTGTCTGTTGCGGTGGAAGCTTCAGGATAAAATTTCTACAATTACTTTAGATAATGCGAGTAATAATGACGTGGAAACTAGTTCCTTAAAATTAAATTTTCAATCACTCGGAAAGCTGCACTGTCGTGGTATTTTTTTTCATATAAGATGTTGCGCACATATCATCAATATAATGATTCAAGATGGGTTAAAGGAGGTTCATGAAATCATTCAAAATATCAGAGTCGTGCAAGTATCTGAAAAAATCCCTTGCAAGATTGCATAAATTTGTAGATGTGACAAAACAATTAGGACTTCCAACTACAAGGTCACTGTCCATTGATGTTTCTACTAGATGGAACTCAACTTTCAATATGTTCCGCATTTATTTATCGCAATATTTTTTACCACTACACAATTAGAGATGTTAACTACAAATGGTTGTCTGCTGATTCAAAATGGATGAAATATGAGAAAATCAGAAAAAAATTTCAGTTTTCAATAATGTTACAAAGATGATCTTTGACTCTCTATATCCTACTTCTAATATATTTTTACATGCAGTTTTGCATGTTAAGAAGATTTTGATTGAGGAGTCATTGTCAGAAGATGATTACATGAGAAATATGGCTATGAGTATGCAAATCAAATTCAATAAATATTGAGGGGAATGTAATCTTCTTATGTCTATTACAACAATTTTGGATCCTAGATTAAAACTAAAATTTATTAGCTACACATTCCCGAAGATATA
This sequence comes from Papilionanthe hookeriana x Papilionanthe teres, assembly GCA_022702705.1. Classification (NCBI taxonomy): domain Eukaryota; kingdom Viridiplantae; phylum Streptophyta; class Magnoliopsida; order Asparagales; family Orchidaceae; genus Papilionanthe; species Papilionanthe hookeriana x Papilionanthe teres. Next base: position 16,921,280 of record CM040435.1, on the reverse strand, counting down.
CTCACATGACGAGGTTGAGCTAAATCTTAAAACTGTTCAAGATGCCTTATGGGAAATATATGTAGATTATGTTGTTGATAGCAATGTTTCCGATGAGTGATCTTCATCTGTAGTTGATCCAACGAGTTCCTCAAGTTATTTTGATGCAATGTTTGGGTTTCAAGATTTTGTTGTAGCTTCTGGTTCTCTGGAACCATCAAAACCTGATTTACAATTATACCTTGAAGAGGGATTATTTGTGTGCTCTAATGAAAATTTTGATGTTCTCGATTGGTAGAAGATGAATACATTGAAGTATTCCCAACTTTCAATTATTCTCGAGATATTCTACCAATACTTATAACCACGATTGCCTCAGAATCAGCTTTTAGTGTAGGCGGTAGGGTTTTGGATGATTATAGAAGTATTTTATCCACTAAACTGTTAATGCATTGATCTGTGCATCTAGTTGGATTCGATCTACTCAACCAAATGCAAAGACATTAACGGTAATCTTTTCATTTAGTATATCATTTTTTACTTTCTAGTGTGTTTTATTTCTTCGCAATACTAGATATTAATATTTATTTTCATTATTTCTTTTCAGCAAGATATCCTTAATGAGAAGGAGCCTAATATTCAACTTCCAAACAATTGAGCTGTGACAAAGTTTGCTTAAATATTTTATTTCCTTACCAACATATCTTCCTGTTTAAGACACATTGTACTATTTGGATATAGCTATTTTATCATAAACAGTTAAAAATGCAGGAAATGACTTATCAATTCTAAATATATTGCTCAGGCTCAATGGCATAATGTGGTATTGCCTCTAAATCTGGTTTTGTTTAGCATTGTTTTTTTTGTAAAGATTTACATGCATGCCAGCACTTTTTTTTACCCCTCAAGTGAAAGTGTAATGACCCTAAAAAAAGGTTAGTTGATAAAAAAACAGAAAATGGCTTATCAATTCTAAATATATTGCTCAGGCTTGTAAGAGCTTCAACAACTCTCAAAATTGGTGAGATGGTTGTTTTAGGGGCTTGTGAGAGCTTCTGCAACTCCTAAAATTGGTGAGAGTGTTGTTTTTCTCTCACCTCCCTGATTTCGGTTTGGTTGCACTTTTTAGAGGCTTGGGAGAGGTGCAGCAACACTCAAAATTGGTGAGAGGGTTGTTCACCTCTCCTCCCTCCCTGGTTTAGATTTATGTAGAATTCTTGTTTCTTGGTGCAGCATTTATGAATATTGAAGTTCTGTAAACATTTATGAATATTGAAGATTTGAAGTTCTGTAAGCATTTATGCATATTCAAGAATTATGGGACATTTATTTTAGTGCATGGTTGGAATATGGTGGTATTTAATATGAGGAATTATATGGAGGAAGTTTTCATAAATTTATGATTTTGGTGTTTATTTTTGTGGTGGTGGTCATGCAATGCTACAAGTTGCATATGCTATTTCAAAATCTTAATCTATATAGGCTATTTGCATGCCAGCAATATATTATTTCGGTGGGGTCAAGCATTGCTTCAGATCTTTCATTAGCCGATGGACAACATATTTTCTACATTAGTTTTATATGTTTCTTTGTTCTTGGCTAGACTAGTTATCACACTCTTCAAAGAAATAGATTATATAATAGCTCCTGGTTTATTCCCTCTTTGTTTTGAGGTTAATTTTGCTCTGATTGAATCTTTGTTTCATATCTCTGTGTTGACAGATTCTGGATGGGTAAATGATGTATATACCTATACACGATTTCTTTTCTATTGTTGTGGGGATATTTTCATTGCTTCAATCAACATAATATCTGTCATGGTTTCATCTACTGTTGTGTTCTTGGTTGGGCTAGTTGTCAAATAAAGAACTTACTAACTCATAAGTTTGGTTTTATTACTGTCAACTCATAACTCTCTTTTCTAAATTATATCCTCATTGTGGCTATTATTGTGTTTCCATTTGGTTTTATGATCCATGTTTATGGATTATATATCATTGAGTTGGTTAAGGAGCTTTTTAGAGTTCCCACTATTTACAATTCATTGTTTTCTGACAACTGTAAGAAGTTTTCATCTGATAGATACAAAGGTAAAGTGAATGTTAAATCAGGACTCCTTACCGGTAATCTCCTCAATCCTCTTTAGTCTGCAATGAGCATGCAAAATACTGATTATTCCGGGTTGTTTTCATACTGCAATGAGCATGCAAAATACTGATTATTCCGAGCTATTTCCTTTTTAGAATGATGAAGAAACTGATGCATTTGAAGTGGAGTGGGAGCACCTGAAACAGGAGCTTGATTGAAGGAGACTTAATGGCTGATGATTTGAAGCTCTCAACCTGTAGAGACATTGAAGCAGTTCAAACCAGTCTGGAAAGAGGAAAATTTCATGGTTCGATCAGCTTGCTTTGAGAGTTTGAAGACCACTCTGCTTGCATCATTAATCAAACAGATTTTATTCTGGATGGAGGTTTTTGAAAATTGTTGTCTTTCCAAGTTAGGCCTGGAAGAACTTGGAGTGTTCTGTATGGTTAACTCTTTCAAAATGCTATAGGGCTTTTATATAAAAAATAATGAAATTGTAGTTTTAGTTTGTTTTAGCACTCATTAAGTTCAGTTCTCTAAAAAAGCTGCGGGATTTGGTTGTGATTTAATAACTATCATTACGATGGCATTTTCTCTTCATTTTTTTCCATGTTTATTCATATGATTATCTAAGATAATGATTTAAATAAATTCATATTTTTTCTATTGCATTAATGTGTCAATCAATCTACTAGAAATATTTACTTTTTTTTCAGAAGAAATTACAGAAAATTCATAAATAATATAAATAATTTCGAACAATTCGAACCAGGCAAACGATTCGAACGATTCGAACATTTCGAACAACTCGAACAATACGAACATTTCAAACAATTCGAACTAATTTCAAACAAATCGAACCAAACATAAACAGTAACTTCACGAACAATTTCGAACACGAACCAAACACGAACAAATCAAATTTCAAACGAACCAAATACAAACACTAGTTTTGTTCGTTCTCGGTTCGTTTACACCCCTAGCCACGCCTAAACAGGCGTAGCTAAGGCGAACGACGTGAATATGTCGAAGCCATGCATAGCTATGTTGGTTAGATCACTTTGTAGAGACTTCTTCCAGAGCTTTCAAGATAATTACACCATAGTTGCACGTGACCACGCCTTTGGACAGTTCACCGTTTAACTTCTTTAAGTTCGTGTTTTTGAGTGACGAAGTGTCATCTATACATGTGGTGTATTCTTGAAAAAAGCTTTTGTGAAGCGGAAAAGAGTCGGGGAAGAGGATTTAGGTGAGTAATGTCTCTTATGAGATCGAGAAGAAGGGCTAGAGCGGAGTTCTGTAAATTTTATTGATTGTAGAGAGAAGATCTGAGTGAGTATTTCAGTACATTTTTTGTTCTTCATAGTGAAAAATTTTTGTGGGATCACTCAACAATTTTTTTTCCGTTATCGGCTCTTTCCACGTAAATCTTGGCGTGATTTTTTAAGATTATTTTCTTGTGCCTTAATTTTTTTGTTTCGGATTTCTAGAATTTGTGTGGTCCTAATCCGCATTATGGTTTTGATTGTTAATTGATCAAAGCCTAACGAGTTTTTTAGTTCCATCCCATCATTGTCCCCTTAGTAATGCAATTAATGCGACACCAAAAGATACACAATGAGGGGTTGTATTAAGCATTGGGTGGGTTCGAGGTCATTGGAGATATCGGGTTCTAGGGTAAGTATATAAGGCCCAACACAAGCGAGAAAGTAGGGGAGCATAAAAGGGTACATGGGCAACAGCATGGCAACTAACAACACAATGGGATATCAAGAGCGAGCAATTCAGCCACATAGTAGCAAATGGCATCATAACAAGCCTATGAGAGATGGAATGCAAAAGCGGGACATAGTAGTGAGCATACAACATTAACAACAAAAGAAGGAAGCGGGGTGAGATTGCTAAGGTTAGGGCAAACCTTGCCTTTATACATTTTAAAGAAGAATCACTTTCTAGGGTATATTATTTGGTAGAGGATCTCTCTATTTGTAATTGAAGGGTCAATATAATGGGCCAAAGTACAATGAAATACACATTCTACAAAACATAAGTAAAGAATAGGGATTGGTCTTCTTGGAGGGTTTAGTTAGAAATTAGCTAAAAAAAATGATTTTGTTTGTAAATTTAATAAAATCTAGCTAAACAAACTAATTTTTAAAGTTCTATTTAGTTTAATTCAATCTGAAAAATAACTTGATTCTTTTAATTTCCAAATTTTACTACCAAAATCACATGGTTTAGCTAACTTGTATATAAAATCATCCAAACTGACCAAATAAATACCACTTTCCCTAATAACATCTACTATGCAAATATTGTTAAAAACCATAAAAGAAAATAGAACATAAGTTAAGTATTAACTCATAAGAAAGCATAGCAAAGATCAAGGGGCCATTCCTTCTAGCCTATGAGAACTTAATAGAGATTATATATTGCTCATGTATAATGGATAAACCACCAAATAAATAAAGGGTCGTCCTTAAAATCTTTTTACGAAGTGACTAGATTTTTGACCTATAAATTGTGTTGTTGAATGTTGTCGAATAAAATCTTATGTACCATAAATACTGTACAATTAAATGCATTTCTTCTATTTTTTCTCCAATCATAAAGTAAATTATAAATCATATAATCCAAGAAGCTCTTCCCTACATTGGGCTTATGTGACCAGATAATAAAGCTGTACAGATGGACAAGACGGTGCACCAAAATAATGCTAAATAACAAAGCTATATAGATGGGCAAGATCGTGCACCAAAATAATGCTAACTACAATTAAGATTAACAACAGGAAAATAAGGAAACCATAATTTGTTATAATAACATTGTGAAGGTCCACCACCAAACTCAACACAACAAAAAAAATCTAGTGTTTCAAGATCAAGGTTAGACTCATAGTATTGAATAAGCTTAGTGTTTAGGGTGGTTGAAGAGAAGGTTAAATAATAATCACTCATTCAATCTAAATTATACTCTCATAATCTCATTGTTTATGTTTTAATAAATCTGAATGCCTTAATTTTACATGAACTTGTTTTTTCTTTGTTCTAATTTTTTTAAGTACAGAATAATAAGTGTACTTACACATCATTGAATGATCAACCATAATTTCATGGCATTTTTTTAGTTTATTTTTTATCCAAATTAAAAATAAATATCTTTTTCAGCTGCATTTCTTGCGGCACTTCAAGATTAATAAATTGTCATATTTACATGCACTTACAGACTTCTTTGATTGATTAAAGTTCACACAATATCAATATATAGTTTATATAATAATTTATACAAAAATAACATTAATCTTGATTATTCAAGATCAATGTTCACACAAGGATGGTTTAACATATTTATTCATGGCATACCATGTCATGCTTTTTACGGTTCGCCGAGCCCTCATGTTCGTTTTATTTTGTATCCATTTCTCCACGTTCAAATTCATGCTTCATAGGTTGTAAAGTCTTTAGGAAGATAATTAAAATATGAAAATTAAACCTATTCGCGGGTGACATTACAAAAAGAAATCTAATTGAAAGGAAAATTATGCATCATAAGATATAGGCAAATTTATTCTAGAATTTTTAGAAATTTATAGTATTTTCAGATAAATTTTAAGATATTAATATAGTTTTAAAATCATCGAAGTAAGGATTTCCTTATTTTTAATTAAACGACATGATTTAACTACACTTAAGTTTTAAATTTGGTTTGAATTTCAAATTAGAACCTTATTTCAATAAATATGACTTTTCTTGCTTCTAGCTGAATAATGAATAATAATTGAGTTTGAAAAAATTCTCTCATATAATATGTCACTTCCCCTTGGCTTCTCTCTAAACCAAAAATTCAAGAATTTACTTCTCCTTTTAACGATTTTTTTCTCTTCCCATCATCATTATCATTAGTTTTATCCAAAGTATTTAGGTTCAACTTTATAAATCATTATTATTTATTTATTTTAATTGATCCATGAATGAAAATTTAAATATATTCATCAAACAAAATTTTTAAACAACTATCATCCATATTACCTTAAGTCTATTCCTTCTTCCCAATTCTTCTATAATAATTTATCCACCAAAGAGCATTTTCTACACTTTATTATACATGCCCAAACCACCCAAGTTATTTTTACTAACCTTATCTTTATAGATGTCATTACAATAATTCCTTAAAAAAAAACAATCATTCTTTGATTTATCCTCTTTACATTTGGCATACATCCAACATAGATTTCTCATCCATGATACAATCAAGGTACCATCAATGCATTTTTTACTGCTCAACACTAGGATCCATAAAGCACTATCAACCTAATTATAGGCTTATAAAATTTATTGAGATTTCTAGTAAATTGTCATATCATATAAGATTTCTAGTAAATTGTCATATCATATAACATTTCTAAGTCATTTCTTTAGTTTAATACTTAATCTTAACTCTAAAGATTATACGCACTCTATGTCTGATGCGTGCTAAAAAATTCGCGACTGAAGAGTAATAGATTATCATCTTAATGTTGCATGAAAATTCAGCACACACTCAGATAAATAAAATCAACTAATGGAGACATCAGAAGTATTTATAAGGAAAACCCAGAAAGAGAAAAAACCATGAGATCTGGCCCAGTTATAAGAATCCACTATAAAGGTATGTTTGGGGTGGCTGTAGAGCTGCAGCGTGGTATGGCGCTGCCCTTTTCTGCTGTTTGGGGCAGAGGTGCTGTCGCGGCCCAGCTTTCCCCTTTCGACTTTTTACCCCATGCCCTCCCTAATCGAAACATTCGACCCCGTGACCGACCTGGAAGCCGCGATCTCTCCTCCTCTTCTCCGACGTTGCTCACAATACCTACTTCCTCTTCATCCTCTTCGGCTTCAACGACCGTTCTCATTTTCACGAGCTTTACATGCACTGCCTCCTTCGGCGCCAGTTTCCCTCCCATTCATCCTTCTATCCCTAATTCCATCACACATATGATCTAGAACGAGGCTGGATTGCTCATCGATCACCGCCATATTGGTATTTTCTTATGCTCAAACAGAGTTAACAATGTGTATCTACTATTTGGTTTGTAAATATTGTTAAATATCAGTTTTGTTAGGGGCTAGTTCGTTCAGTATTATGTGGATTATAATGCTATTTAGATAGCAGTGTTGTTGAGGCTCGAGATAATAATAAAATATAGTAATATTTATATACATACTACTAAATCCTTACTAATTTACATATATAACGGCTAAACCTTAATTTTCACATATATGCCACAATATCCATGCATAAAAGGTGCATTTAAGTTAAACTAGTGGTTATTTTGATGAGAAATGAAAGACCTGGGTGGTATAAATGCAAATAAAAAAAACCAAATTTTGGTTTTTTTTCTTTTGCTTTAGCACTTTCGGTACTCATTGTTAAGTGAGTTGCGTATCTGAATTTTTGAACAGTCTTGAAGTGAATTTATGTCCATGAAGTATCACCACATATATGACTGTCACAGTTCTGTTTCAAATAGCTTTACAAAACAAGGGCAGAATTATTATTATTCCAGAAATAGTTGTCTCACAGTTGTTTTTACTCAACTGCAACAAACAATCAATCAGCTTCCCCATAGACTTTTGGGGCAGCTAAGCTACAGATGAAAAATTGAGAAACGCAGCTGCCTCAAACAAACCCTAAGTTGATAATTACAGAGACCTCCTATCCCACAGGCGAGAAGGGGTTACAAAGTAATCCAAATTAAAACGTTGACGTGCGGATGAACATGTTGCAAGAAACGGGAAGCGATCAATAGCAATAGACGACGGTCGGTAGGCGTTGGTTGGACGTCATCCACGAAGGTGGTCGACGGCGGTCAGCGGTGGTTGACGGCGGTCAGCAATAATCTACGGTGGTCGATGATGATCACCGATGGTAGACGACGGTAGATGCGTGGTCGACGGTGGTAGATAGTGGTCGATGACGACGGTAGTGATGATGGATTCCAACTCTTTCTCAAAGCTTCAAACTCTCTCTTTAGACTTCAAGCTCTCCTCCTTTTAAGACTTGAGTTCTCTTACCCCTTAGGCTCCCCCTCCATGAATGAGGTGGGGCAGCTTTATTTATAAAATTCTTGGTGCAATTAATGAAGGAATATAAATCACTTTGATCAAATGGTTCAGAGCTTCCTTCGATCTGACGACATTTGATGGACATTTGAGTGTCTTAATGATGTAGGAATTGAGAGATCTTGAGCTCGTTTGATTTGTCTTAACGAGACGCTCGATTTGACCTTGAACTCGTCAGATTCGACAACCGTTTGATCTTCCAAAAATATTGGAAAGCTTCCAAAAGTGATTTAATTCTTGATTTGAGCTTGATTTGACTCGGCTTGGAGGTATTATTGGGTTTGTCTCGTCGAATCGGTCAGTTTGATTGTAACTTTGTTGAAATTGGAGCTCCGGATGACCCTTAATCGAATTGAACAGGTCTTGCTCAATAGATTGTCTCAAGATCCGTGTCATGCCTCGAGAATTATGTCGGATGATGGAATTTATTGATGGTATGCCATTGTCTATGCTTATTTTCTCTTTATCTACTAGAATCCCTATGATTTCTAACCTCCATCTCTCATGATCTCACTCCCTACCTGTATAAAATTCTTTAAATAGATGAATCCAACCCACACATAACATTCTATCGTCCTATTCCAAAGAAGGAATGAGGTTCAAGGAAACCCAAGTCCTAATATGGAACGATTCTCTCTCTCTCCCATGCAGAACGTGTTTGGATCTATTTCAAGAAAAGATACAAAGTAAAATCAAATTGTGACAGAAGAAAAAAATTAAGAAAAAACTAATCACATATTCTTTCTCAAACAAATAAACTTCTCAAGACCCTCACACCTTCCTCTCTCCACATGATCTCTCTCTCATCGTACATGATTCCCAAGATACCTCATTTAAATCTCTCTATTACCAAATTCCAAATAAGACACACTTACCAAAGTGATATGAGATCCAAGGTATTATAATTCTCCCCTTCTCTCCTATTAAAACACCTACTTGGATCAAATTCAAAAAATAGTAGAAATGAAATCAAGCCAATCATAAGAGAAGAAGGAAGGCAAAGACCAAGAAGTTCATTCACAAGGTCTCTCATCAAATCGACACCAAACCATTAAGGACAAGACATATGATAAGATAAACTAAAATTGCTTGCTTCTAAACTTGCCAAGCCGATAGCCTCACGGAATACCAAATTTTTCAATAGAGAAAAAATGACTAGAAGATTTAAGTTCACATGTCATGAAAGATCTCGAACGAATATAAAAGTAACAAAAAATAGCACGAAAGGTTGGCTCGAGTCCAAGTGGGTGCATACAGGAGGACATGTACGTTATAAGAAAAGAAATGCAAAGTCGAAAAAATAACCATCAACAAACAGAGATGAGAAGCATCAACAACAAGAAATTGCAATGAGTACAACCGAGAAGTCAAGGAAGCACAAAGCCAAAATCCATTTTTGACCAACATACATGAATCCTGAGGTGACTTAGCCTAATACAATGACAATAAGATAAACAAACATAGCTTCACAAAAGATTAACCCGAATAATTAGTTCATCGGTCAATCCAAATAGACAGCAAAACATCTTTGGAATGCTGGTACTATATAAATAAATTTCCTAAACCGCTCTCATGGTGACACCAAAATAATAATAGACACACAGAATGAAGTTTGTGAGGAGCGTACATACACACTTCTTTGAAAAAATGTAATATACACACACACACATATATATATAATAAAATTGTGTACACATATAACATAAAGATATAAATATTGTACTAGAATATTATCCATATTAAATTTAAAACAATAATAATGTTAAAATAAATATATAAACAAATGAATATTTGTTTTATAAAAATGGAGCTTTTTTCTGATCCTATTTACTAAAATTAAGTATGTTGATCGGCACTCTCCCGTGCCTCTGTAGTGGATGCCATTCAAGCACTCACATCGATGAGTTGAACATAAGGCTTACAAATAACCAAACCTTCAGTCCCAAATCAAATGATAACTTCAAACAGTAGATTTTCTTACACTAAATAAAATTATATTATTCATAAAATTTCTTTTATATAAACTTTGAAAATGAAGCCAGGAGTGCAACCAAGTCAAGGCAGCTTAAGCCTGGCTCAATAATGGCTCATGATCTAAGCATAATGAACTAATGATCTAAGTTTAAGCCAACATGCACGCACTTATCAACTCATAATTTAGCTTATTTAAAAACAACTAATATAAAATAAACTTAAAAAAAATACTTGAATATAAGTATAAAGTTATTTAAAATTATGTAAACATTCATTCTCCTTGTTTTCTTAACCAAATTCTCATTATTTCTCATTAAATTGATCATTCTATTATTGCAATATTAGAACTGGAATCATCATTTATTTTTATAATAAATGAATCAGCTTTAACTCATAAAATTGAGCTCAAGCTCAAACTCAAGCAACAGATGACTTGAGCTTTGAGCTTAACTCAACTTATTCAAACCCTTGTAGTAGGCATACTTGCCAGATTAAACATCAATCATCTTATTTGCACAAACTTTTCTGATAAAAGGTTTAAACTATGGTCTCTAATGACTTTAGTCAAAAACAACTATGTTGGCCAACATTGTGAAATAAAAACCGGCCTTCGTGCCTGTTTCTTGCTCAGCCATTAAACTCGGTATCAAATGCAGCCCTAAAGTCATTCCAAAACACAATAATTTCATCAAACACAACACTGTGACCTTATTCATGAAATCAACAATTTCAACGGAAAATAACTCCAGAAAAAACTAAAGCAAATTTATCAATATCATAGAGATGAATTTTTAAGTATTTATTCAAAAAAATAGCAACACTCGATTGTTTGGTCATCATACTTAGGCAATCTTTTTTATTTTAATTCAAATGTAGATGAAAGTTGTAAATATGCACACGTTGCAATTGTCTTATTTAAAATTTAGAAATTAAAAAAAATCACATAGTTTGATGATTTTCAATAAATACATATATTCTTACTAAGAAAATAAAAGCCGACTCTAGGAGAAAGGAATACATCAAGCATAGAAAAAATATCATCCTAAAAGGTATCGAGATGGTACATGTGAAATATTGGAGGAACATATTGTGACCCATTCAAAATTACATATCAAATAAAGCATTTTCAAGTAGTTGCCACATGTTACCTACACATTGTTCTATAGACTTACATGTTCAATGAGTAAGGATGAAAGTACTTCGCATGAAATATATATATATATATATATATATATATATATATATATATATATATATATATATATATATATATATATACATCTTAGGGATTGAGAAATGAATTAAGTTTCCATCAAATCATAAAAGACACTTTAGAGGAATTATTTGATCTATAATGTTGTCATTATATGAAAGGATAATACAATCACAGTTATTGGGATATATCCAAGAGCAAGTATAAATAAATGCTTAATATGGCTAAGGCATAACCTGAAAAACAATATTAGCACTTACTATACCTTTCTAACAGAAAGTTTAGGTGAAAAATTTAATGCATCAAAACATTTAATAAAATCACAGTTCAAAATTTTCCTTTTAAAAGGTGCCTAACAACAAATTCAAAAAGTGACATTTAAGTGTTCCGGATATATCTTTAAAAATTACAGTTACATCCACTAAAAAGAATAAGCTTATGGCTCACTATTCACGGTTCACATAACTAAGGAAAAAAAAATCAGGTAACATAATATCCAGAGTACAAAAAGAAACAAACATAGGGCTCACTTGGTTTCTTCAAGTTAGAAAAGCAATTTTTGAAAAAAATTGGAACTTTTTTTTTAATTCCTTAAAGGTGAAGATTCATTTTGTACCTCAAAATGAGTGAAGGCAAAAACATCACTTTCTAAACCAAGTTTTTCATTTTACAAGCAACCAAATGAGCCCTCAAAGCACCCAAAAAAAAGAAGAAAAAAAGAAAAAAAAAAGCTTAATAGAATTTCTAGTTCTGATTTTAACGCTAGCATCCACTAACCTGAACTTGAAGCTGTAGTTGCTTAAGGTACTCAATCGCCTCATCAAGCATTGAAGCCTTATCAGTCTGTTCAGGCACAAGTTTCAATTTTATTGACTTTTAAACACTGCTACAAATCAAGCAAAAATAGCCAAAAAAAAGCATTTCCAAAAAGAAATCTAAAAGCAACTACCAACCTTGTTAGAATTAGGAATCAGATTCTGCAACGCTCTCATCTTCTCATTTATTCTACTCCTCCTCCTCTGACAACGAAGCACGGACCTTGAAGGGGTTAAAAAATCAAAGGAAAACCAAAAACAGGAAACCAGCAAAACAAAACTGCCACCTTTTCCGACAAATTGTGAACTTCAGCTGCTCTGCTCCTCTTCGAACCAGAACCGCTGCGAGTCGACGACACCGGCTTCGCTCCCTCCCCCACCGCCTAGTAGCACAGCAAACGTAAGCAGACCCCAACAACCAGTCCACCGAAAACATCTCAAGCAGAAAGCCGCATTCACCATTACCTCAACCGCTAACTCAGGTTTCTCAGTTATAGAAAACCCACTCCTTTCCCTGCATCCAGCAGCAGAAGAAGAGAAAGGAGGATGAACTTGCTCGCCGAAGAAACAGGAAATCTGCTCCTGCGCCGCAGAAGAGCAAGAAGGCCCGCCCCCGCAGTTACTATCCATGAATCTCTGATTCTACTTCCCTGCTCCCTCGTCCCGGCCAAAGGTAGCTCCTTTTCGACTCCTGTGAGAGAAGAACCGAAAAAATGGGGCTTCTGCGTTCGGGGGTTCAAGCAAAGCAATGCTTTCGGTCTGCAGAGGTGTTTTGATTTTGGGCAGAAAGGAAGTACGCGAATAAATCATTACTTGCTCATCTCTGCTCTGCACTCGGTTTCTCTGCTTTCGTGTTTATGAGTTTGTGCGTTGCTCGTGGGCGAAGGGGTAAATGCGAGCATTGGGAGGGGCGCAGAGAATGCGAGAGGGACGAAGCAGACAAGTATAATTGATATTCAATGAGGCGGGATGAGAGAGAGAGAGGTCTGGATGGAATTGTGTGGGGGGTCAAACATTTGCATTGCGGCTTTTCGAATGACAGTCTGCCACGTGTCTATCGTATGTTATTGTTTGGGATCTTTTAGAATAAAAAGGTATCTAAACATTTAATAAAAGGGATATTAAAATTTAAAATTTGTGGATGTTTTTACCGAGTTTTATCGATTAAATTAATTAATGTCCAAAAAAAAAAATCATAAATTGTTTGCCGCTATCTCTTAGATTGATTGTTAATTAAAAAAAGTTTTAAATTATGTCCTTTAATATAAGGACAAAACCTCTTATGATAAACTCGTCTTTTATTAGTTTTACATGGAGTATCAAAAATGATTTGGCCCAACGAATAATCTAGAAAAATTTTTTCATCAGGACTCCGCGAGCTACGTGCGGAGTCCGATCCTCACTACTCGTACTCGTCCGCGACCAGTTTATGGGAGCCGGTCCCATTTTTCTTTTTATTTTAAAAAAAAAAAAATTTGATCGCTGCCGCGATGTGCGGCAGCGATCGGACTCCTCACATAGCTCTACGTGCGGAGTCCTGATGGAAAAATTCTTGAATAATCTAAGGGCTTGTTTGCAGTGGCTATCCTTTTCTTAAAAAGTGAATGTAAATTTCTGAGGGAGAGAATAAGTTCTTAATAAGTTATAGTGAAAATTATAAATAGTTTTTAAAAGAAAATCAGACAGTAATTTTTTTGCTGTCATTACACTTTAACACATTAGATTGAGAAAAGTAATTTTCCAGCACATAAATTTCTAAAAAACAATAGAAAAGTAGTTCCTTAAGTCTGAAGAGCAATGCAAACAAAAATTTAGCCCAAACATATCCTTAATCTATCTAAAAAATCGGGTTTGGATCACTATTTGGGATGAATTTAAATCTAAATTATAGAATTGATTACTACTTTGATCAAATATAGCTAGTCAAATAACTCAAAATTGATACGAATAATATTCATGTTTGAGTTTGGCAGATTTAGTCTAGTTAAATGAGTCATCATCTAGTTAATTTGTGTTGAACGAAATAATTATATGAATTATATAATATATGAGTCTGATAGGTCAAATTAAGTTTGGTGGATTGTGATGTTTGAGTAAGTATTTTGACCATATAATAAATTGGAAAAAATAATGTCAAATACATTAGGGACAACAACGTTGGGTCAAATATAAACTATATCATTAATTCATATTTACCCTCATGACCTTGTAGATTTGGTGATTATCCTTTGATGAACAATACAAACCCCAACTCTTGTGAAGATGTATTCCGTATTATTTCTTTCTACTTAATATATCATTTGGTCCTATTTTCATCGTCACTGGCTCTTAAATTTCATTTTAATTAATTTTTTAAGTTTTAACTCTTGTTATTTCAAAAATATAGGTTGAGTAAAATTTAATTCTAAAAAATTTTGCTACATAATTTTTTATTTAGTTAAATTTAATTTTCTTATATTTTGGGTGTTTCTATCTTAAAAAAATAAGTCCTATATTCATAAAAAAATAGAGATATAACGTGACAAAATGAAATTTTCTTTGCAATTGAATGTGAAAATCAATATATCTCAAATAGAATTTAACATTAGGGATATTTGTATAAATTTTTTTTATAAACTTTTAAAAATATAAAGCTTCAAAGAATAAATCTTGTGCGATTGACACACTAATCAAGTAGTTAAAATGAATGAGCATGTATAGAATTTGTATCATGACTTGCCAATAGGGCTTATACTCTTCTCAATATTGTAACTAAAAATGCCACATTAGAAAAGGTTGGCCAACCTAACTGTATTTTGATATAGTATATCATATAGGAATGTGTTTATTAATAAAAACTTAATGGAGCATATCAACTGAGTTAATATCATGATTTTCAATTATGTTACTTATTTATTCTTCAACATCACTAATAATCAAGCGAGGCACCAAATTGTATTGACATGTCTTCACGAGCCTCTAGCATTAATGATTTGATACATATCATTCAATTCAATTATATTGATTCTTATACAAGGTTAAAATGAAATTTGTTGAGCATAACCATATTGAAGTGATGCAATATTACATAATAGAATTTTGATAGGTTTTTTTCATATTAAAGCATAACATCTCATAAGGTACGTTTATTTGTGAGCTTCCCTTGACATCCATCAAAAAATCATACCTAATGCACGTTGATAAGTCCCTCAATATACTAATGTACCTATATAAGGACTTCTAACAACTAGTCTTGATGATGTTAAATTATTTTAATGCACGCAATTTAAGTATATGTTATTTAATGGCATCCTCTATTGCATTAAAATTAGTAGGCCTTTATTTGCATTGCATGTCATTGATCAATGCCCAAGAAGTTCTGAAGGAAGTAAACGTGGTGGCTGTTGTATGCTTTCGACTAAGCATATTTTAGTTAAAATAAACCATTGTCGGGTTTATTACAACAAACACTAAAATGAGATGTAATAGAGTTTCAAGAAGATAAATCTTCTTTCATACATACTAAAGGACACCCCATCAATGTATATTAACTAGAATTGATCATTATCACTTGCCCTTCTATTACTTGCGAGATGACTTTTATTAGTTTTATCCTCTCAGGAAAAAATGAAAGGTAATTTTTATTGGTTTTAGACATTTATTATTTTTTTCAAATGAGTTAAGGTGAAAGACTTAACAAAGACAATCATTATTGTTGTCATCATATTCATTTTCATTCATTCATTTGCATGAATAATGGAGTCTAATTAGCCCAAGAGCAACAATTTTTCACCTTAATGACTAGCAGGATAAAGCAACTACACAGACAACCAGGAGTAGATAGTTAATCCAAATTGGTCAACTTTATTCATCATTAGAGTAGGTCGAGGACTTGGTACATATAAGTCACACAATTAGTTAATAATGCTCACATTAGAGATAATTGCTTGTGATATTATATAAAAATATATTTATGGGAGAATTACAGTCATAAAAACTTTAATATTTTTATAAGTAATAGTGTATCCTAACTAACTAGTGATATTCCCCCAAACAATGATGCAACAAGTAACACCTAACTCACGGTGTAAACAAGTCAAACATGACTGAGTTGGGGTTCTATTTTTGTTCGGCCCGTATGCATTAATACCTATTCAAAATCGGATTGTGTTTGAATTAGAATTGTAATGAAACAATGTTGCTTAAATTTGTTGTGATTTGCTCGAATCAGGCATGTTCTTTTGTTTACTCGAGTTTGGCTTAAATTGGATCGAGCCTAGCTCGTGAATTAACTCGAGACGAGCTCCATTTTATCATAAAAATCTGTGCTTTCTTTGAATTTTTAAAATATAAATTTGCATAAGCGACCAATCCATTTATCAAATAAATATTAAAAAAAATTTAGAACTTCAATAAAAAGGAAAAAAAATTAAACACTATTTTAGTTGCAATATCATAAGATAGAAATAGAAAAGAAGAAACTTATCATCCTTTGCTCGCGTCGATGACCAATCCATCTACAAATCAAAATACCTAAAAAGCCCTATAGTTAATTTGGTTTTCTCGTTACTCATTAGAAACATATCTAGTCATCACTCGAACAATGGTACCAAACTCATTCAATTTTGAAGAAAGCAAAATTTTAAATGAAACAAATCCGAAGAAAATGAGAAAGAGGGGGCAAAAAGAAAGACATGTAGAGATGATCAATCCACTAGAGATGGACAAAGAGATACAACTAAAGCAATTGAATAAAGGGTTGGGAGATAGAGAGAGGGATGACAGCCGACCAGTAGAAAGATCTAGAGGACAAAAAAGGATTGTTGCTCTTGCAAGCGAGAAGGAAGTAGTTAAATGAGTCGTTGTTGACCTCATTTTTGGTGAGATTTAATTTTTCTCCTAAAGGTTAGAATCTAGCCACATAATTTCTTGTTGACTATCATAGAAGACTAATGATGGGACCCACCTCACTCAGAAGCTCAAACTACTTTTTGACTCTTTTGTGGAGTCTAACATAGGTGGTCTCAAGTTCTCAATTCTTGTTTGAGATGGCTAAGACCAACATGTGTAAACTCAAAAATAAGTTCCTATATGATCAAAAGACGTTGACGACACCATCCACCATACCCCTTACCTTCACCACTTCACATACACTACACTCAAACTCCTCACTTACACATTCACATCACCATATCCACCATACCATTTTCACCACTTACACATCACCGCACCCCACACTCCATCACTGCCTTCACAATCCTAATCCACTCAAAATCAAAAAATTACCAAATTTACCCAAAATCCCCCAAGATTCCCAATTTCACCCAAAAAGCCCAACCCCCCCACCCCCCAAATGACCAAAATTATCCAAAATTACAAAAAAAAACCTAAATTGCCCCGATTTCCACCTAAATCCACCCAAATCCACCAAATTCCAAATTCTAACCCAATTTAACAAAAGGTCAAATTCAAGTCTAAGCTATTCATATTCAAGTTCAAGCTAACCCAAATCCACCCTAAACCTAAAATCCACCAAAATTTGAGTCCACATGTCAATCCCCAAACTCACCAAGCATAAGCCCTAAATTCCATCATGAAAAGTTCAAGACTTCATGAAGCCCGTCATGATATAATTTTCAATACCATTAAAATCCAATCCATGTCCAAAACCAAGCCCAAAAAATCAATTCCACTTAACCCATCCTAATGGTCTAAAACCTTAAATCCAAAGGCCCTCTCCACCATGTCATGGACTTTCCATCATCCATTTGATTAAATTCAAACCATGGGGGATGAAATGCATGATTAAATTTTCAACATCTGGCTTCATGATGAACATTCATAAAATGCCAAACAAACCCTAAAATCCTTATTAATGAAAACTATCCAAGCCACATGCAAGCCATCAAGCCTCCTTCAAGCCACATGCAAGCCATCAAGCCTCCTTCAAGCCACATGTGAGCCCTCTTAGCCATGTAGATGTCATCGTTTCTTAAATGGCAAAAGGACTCTGTTAAGATCCCTTGAAAGGCACTTAAAAATACCCATGCTTCACTCTAGCCCATGATTAAGCCCTAATCTCTATGATGGGGACTTGACCACCCAAACCCAAATGATTACCACCAGGTTCAGCCAACATGGGGATCCAACCAAGCCCATTCCCATGAACCAAACCCAAGTGAAACCCAAAAGTGAGCCAAACCCCATTTCACTCAATCAAACCCTTTGACACATGGCACCACATAATTTATTTCACCAATCTCCACTCCTGACCTCCCCTGCTAGATGCTGACCACCCATGGCCTGGCCGACCACCATAGTAGGCGACAAGCCCAAGGTCGAGAACTACCAAGGCGGGAAACCCAAATTAAGCCCATCCAATGTGGCTCACCTCCATTGGACTCTTGCCTCCACCTTAGCTCCACCTACTTGCCACCTTTGACCCCTGATCTTGGCCAATTAAGCTCCATGGACAAGCTTATAAATAGGGCACCCTGTCAGTCGCAATTTGGGAATCTGTAGAATGCTTTCAAAATATGATTATATATATATATATATATATATATATATATATATATATATATATATATATATATATATATATATATATATATAATTTTTTTAATTTTAAAATAGTATTTTAATTTAAAAAAAATGTGAGACCGAATTGATCTCATATGTTTAATAGTTAAATTTATTAACCATCTCATAATTCTCGTAGAAAAAATATGATGTAACTTATAAGTTTCTTAATAATTTTAAATAGTTGTGATCGCTTGGCTGTTGTCCTTTTCATCTATTTATATGAGTCTCTTTTGTTTTCTCATGGCATCTACTTCTCGGTTTAACTTCATTGTATCTACTTAATATTCTATAACAAGTCAAAAAATAAAAAATGCTGAAGTAATTGAATATCTTTTAAATGAAGAAAATATTAATAAATGGACAATCCCTACAATAGAAAAATCTACGTTATATAAAATCATAATATTTGATTCAAAGAAAAATAATTTATTAAAACGGTAGAATAATCGATCACTATAGACGGAACTGAAAAAAGTTATACCATTATTATCCAGAGAATAACGAAATACCTATTTTCAAGATTATAAATATATCCACATAGAATTAATTCAAATAGCATTCAAATAAATACATATACATTTTTTATCTTTAATTAAATTTTGTTTAAAACAAGATTATAGTTTATTTAGACCATGTTGTAAAAACATGTGTGAATTATATTTCGATCTTCTTTGAACTATGATCGAGCAATCTTAAAACATAGTAAAGCACAAGTGGAATACTATGTTATTTGATATTCTCAATCTATATTCGATCATACTTCGAAAAAGGTTCAAATATAAATCATAAACAGATTTTAAAAAGTTTTTAAGCATACTCTACTACACATTTTCTCATAATCTCTATCAAAGTGATCATCTATAATACACTATGAAATTGTTAAGAAAATAATGACCATATATATTTAGGTCAAGATGAGAATAAATATATTGGTTTTGATTCCCATTCACTACTTTATATTTAGAGGATTTAGAAATATAGGACCAAAAATATTATGATTCACATAGTGAACACTTGTATCATCTACTTGCATTACTTAGCACTCTAAAGATGAGGCTGAGTAAAATATTAGATGTTCATATGATACTTGTGAGATAAAGCTCACTAGTATTAGAATAGAGGATCATATGTTTCCATTAATGAAAACAATTAATACACACACTTACAATTTACTATTTTATTTTGATAAATAACAAACTTTTGATGTAATAAATCATAATACCCCCCACTATGTTTTAAACCATGGTTTAGAAAATCGGATTGGATCAGATGGTGGTCCTATTCGGTCTGACTTAATTACCGCTCTTGTATCAAACCGATAAAAACCAGTCGATTTGACCTCTAAACCGACTATAACAAAATTACGGTAATAGTAATAATTTATTTTAACGAATTTTAATGGCATAAAATAAAGCAACAAATACCCAAGATGAAGACCAATGTATTTTTACTATAGCTATCTCATACTCCCATGCTTTTCAATATAAAAGAAGCTCTAATAAATGATTTTTAAAATATGGGACTAAATTATAAAAGCTAAAACAGTTTAATTATCTATTTCTTCGCACTTATTTACCTGCACAGAGTTTTTATTTATTTATATTATTTTCTTTTATAATTTAGAATATATATATATATATATAACGTTGATATATAAATATATATTAATGTTATATTAATCTTAATAATATATTACAACATTTAATTTCTATTCATTATAATTTTTTTAAAAAATATATTATTTTATCACATTTAAATAAAATTATAATTTATTACGTCATCTGTTTGAACTCCAATTCAACCTTTAAATCTTAAATATTTAACTTTAAATCTCTCTCTCTTTATCGATTTAATGTCCAATCCAATTTTTATAATTTTATTTTAAAGTTTTTCTTACTTTCCTATCCATGCTGTCTCATTCGGAAATAATTATTAGGTGCAGAACCCACATATATATAAGGTTCTATTTGGGGCAGCTGCAGATTATTTATAATCAATTTATAATCAAATTATCCTGACAAACTGATAATCTGCAGATTATGAGGATAAACTTGCGTGGTGTTTTGGGAAGCTTATTCAGAACAACTTACTTACAAATGTTTCTGGATAAATGATTATTCTGGTCTTGTTTAGTAATGTTGCTTGCAACAGACCTGTCTGAGTAAAATAATTGATAAAACAGAAGTTGCTCATAATTATAGATCAATTTAAAAAAATAAGATAGAGTCATCATTTTCTCGTGAGTATCAAAAATAATAAAATAAAGAGAAAAACAATTACAACTATAATTTAAAATATTAAAATGTTGATTTTAAAACCTTGACGATGTATGCCTCAGCCGCATTGTCCTCCTGGGAAACCATCGTAGCCCGATCATTGTCATTAGTGAAATATGCTAGAATGTCGGCCCAACTAAAAAAACCGCACCGCACTGAAATACCCGTGCGACAACCGTAGAACTGTCTCCCATAGTTGTGAGGTTAACATGACGTGAGTAAGAGAGCATGTTGCTTGCAGTAATACAACAAAACTCAGGAGGTCCTTGAAATCCCAGAGCTCATGTTGCTATACAAATAAAAAAAACAAATCATGAGTCCAATCAGAAAATTAAATTAAGTTTTAAATATTTACAAGAGAATTGAATGAAACGAAAAACTTCATCGAATGAAAAATCATAAATAAAAAAATGTGAGTGTGTGGTCTCAGACAACAAACTACACAACCCACGTGCATGTCATTATAAGGAGACAATGGACCTTGACAAGAATGAGTTCTTGGTTGCCTTTACCAACGGGGGACGATCGTCCTGGAATACATGCCTATTACAAAAAGAAAGTCATCCAGTAGATCCTCCTAGACCGATGCATTGAGAAAAACATGACCTAGATCACATTCTTTATGATTTCACACAGTACCAACATGATACAATCGTCCTGTGCTAGATGTGCATATCATCAAAAAAATGTCATCCACGTAAATCTTCATAATCCAATGCACCAAAAAAGAATAGAGGATATTGGTTGCTTTCATAAGGATTTCACATTCAATACTAAAGAACAACAATTAATAGGTCATCCAAAAGAACCCATAAGATCATATTTTTCATCGTTCATCATTGACCTCACACATCAAAATAAAATATTAAAAAAAAAACAAAACAAATAAAGAAAAACAAATCTCAAACATGTGAGTGTTATATATTCGAAAGTATCGATGTAACAAATGAAATACATAACAAAATCATAAATTTCAAATTCACACTACAACGACATACGAAAAAAAAAACATATAGTTTGATAAATAAAGAAGATTAGGTTCATCAGCAGCCATAGATTGCATCTGTGATCGACTCCCTTAAATTAGCCATTTCGACTACACCTTCGTCATCTTGAGTGTCAAATTCATTCAACTCTATATCATTCTCAGGTAATGAATGACCAACCATAAATTTTGAAGGTTATGGAGAGACATGCATTTGATCGTAGTCAGCTGACCCACTTTTTATATGTATGTAATTTATGTTTATAGCCACGGAACCAAAAACTTGATCCCGCTTTAAATATATGAATATGATTTAATGTATAATGTGGATTCTACGCAAGTATACGTATCATATAAAGTAATACAGAAAAAGTATCTTTCTTCTTGCTTTTAGAAAATTAAGTGAAATGATGAATTTAAATAGAATTTTTAAATTGTATTGTGACAAATAAGAGCATTCCTATTCTTTACCCTTTGGTCCAGGTGCAAAGAACATTGACTAATCCTATGTTTCGATTACCGAATCCGCGGATAGTCGGGAGGATACTCGTCGCCACTTCGCAGCTCCTACGTTCCCCTCACTCGAGGGCTAACATCTACACTTCGACTCTCAACAAGTAGGATCGAATTGAGTATTTTAGTCTGTCACACTAAAACATCCAATTCTACGCCCGATAATTAATATTTCCCTATTTATTTGCACTCACCTTCCAAGGCTTTTGACTTCCCTGAATATTAGATGTAATTTTAACTATAGTTGATAATTCAACATATTTTAACTACTCAATTGGCCAGATTGAAAGTAAATTAAGTTTTAAAGTAAAAATTATCACAATTAATTTATATTATATTAAGTGCCTTTATTTAATTTCATCAAACCACATAATTTTCATAAACAAGGAGAAAGACTAAAAAAACTACTCAGAATGCATGAGAATAAGCATGGATGTCATTTAAAGTTAAAAATAATAAACAAAGATACTTATCTTAATTTCCTTCCCAAACGTACTCCTCAAGTTTCTTCGACTTTTCCTTCTAAGTACAGCAACTAAATAACACTCAATTAAACTAATAAACTCACTAAACTTACTCAAACTACACTTAAGACACTAGAAATAGACTCACGGAAGACTCAAAAGACACACACACACTCTAGAATTCGGCCTCTATTTATAGAGGTAGGCAAAGGTCCAAGGGTTGCTTAAACACCTCTTCAAAAAGTGTCCAGGTTCAATGTATAAGCATTTTGAACTAGCTCGCCGTCGGCGGAAACGACCTCGCCGTCGACGGGCCTTCTAGAAGGTCTTCAAACCGCGCGATCTCGCTGTCGGCGGGCTCGGGCTCACTGTCGGCGAGGTAGTTATAATTCCTTCAGAAATTTCTCCTCACGATCTCGCCGTCGGCGAAGTAGTTATATTTGCATGAATTTTCTCCCTTTTGATCCAATTTTGCTCTATTTCATGCTTTTTGCTTCCATCACTAATAAATCTTCATTCCTGCAATAAAATAAAGAAAATACCTTTCTTTAAAGTGCAATTTCATCAAAAATAGATATGAATTTCTTAATGAATTTTTCTGTGATCATCAGCCATACTGAAATTCGTATTGATCGAGAGAGATGTCGTTAGATGAAGTTGTGAAGTGTCATAATGGGCACCACAATATGCACCTGCTTGAGAAATGGATATAACGACATTTCGCGTAGGATGACACATTTATTCTTCCAAATCCCGAATGTTCTTTCAAAAACTCCGCGTAAACTGAAGCAAATATAGCTCGATGTTTTAGAGCTATTAAATAGAACCAAGTGTTGATGAATGTCTTATAAATAATTTAAAGATATATAAATATAGACTTTCCAACCAAATTTTCTCAAATCCAATTTGAGCTATATGAGTATATAAGATGATTTTAGACTTCATTAATTTTATTTGTTATGAAGAAGAAAGACATGGCGATGAGGGAACCACCACCATTTAAGGCATATTAATACCAAGTTGTAATCAGTATCATTAAAAAAATAGTCTATGAATTGATTCCAAACATCAAATGCTTCGTAGAGAAATAGACACTTAAGCAAGGTAAAGCAAATGTACACGCATCGTTGCTAATTCAAAACCCCAATTCTACATGCAAAGTACTCTTGAGAATTATAGGAAACAAAATTGTGAGAAGAATTTTTATCAATTTTGAGCTTATCTAGCTTCTCAAGAACAGTCTGAATCAATCACTTAAAAACAATGCCAGAAGATAATAACAAATACAGATTTCAAGAAACAATCATAAAATCCATTAATTATAGTGGATTTTTTCCCAATCCATAACGCTCAAAGCATACATAAAATAAGAGAAGCTCCATAATAACATAACAAATAGAACTTCTGAAATCAAATACTCTATCAACCACTTCAGTAAATTCAATTTCCCTCTCCTTATCAAATCATAAGAAATGCATAGTACCCTTCCAGGGGTAGCATCAAATGAAGCACAATTCCAATGAAGCATAAATTATATGCAGAATGAAGCAAATTTCAAATGAAGCATAACTTATAAGCACAGATTTGCATTTCAAATGAAGCATAACTTATAAGCACATCAACTTCTTTTCTAGTAAAGTAATATAATTCTATGAACATAAGATAATGCTTAGAAAACTTGCCATCGATTATAGTTGACAATTATCCTAGTGCTTGGCCTTAGATGCTAATGCTTACATGATTATGCCCCATGGATGGTGTATTGGATATGCTAAGCAATTATTGAGCCTATACCGTAGGCTTAACAACTTTAACAAAAAACCTAGTACTTTATATAATGATAAGCAATTAATTGAGGGGCATTGCTATGCAGAAAATACCCACATCGCCAACTGTCCTGCAACCATACACTAAAACTTCACAACAAGCATAATAAGATCCAAACTTCCTTGCAACCACTAACTAAAAACAATCATTCAAACATGAATAGCAAGGTCTCTCATAAAGATGCATTAGAACATGCATACATCCAAACAGTCGATGAGCTAGCATAATAAAATCTATACTATCGTCCAATCATTCACTAAAAACAAGCATTCAGACAAGCATAGATCCAAAATGCATTGCAGCCATTCAATAGACACCAACACATAAAGCATTACGAAACTGCTCATTCAAACATGCCCCCACAAAGGACAATTCCACAACAAGCATAGATTGCTATCTTGTCCAATCCAATTAAAGAAACAAACTGAAAAGACCACAAAAAATCGCCAACACAATAACCTACTGAAATCGCAACCGGGAAAAAAAATTGAGAAGAGAAGGAATACCCAATTTGAAAAACGAGCAAATAACATACGAAAAATCATACGAAATCCAAACATTACCCAAAGAAATCCATCTAACGAAACTAAAGAAAACCATTTCATGCAATATTTACAGATTGATCGTAAAGAGAGTGTATGAAGGATATTAGGGCTGAGGCGATTTGAAGGAGGAAAAAGGAGTAGAGTCGAGCATGACAACTCGAAAGCTTGAGGGATTCGGGATCGTTTAGGACATAAAGGAGAGAAAGGGCAACCAGGTAAAACATAACGAACGAAAGCGGGCCGCGAGGTCGATCACTAAGCCGCGTACTATAGAAATTAAAAGGAGGCGTTACGAGAACGTCACCAGAATGCATTAACTAAATACGTAGGAGACATTTTCGTCACACCGTGGCACCTAATAAGCTCCGCCAAAAAAAGCCTTAAATTTCAGTACAACATAATTATATTAACTATATACATGAATAAATCATCCGCAACTAATAATTTTTCCAAACCAGACTGGTGTTTCGGTTCACGCCACCATCGCGTTATTCCCCCACCGCCAAGCTTCGCTGCCGCACGGTGGCGCATGGCGTCTAATCGACTCCTACTGCACAGCGCAACCTTCCTACACAGCCACGAAATCAATCTCTTTCTTCAAATCCGCCGTCTCTACACTCGCAGAGGATCTAAAATCCGGCGATCTCTCTCCACCTCTCCCGACGCTAGACGGCGCAACATAAACCTCAAGGCAACATCCAAGAAAGTTGCATCCCCGACGAATCGCCCTTCTTCGCCTGAACTTCTCAAGCGGCGAACACGCTCCGGCGTGGAATTCGACCGCGATTTATACCTAAAATACGCCTCGGCCGGCCACGTTCCCGTGATGTTCTGCGAAGTCCTCGAAGCCTTCCGTCCCCCTCGGCTGCGCTCCTTCATCGATTGCACTCTCGGTGCAGCCGGTCACTCTTCCGCAGTTCGTCTATCTTTCTCGTCTTTCTTCTATTTTCTCCATAATTTTCAGTTGCTCTTTTAATTTCGTATGGTTGCTTACCATTAACTAGATTATTGAAGCCCATAGGGAGCTGGAGCTTTTTGTGGGCATGGATTTGGATACTCTAGCCGTTGATAAAGCTCGAGCTAGGATCGAAGCAGTCATCAAAGATGGCTTCCGGGAAAAATTGAAAGCTTACACTCATGTAAGGAATTTTAAGTACATAAAGACTGTGCTTGGTGGTGTTGATGAGAACCTACTTCGTGAAGGAGTGGATGGTATCTTTATGGACTTGGGAATTTCATCCATGCAGGTTTTCTTTGTCCCCTCGTTCGTTTTTGTTCGAAATGTGGAATTGGTTAGTTAACTTTATTTGAAATCTGATGTTATATGTATTGTAACGTTATTCAAATTTCGTAGTAGCTATCAGTTGAATTAGTATTGTGTGTGCCAGCGGGTGGAGTTCTTCAAGTTTGATAGTCTTAAGCTTTAGTCCGATTCATGTCCGCCAAGAATTTAAAAATAAAGGGGCATTTACAGACATACCGCCTAATTCTTATGTATTTACATATCCAACACCTAAATTTTATTCTTTACATTTATGCCACCCAAATCATTGGACGGAGCTTTCAAACATGGGAAGTTGAATTCATGGGATCCTCAGTAGGAGAAGAACTCAAATGCTTGATAATTTTCTTAGAACTACAAAAGCAACAACAAACCTTTATCCCACTAGTGGGGTCGGCTATGTGAAATAATTTTTCTCCATTGTGTCCTATTGAATGTCATATTTTCATTTAACTATGTTAAATCAAGATTATTTTTTTATACAATATGCCCATGCCTTTTTAGCTCTACCTCTACCTTTCTTAGCATAAGTCAAATCTAAAACATCTCTCTTGACAGGGTGATCAAATGGTCGATGTTTAATTTAGCCAAACTATCTAAGACAACTCTGTCTAATTTTGTCTGCCACTAGAGCTGCTTCAACCCTTTCACGGATATATTCGTTTCACTTTTTATCTCCTAGTGTTAAACCACTCATCCACCCTGAGCATTCTCATCTTAACGACTCAACTTAATTTGTTGCTTCTCTTTTACAGGCTAACATCTACGCCATAAAGCATTGCATGTCTCAACACCATCTTATAAATTTTTTTTAAAGTCTAAGCTATACTTTTCTATCACACAATAGGCTCGATGCATTCCTTCATTTCAACCATCCAACTTAAATTCTACTAATAAAATTCCCATCTATATTACCATCACTTTGGACAATAGACCTTGAGATATCTAAAATGTCCACTCCTTGTAATGACTTGATCCTTGATCTTCTATTGTTACAACCCCATCACTAGATCTACTATTTCTAGAATTATATTCCATGTTTTCAGTTTGAGATCTACTTAAACGAAAACCTTTAGATTCTAAAGTTGATCTTCATAATTCAATTTTTTCTTGAATTCTCTCTCCAGTCTTATCCACAAGAAGGAAATCATTAGTGAAAAGTATACACTAAGGTTCATCCTCCTGTAAATGTCCATAAGAGCATCCATGACTAAAGAAAAAAGATAAGGGCTTAAAACCGATCTTTGCTTTGAGCCAACTGAAATAGAAAAATACTTGGTCAATCCATCTATTTGAACACATGTACAACTCTAGTATATATGTATTTAATGACTTAAAAATATGAGCAATATCAACACATTTCTTTTCTAGAACTCTTCAAAGTATTTACCTTGGAGCTTTATCATAAGCTTTCTCTAAATCAACAAAGTCCATATCTAGATCATCCTCATTCTCTCTATCTTTTCCGTCAAACCTCTTAATAAATGTTTAGCTTCCATGGGAGATTTGTCCGACATGAATCCAAGCTGATTTTGAGAAATTTTTGTATCACATCATAACCTATGTTTAATTACTCTTTCCCATAATTTTAATGTATGACACATTAACTTAATTCCTCTATAATTTATACACTCCTTTGCTTCCTCTTTATTTTTAAAAATCAAAACTAATAGACTCTTTCTCCACTCATCAGATATCTTTTTAGTTTTTAAAATAATATTAAAAAGTTTAGTAAGCCAAATTCTCAGATCTCCTAAATATTTTTTACACTTATATTAAAATACCATTAAGTTCTACTATTTTTTCACGCTTCATTTTTATTTAAAGCTTTCTCTACTTCTATTTTACTAATGTGAGGGTAGAAAAAAAATATATATTTATGATAATAAGCTCACTAAAATCAATTTTATTTTCTCAATCTTCATTGAAAAGTTCATAAATATCTCATCCACCTATGCTGAATATTCTCATCTAAGATTTTTTTTTAAAATTTTATTCTTAGTACATTTTACTCAAACTAAATGTTTACTTTTCTTATTTCTTTGTTTGGTTAGTTTATACTTATATATTTCATCATCTTTAATATCTAATCTATTATAAAGATCATTAAAAATAAAATTTTTAACATCACAATTTATTTTTTAAACATCATATGAGCCACTTTATATTCTTCTCAATTCTTCAAATTTTTACATTTAAAGTAAATTTTTATAATAAATTTCGTATTTTTTATTTTTTCTTACACATTATTATTCCACTACTAATTATTTCTATTTATAAAAAATTTTCTTTTTGATTTTTCAAGCACATCATTTGCAACTTGCTTAGTAATACTCTTTACTTTTTGTCACATAGTATTAACTTATTCATTAACATCCTGAACCTTAAGATCTGAAGTTTACTCATAAAAATAAATTTATTTATGTATTTTAAGTGCTCCCATTTTATTCTATAATAATATTTGATTGTATTTTTCTTCTTCCAATCTTTCATCATAAAATTCAAAACCAATAAATAATGTTGAACACTTTAAATTTTATTTGGAATAACCTCACAATAATTACGATCTTAATGTTTTATTTTCCTCATAAGAAAATAATCAAATTGTATTTTATTATGTCCATTCTTATAAATGACATACCTTTTTTCAAATAAAGTATTATCAGTAATAAGATCATAAACTAAAACAAAATCCAATATAACCACTTTCTTCATAAGTCACTCCAAAATCACAGCTATCATGAATACTTCTAAAATTTTCTGTCATTCTACCAACATTGATTATTTTCTTATGAGAAGAAGAGATCGTCGAGATTGTAAGGATTGTAAGGTTATTCCAAGTGAGCAATTAAGTACCCAACATCGATTATTAGTTATAGATTTTAAGATAAAGAGTTGTAAAATAAAGAATACTAGGATTCAACATCGTAGAATAAGATGGGGACACCTAAAAGACACATAAAATTATTTTTATAAGTAAAATTCAAGATTTAAATATTTGGGATGTTCATGAAGACGCGAATGTTATGTGGAAAAATTAACTAATACTATTAAACAAGTGGCTAAAGATGATCTTGGAGAATCAAACGAAAAGTTTCATAAATAAAAATAGCTGGTGGTAGAATAATAATGTGCAAGAAAAAATAAAATATAAGAAGTTATGTTATAAAATTTAGTTTAAATGTAAAAGCTTAAAGAACTGAGAAAAATATTAAACGGTCCATGAGAGTGTAAAAGAATAATCTGTGACACTAAAAATTGCTTTTTAGTGATCTTTATAACATGCTAGATACTAAGGAAGGTGAAAAATATATGTATAAACTAGCAAACAAAGAGAAAAGAAAAGAAAGATTTAACTCAAGTAAAGTATATTAAAGATGTAAAATCAAAAAGTGCTTTCTTAGAAAAAGATATTCAACATAGGTGGGTGAGTTATTTTGATAAACTTTTTAATGAAGATGCTGAAAGTATGATTGACCTTAGTGATCTTAATATCATTAATAATAATAAAACTTTTCATTTTTACCGTTGCATTAGTAAAAAAGAAGTTGATGAGGCTTTAAAGAAAACCAAGGGGGAAAAGTCTGTAGGACCTGATGATATCCCAATTGAAGTGTGAAAATGTTTAGGTGATTTGGGGGTTTCCGGCTTACTAAACTTTTTAATATTATTTTAAAAACTAAAAGGATGCTCGAGGAGTGGAGAAAGAGCATTTTGGTCCCCATTTTTAAGAATAAAGGAGATGCACAAGAGTGTGCAAATTATGAGGAATTAAATTGATGTGTCATACTTTAAAATTATGGGAGAGGGTAATTGAACATAGGTTAAGACGTATTACGAAGATTTCTCATAATCAATTTGGATTTATGCCGGGCAGGTCTACCATGGAAGCTATACATTTATTGAGAGGTTTGATGGAGAAGTACAGAGATAAAAGGTTCCTAGAGATGTTCTTTGGAGAGTCCTTGAGAAGAAAGGTGTTGATATGACTTATATTCAAGTCATTAAAGATATGTATGCTAGAGTCGTTACATGTGTTCGAACCGAAGAATGATTGACCAAGTATTTCACTATTTCGTTGGTTTACATCAAGGATCGGCTTTAAGCCCATATCTTTTTGCTTTATTTATGGATGGTCCGATCGGGCATTTACAAGAGGATGTACCTTGGTGTATGCTTTTTGCTGATGATATCCTCCTTGTGGATAAGACAAGAGAAAAAGTCCAGGAAAAACTTGATTTATGGAGGTCTACATTGGAGTCTAAAGGTCTTCGTTCAAGTAGAACTAAAACCGAATACATGGAATGTAATTTTAGTAATAGTAGGTCTAGTGACAAGCAGTTGTAACTTTGGGTGATCAAATTATTAAAAGGTGTGAACGATTTAGATATCTCGGGTCCATTGTTCAAAGCGATGGTGATATAGATGGGGATGTTAATAGTAGAATTCAGAGTTGGTTGGTTGAAGTGGAGGAATGCGTCCGGCCTATTGTGTGATAGAAAAGTACCGCTTAAACCGAAAGGAAAATTTTATAAGATGGTGGTGAGACCTTCAATGCTCTATGGTGCTGAATGTTGGCCTTTAAAAGAGAAGCATAATGTTAAGTTAAGTGTTGCCGAGATGAGAATGATTAGATGGATGAGTGGCTTTACACTTAGAGACAAAATGCGAAATGAATATATCCGTAAAAGGGTTGGAGTTGCACCGATGACGGATAAAATTAGAGAGACCGCCTTAGATGGTTTGGTCACATTAAACGTCGACCACCTGATGATCCGATTAGGAGAGTAGATGTTTTAAATACAATTTATGTTAAGAAAGGCAGAGGCAGACCTAGGAAAACTTGGGCTTATTGCATAAAAAATGATCTTAATTTATTAGAATTAAACGAAAATTTAACACTAAATAGGACGCAATGGAGAAAAAAAGATTCATGTAGCCGACCCACTTAGTGGGATTAAGGCTTTGTTGTTGTGTTGTTATATGTTAGTAATATGAGAACCATTGCTTATTTAACACTACACTCGAACGCCGGTACGACAACTCTTGCACACTTGTCATTGTACTCAGGTCATACAATGTATCACTTCTAGAGGATGCTCTAGCATTGCGACAATAATTTCTTTTCTTAGAATGACTATTCATGTATAATTTGAAAATTGCTTGATGTATAAACGTAGTTTATGAATAAATTAACTCTATCTTACCATGAAAATTTGTGCTATTAATGATATTCAAATATCTCTTTCTTGAATTAGTCAAACCAAGCTCAAACGATCCAACCAAGGACCTTGATACGAAGGGCCTTCTTTTCGAGCAAAAAAGGAGTTCAAAGGTGATAGGCTTAGGCATTGTTGTTATTTGAATGGAGTTCCATCCACTTAAAATGTGAAAAAAATTGTTAAGGGTTGCAACAAATCCACCCAAAATTTATACCATCTTTATCTCCATCATCGTTGAAGAAAATTATTGGGCAATGGATATATCTTCTCTCTCTCTCTCTCTCTGTCACCCATGCAAGCAATATGCAATCTTAAGGAGCCAATAAATTATACAAGCAATATCTATCATTAAGTTAACATCGATAAAATGATTAAAATAAAAAAAGGAAGATAGCGTGATTTCAAAAAGGCATTGTACATCAAAAGAAATGTGATTCATGGCTTTGAGAGATTTTTAATGTTTTTTTCTTAGTGAACTGAAATTTTCTCAATTTGATATTATACTAATTTTTGTCAGGTTGACTATCCGGAAAGAGGATTTAGTGTTCTCGGTGATGGGCCTCTAGATATGAGGATGGATCCACAGGTGAGAATCGTAGTACTTAACTAGCTCTTGAGTTAGATACAATTTTTCTGGTTTCAAGTGTGATCTTTGAGTGAGCATAGCCCTCCTTTTTAAATGTACTTCTATAAGATACAAAGTTCGACATTATCAATAACTTCAATAATGTTTCTTGTGCACTTCAACAATATTGATAGGTTGTGTTATCCAGTTGAGTTTTTAATGTTTTAATATTTGAGAATAGCAATATTTCAGTTTTTTATTCAAATTAGTTCTGCATACCATTATATACAAGTGATTTTATTTTTAGTTTGTTCTTTTAGCTCACATAAGTACCTTAGAATAAATATTGAGCTGTGGGAACCTAAAGCATAAGCTGTGATGCATGAGGCTCAATCAAAAGGGTGTTTTAATATTTAGGGGAACTGTGGGAAGTTTGGAAAAGCAAGTTTTACAACTTATATAGAATTCTCCCGCTCCAAAATGGGAAATTACACAAAAGGCAAATATAAGTGACACGGGAATTAAATCAAACATTTTAAGAGTATTATTATGGAGGAGAGTGAGGGTTTTGGAGTAGGAGTTAGTGGTTTGAAGAGCATGCTTAAGGTTATTAGGGTATTGTTGATTTTGAGGTGATCATGTCTGTTAATAAGTGTTATAGAAAAAAGAATAAAGTAACCTTTAAAATGTTGCCAGGGAAGATTTAATAAATGCAGTTAATTTCTGGATTGCTGTAGGAGTGTCTTGCAAATAATTGTAGTTATCCCAAAACATTTTGGTTATTGCTTTGTAGTAAAGGTTTAGTGGTCGGAGAAGTAACTTAAGGGGCCGTTTGATTTGCTGAAAATGACATGCAATGTAAAATATTTGTAGATTATTATGATTATAATGTTTTTGAAATCCTTTAAAGATGTTTGATTCACTGTAAAATAAACGTTAGACTTTATATTTTTTTTGTTTGGTTTGAAGTATATTGAAATTAATGTATTTGAAAATATATTTTTTATCACGCGGGTGGCGGTGGGCGGGCGGCTCGGCGATGGTGGGGGCAGCAGCAGCGATGGCCCGCGGCAACGGGGTGTCGGCGGCGGCAGAGGGTCGTTGGTGGCGGGCGGCGGGGACGGGTGGTAGCAGCTTGTGGCAGACGGCGATAGCTCCCGATTGGCTGCGAGCGACGACAACTGGAGGTGAGCAGAGACAACTGCAGATGGCGAGAGACGGCTATAGCTTATAGCATTTTACATGAATAGTGTAATTCAAATTGGTCAAATCAGCTAAATTCAACCAAAATGAACTACAACTTAAACTTCAAATTCATTAATACTTTGCATTGTATTTGTAATTCTTTGAATTATTTACATAATTTTCTTAAATTCTTGCAAAAGAGTTACAATACCCTAATTCACTCGACTAAACAGCCCCTGAGTAAAGAAACATCACAATCTTTTTTGCATTAAATTTATCAAATGGGAAGAAGGAAACATATTTTGCACTCTTTTTGCATTAAAATTTTCAGATATAGCATAAATATTAACTAACCAGGAGAATTTAGAAGTCTATAAACGTCACCAAAATCTTTTTATTATATTCATCGGACATTGGTGCTTGTTTTGTATAGAAGCAAAGAACTAAATTATGAGGGCATGACCAAATTTATAAAAATAAAAGTTTAATTATAAGCGGAGTCAAGCTATGTCGTTGAATGTGGATTGAACATGGCTTGGTCATATTAGAAGTTCATGTTTGGTTTGATCTCAAGCTTTCAATGCATGTTCATACTTTGTTTAACATTTTTTAATAATTGTACTTGACTTATTTTTATCAATGAAACAATCACTTCAATGAGCTAATAAACAAGCTAAAAATCACTTCAATGAGCTAATAAACAAGCTAAAAATTTGAACAAATGCTTCAATTTTCATTAAATTATTAGCAAATAACTTTATAAATCTAATCAAATAAACAATCAAATATATTTTAGTTAGCATCTAATTAATTTACACTAATTAAATAAGATAATATTTATGTTAGAATTATGCTTTCTTATAGTCAAATAATATAAATAAGTCTTAATAAACTAGTTCATTGAAATAAATAAATAAGAACAAATGCAGGAGAAATTTACATGAGTATTTTACTTTTGGAAGGGTTATACTAGTTGTATTTTTTAATGTAATATTAAATATTTTAGTGCTATACATGTAAATGCAAAAAATTCAGTATTAGACTTGTAAATGCCCAAGAATTATGAGGTATGTAAATGCTCCTATTATTAATATACATCTTGATATTAAACTTTATATGTTACTATGCATATACAATAACAACAACAAGCCTTATCCTACTAAGTGGGGTCAACTACATCAATTCTAATTCTAATTGACTAAGATCATTTTTTATATAATATGTCCAAGTCTTTTTAGGTCTATCTCTGCCTTTCTTAACATAAGTT
Organism: Papilionanthe hookeriana x Papilionanthe teres; assembly: GCA_022702705.1. Taxonomy (NCBI): domain Eukaryota; kingdom Viridiplantae; phylum Streptophyta; class Magnoliopsida; order Asparagales; family Orchidaceae; genus Papilionanthe; species Papilionanthe hookeriana x Papilionanthe teres. The sequence continues at coordinate 16,886,418 of CM040435.1, read as the reverse complement.
GAATCTAAAACATCTACTCTCCTAATCGAATCATCAGATGGTTGACGTTTAATGTGACCAAACCATCTAAGATGTCTCTCTCTATTCTTAACCGCCATTGGAGCTAAACCAAACCTATCGCGAATATGTCCATTTCACATTCTCTCTCTAAGTGTCAAGCCACTCATCCACCTAAGCATTCTCATCTTAACAACACTTAACTTTGTTTTATGCTTCTCTTCTAAAGGTCAACATTTTGCGCCATAGAGTATTGCAGGTCTCATCACCATCTTATAAAATGTTACTATAAATATATAATCAAATTAACAAAATTTATTTAAGTGATATATCAGGTAATTATAGAGCATTAAACAAGTTTCTTGTTGGATAACAAATGAGTTTGTTCGTGAACATAAGAAAATAAGGTAGACCGTATTTTAGTTTGGTTCATTTATCTTTGAATTTTTAGAAAATGTTAGAGCTTGTTTATTTACTAATTTGAACAAATTTGAATCTGATTGAGTTCGAGTGCATTGACTGCCTAGTTCATTTACAACACTATGAATGCAATGCATTATAAGCTATATGATAAAATGCATACTTGCGCCTAATTTCTAAATGTCAATATATACTGAGAGTATTATATCTATGCCTAGTCTAAGGACAAGTTCTTCTTTTGTATGCTTAAGGGAAATTTAGTATATTATTATTATTATTGTTGGGTATAAATAGACTTATTATGTTTAGGGTAAGGTTGGATGCATGAGATTGGATTGTGATTCTTAGGTTTAGGTTTTGGGAGATTTCCTACCTCTTGAATTGTAGGAATTGGGAGAGATCGCCTAACTCTCAAATCGTAGGTGCTTATCTTTTGTATTCTTATTGAGTTGTTTGAATTATTAAGATAAAAAATTTGTTTTGCCCTATTTTCTGCGAAGAATCGTGCTTATTTTTGCTCTGGATACTATCAAATTGGTATCAGAGCAGAATTTCTGTTGAAAGGCGTTTGGGATTAGGAGACTGGGTGATAGTTACGATTTTATCCAGGAAGGATTGCAACTTGGTGCAAGATTGCGATATACAGAAGATTCAGGCTTTGTTTGGTGTAGTTGCAGTTCTCGACTTTTCAGTTCAATGTGTATCTTCCTGGGAAGTTCTTCTTGGGCATTGATATGGGAAAGTTCGTCTGTACGTTTGATGCAATCTGTGTGAAAACGAGTTCAGGCAATTGTTTAAGGAAAAATGACCATGCTGCCCTTGTATGGTAAAACTGTTTAAAACAGAACTTTGAGAACGATATTTTAGATATTTCTGAAGTAGTATTTCACTTCGAAACAGTTCATAAATTCAGATGCCCAACTATTAATAGTGAGTACCAAAAGTGATGAAAGAAAAGGAAAAAAAAAACCACAATTCATGAAATATATAACCAAAATTTCGTAAATTATCTTTCCAATAGATGATTTTTGATTGATTACATCTTTTGTTCATGATATTTTATTCAACTTCATCTTAAAATTGCAAAAAGCTATACACTTCAAAAGCTTATTTGGTTGCTTGAAGACAGAAAAGAACAGAAGTATAGAATCAAAAATTCATATTGTCATTGTTACATCAAAGACAAACCGCCGAACCATTCCACTACAAAGCTAAAATATTGAATAAAAAAGAGCAGAAGTTGAACAAACCATTCCATTACAATGAAATATTGAAGAAGCATTAAAATAATTTCAAATCAGGGATATGTAATTCGAATACCAAGAACATTCCAATTTCCATTTCTTACATTCTAAGCCGCGCCTTCTTTCTCCACCCGTTCAGATTAATGAACTGCGGATTGGAGATCAGATCTGCATTGTACATCCATTTTGCAGAGCTTATACCCTTGTATGAAAATATAAACAAAGTCTTTAGATTTTTATATGGTTTAAGATTTTCAAGCACATTCACATCTAAGACAGAATTAACAATGTTTCGTAGGCTTCCAACTACACTGTCTGATTTTCATTTATTAACGGTTTTGCCACAATTCAAGTATAAATCTGTGAGTTTTCTCTTCTCAAATAATTCTGCAAGCCTCTTTAGCATGCTGCACATTTTTAAGAAAATGTATTTTTAATTTGTGCTACTCGCTCATATGTTCCAACTCCCCAATTCTATAACTATTCTCATTCTTAACACTAAACTCGTTCAGTTCTTGGAGTGACCTTAATATTATTTTGATATCTTTTACTCACAATGCAGGTGTAGCAATCTCTCTAGGTTTATTGTTCATGTTATTATTAGAAAGTTGTATAAAAAAACAATATAAAACAATTCAAAAAAGTAATGTAATGATGAAAATCTTTAAGGATAAATTTAGGTTATAGGACATTTTTAGGTTATTGTTGAGTTATTATGAGGTTATTCATGGAGTATTTTTTAGGTTATTTTTAAGTTATTCCTAGGGTATTTTTAGGTTATTCCTAGAGTATTTCTAGGTTATTCCTATGATATTTTTAGGTTATTCCTAGTTTATTTTTAGGTTATTCCTAGGGTATTTTTAGGTTCTTCCTAGGTTATTTCTAGGTTATTCCTAGGGTATTTTTACGTTATTGCTGGTTTATTATGAGATTATTCATGGAGTATTTTTAAGTTAGTCCTGGATTATTTTTAGATTATTCTAGGGTATTTCTAGGTTATTTCTAGGGTATTTTTAGGTTATTCTTAGTTTATCTTTCAGATTATTTCTAGGGTATTTTTTAGGTTATTCTTAGGTTATTTCTAGGTTATTCCTAGGGTATTTTTAGGTTATTGCTGGGTTATTATGAGGTTATTCATGGAGTATTTTTAGGTTATTCCTAGGTTATTTTTTAGGTTATTCCTAGTGTATTTTTGGGTTATTCCTAGTTTATTTTTAGGTTATTCCTAGGGAATATTTAGGTTATTCCTAGGTTACTTCTAGGTTATTCTTAGGGTATTTTTAGGTTATTGTGGGGTTATTATGGTTATTCATGGAGTATTTTTAGGCTAGTCTTGGGTTATTTTTAGGGTTTTGCTGGGTTATTTTTTATGTTAAGCCTTGGTTATTTTGATGTTTTTGCTGGTTTATTCATATTATATTGCATTATTCATACTTAAGCCTCACTCAAAGGCCGAGAATAATTAATCAGACACAACCGCTTGAAACAGGAACGCCTACATACAAAAATACGTTTTTATTTCATATTTTAAAACATAAAAACAATGCAATCATCTCAAATCAGAGTGTAAACTTATGGGGGCACATTTGAAACGAGAAAAATGCACTAAAACATAAAAAAAATGCAGTAAAACATCAAAATTAGATTGATAGAGTAGGTGCATGTTTAAACTGTAGATATCTCCAAAACCTACAGGGAAGTAAGCAACGCAAACAGAGATATACATTAGGCATTAGGGAGATAAAAAGCTCACGGAGTCTGAGGCGCGGAGTCGACGAAGAAGAATGCCAGGTGCTTACTGGGTCCTGGTCGTCGGTCGACAAACGGGAGGTGTCACGATCGGGCTCGGTAACAGCTACCGGGATGGCGAGACCGCGTGGGAAGGATTCCTCGACGTCTAGCGGGAAGAAGAAGCCGATTCCTAGACGTCGGGCGAGAAGAAGAAGCCGATTCCTAGACGTCGGGCGGGAAGGCGTAAAGTAGAAGGCACGGGAAGAAAGAAAAGGCATGACCTAGGGGGCGCCAGAGGCAATTTCGGGGGTCGCTGGGTTTATTCCGCGGTCCGCTTTTCGCTAGCTTCTGCTTCGCTCGGCCTCGAAGTTGCTCGCCAAACAGAATTTTTTCGCACTCCGGGGCCGTGCCACGTGAAAACAGCTGCGCCAAACGAAGCCTCAGTGACTTCACTTTGCAAAATAGTTGCAATTGGAGGGAATAATCGAGGCAAATCCAGACCTGAAACTCACCGTTTCCCCATGATTGCAGCTCACTAGACTCGCCTTCGTGATCAGACCATGCGATAGAATCGCGATCAGACCTAACTGGGAAGGCAGCGAATGGATAGTAGCACCCAATGACTCAAAACTCACAACTTTTCGCTCCAAACTCGCGTGAAGCAATCACCATTAGGGCTACTACGGGATCACGTCTCACGGTGATACGCTGCAACTTTTCTCCCCATGATCGTAGCTTGCGGGGAAGGCGACAAAGGGGATCACAACTTACCGATTCGCATACAACGAACAAGGAATCATGTCTTTCTTCTCCTTCCGCTTTGGATTGTCACGCGGGGAAAGGATTGCGTTTTGCAGTCGTTTCCACTGATCACAGTGCATGGCTTTGACACGAAGGAAAGCAATGAATTGCGTGAATCAGAGTTTGTAGGGTGTTGACTGCGGGATTGCCATCTTGTGCGATACAATCATGATTCACGTAGCTGGTAAGCAATGCCAGGATCGCGTCGTATAGAGTGACTGAACCCGTAATTTTTTACAGTGTGAATTCAGAAATTTCAGAATTTTTAGTGGTTTGCCTTGAAACACAATTTCTTCAAATTCCTTTGCAAGATCGTTGTATTGCAGCACTGGACGTTGTGATTTAGATTATTTGAAATTGATGACATTTCAACGTACCGAGGATTTCATCTTTTTTTATCGAAAATTTTTAGGGAGTAATGGAGGTCAAGAAAATAGACAATTTAGAAAAAAAATTGGAGGAAGAGGTGAGGCAACTCAAGTCTGAGATGGAAAAGGTTCGTCACCATAAAAAATATGTTTTCTTCCCTAGAGAGCCGAATGGAGGACGGATTCGAGAGCATCAGGGAAATGCATCAAAACGATGAAGAAGATGATAGAAATCACACAAAACAGGCTCCTCCCGCTACAGGGTCGAGAGACGATGTCGGGAATGAACTCCGGAAACAACCACTAAAAGGATTCACACGACATGAGGGCAACGTCATAGCTTTAGGCGTATCGGGAGTTGTGGTATCGAGCAAGGAAACTTGAAGCAGACTCGAGCGACAACACTTTTGAAGAAGTAATACGACATTCAGGATGACTTGGACAAACAAATGCAAGTAAGATCGAAGTCGATAGATGGAAGAGACATGTGATACATATTTGATAAAGATTCTGGTGATCAGTAAGCTGCGAGATGAGCTGTTTGAGGGTACGATATTCTCCAAGATTGGTTGGAAATCAGGCTACCAATCGATTCAGATGCGGCCAAAGGATGTGCACAAGACTACATTTCAAACTCTTGTCACTATGGATTCCTCATTAAATGGAAAAGATGGTCAGATAATGACGTCAGATGGAAGCCACCTGACTTGATCAACAAGTAGTCTAATTTTTTTCCCACCATGAGGAAAATGTGTCTTTTGGGAGGAGTATTGTTACGTGTATGCCTATCTATGGCCAAGTTCGTCTTTTGTATGCCTAATGACAACTTATTCTTTTATTATTATTATTGTTGGATATAAATAGGCTTATTATATTTTCTGGTTAGGTTTGATGCATGGACAAAAGACATTTGAGGATGCGATAAATCCAGATTCACGGAATTCGTTTGGGTCAGATAGTTTTACTCATCGGTTGCGATGCCGACGACGATGATTTCATGTTAAAATAATTATTTTTGTTGTATGTAAGAAATGTGCGCACCTAATATTGCGCTGCATCTCCCAAGATATCAGGCTATGGTGTATTATTTTGGCTCCACTAGTTAACATTTCAACATAAGTTGCTTGAACTTAGTGGTGTACTCTACATTGAGAGATGCTGCAAATGATGAAATCTCAATAATATATTCTGTTTGCAATGTGCTGGTAGGCACTTGTGCTGTCTTCTTTTTTATGTTAGATCAGGTAGTGATTTTACATTTTTCTTTCCACTGTCGAATGCGTTTCAGATTCTCCCACCACAAGGAAGTGTTTTGCTTGAGCTTGACGAGTCTAAATTTAACTCTCTTGTCTTAAGGAATATTTTTTATTAAAAAAATTATTTCACTGTTTGGAGCCCCTCTTTAAACTCTTTCAGATCCATGTGATAGTCAGGACTGGAAAATCCATTTTACTCCAAAGCCATATCTTCTCTTTTGATATTTCTTGCAGAATCATTGGGGTATTTGTTCTTTATCATTGGAAACTTTTCGATAGAAGGGGTTCATTTTCTCCCCCTGATCCAATGAGTCACTGTTGTGGCAATGAGTCACCTTATCGGATTGTCTCCACTCAAAGGCGGCGATCTTTTGTTGCATTTGGAAGACTCTCTGCTGCAGGTCCTCCATAGCGAGCTTGTGAACACCGGTTGCGGGTTTCTTTGTGGTGGCATGATATCGTGTTCTTCTCATGGAAGTTTTGATGAAAAATTGAATATATTGGTTAGGGTTACGGCTAGGTGGATGATGTGGGGAAAACAAAATTCGTGTGGGAGGTTTAGGTTAGGTGGTATGAATTCTTAGTTTAGGTGTAAGAGAGATCCCTAAAAATTTAGGGTTTGCCGAGCTTTGATACTAGATAGCATCATTCTAGGGCTCTAGAAGTTGTGAGGGGATACAAAAAGAGTTAGGGAAGTTATAGGATGGGTAACGGGAGTGGGAGGAAGGATGTCGGATGTGATGTAGTGTGAACGGTGGTGGGGCAGTGACATGGAAGCAGAAAACATCAGTTTTCTGCCGCCAAACAGCGGTAGAAGAAAGTTCGACAACTGTCCAGCTGAATATAACTGTTGACCGGTGAAATGGCGAGGTATGAGCTGCAATTGGAATTCAACGCCTGTTCGTGGGCAAGCTATTGACACACTACTTGCACTAGAAAGATGTTATGTCACCCCTGAGAGGATAAATCAGAGAAAAGTCTCTCAAAATCCATAAAGTTAAAAAATGAAATCCAAACAATTATTACACAACATATATAAAAGTCTCTTAATAGGAAATAGGATATCAGGAAAGAAACATAAAATAAATAAAAATATGCTGGAATTAATTCTGGGACTGCATCCCTTCGGACCGCGGTCATGCGGCTTCAGCTCGCCCATCATTGCTGTTAACTTTTGGACTAAAGAAATTGTTCTTAAGGAAAGCCTCGTCTTGTTAGTTTAGTGTGATTAAACTATTTTTTATTTTGAAAATTTGGGGTGATTTTAGCTGAGATAACCTTTATATTTTAGAATTTTTCTATTTTCTGAGAACTCTTTTAAAAGGGTTGTGACAGGCAACTTTAAAAGCAGAAGACATCCTGAATTCTTGGCCAGAGGCAGAAGTGGGAAGGATTTTACGTGATTATGGAGAGGAAAGCAATTGGCGGTTCCTTCAGAAGAAGATTATGAATGCTCGAGAGGATGGAGGCTTGCATTCCACTAGAGAACTCGTAGATCTTGTTCGTAAAGCCTCTGGAATGTCAGGAGGTATATATCTTGTGTTGGGTTCAGGATGCAATTTTTTTAAAATTTTAAATTTCTTAGTGTTATTAAAGAGGCCGTGCCTTGTTCTTCACAGTATTCTGCTATATGTTACTTTACTGGACTAAAACAAACTTTTAGGTTCTTTAGTATTTTGTCTGCTTGATTTTCTTAAATCTTTTTTGACTAATTTTAGTGCTGCTTTAATGATTTGAATATTTTATGTTTCTCTGTATACTGCAGGAAGACAAGGCTGGATTAAGACAGCTACAAGGGTGTTCCAAGCACTAAGGATTGTAGTTAATGATGAACTTCAAACTCTTGAAAACGCAATCTATGCTTGTTTTGACTGCCTCTCCTCTGGAGGTCGACTTGCTGTAATCTCTTTCCACAGTTTGGAGGACAGAATAGTGAAAAAAGCTTTTCTTGACATAATTGAAAATGAAGGAGAGGATGATGAAGAAGATTATCAGAGCAGAAATAATGATGAAATTAGCACTGAAACACAAATTTGGACTAAACAAAAGCTAGTAGGGAGGAATGGGACCATCCTAACAAAGCGGCCGATAACACCATCCGAAGAAGAGGAGAGATTAAATCGCAGGTGTAGAAGTGCTAAACTCCGGGTTTTTCAAAAGCATTAAAAATCGACATGGGCTTTGTTTAGAGAACAGCACTTAGCAACTTGACGTGAAGGTAAGTAATCTATTAATGAGTTTTCTCTATTCATAAATAGCTGTGGACTAACACTTATGTTTAACGGTAAGAAATGGGGGAGCTATCAAAATTTTGAATTTTCTACATGAGAATTCTTTTGATACCTGCAATGGTTTGGGTGTATGCCTTGAATTTTTTGACCAAGTTTGGTTTCTTTCAAAATGAAGAATCAATAGGTAATTAAGTTGAATGCAATATTTTTAAAAGTGTGTTTGACGAGTAAAGCCAAGCAAAACCGCTTTGTTTTGCTGAAACGCACTTCAAATAATTAAAATTATTCGAAATTTTAATTTTTAGGTTCTTGTTCAATTTTGCCTTTAACTTACCTTGCTTTAATCATTTTTATTTTATATCATTTTTAAGTCGTATTTTATATTCTATAATTCTTAAGGAATGTAACCTATCAACGCTTTGGTTAATTAAAACACCACTTTGATCTATGTTTTATGCTTTGACGCGAAAATAAAATCTTGCGCATCACAATGAGCACTGCGGTTTGAAAATACTGTTTGAATGGTTAGAACATAACTTTGTCATAGAAATTATAGTTTTATCCATCCAAGCTATTTTATGTGATTTTGAATGTGGTTTAGATTTTAAATTCATATGATTATTGATAGATTGAGCCATAACTTTACTAAACTTCCACTATCTTAGAGGAGTTCGCTATGTTTAATTAGCTTCTATTTTAACTTCACAGAATATTTAAAGAACTTATGAAGAACTTTCAATAAAACTATCTTCACAACCACTTTCCTCTTTACTAAAATTCATGCATGCCTTCTCATTTGTTTATTTCATTGCCATCTTCTTCAACATCAACATATGAATTTCTACTGGGAACATTTACTTGTAAAGTGACCCATTTGATGATGTTTAAAATAAAGCTTTAGTATAAATTTTTTAGCCATATGTAGTGGCATTAGATTTTTTTTGTCTTTATTGGTTTTGATAACATTAATGTTACCACTCATAGATTTTGTAGGTGTAGCAAGGTGGATTTGACTATTTTGAAGAAATGATGCATATCTAGTACAAGTTCTTTTCATGTATATGTAATTTTAATTGCTACTTAAAATCTAATGCAAGTTCGCGAGGTTATGTGATGTGTTGTCATTTTTCTTTTGATGTCAATCCACGCCTAAATCTATAAAACAACATTTTCTAAATAAATAATTATATATGAGAAAGATTTATAAAATATTTATGCACCAGAACTATTGGCACGAATCTCAAAGAAAATGAACGATCAAAGGGCTAAAAAGCTTCCCTCCGAGTTAAGCGAGAGAACACGTGTCTCTAAACCCGTTATAGGTCAAAGCTCTTGAGATGTTTTCTCGCCAAGAGTAAGGCTCTCAAATCATTCAAATATCGAGTCTCATCGGATATCCTGCATAAGCAACAACAAGATTCGTCCGAGACCTTGTGAAAGGGAATGTCCTACAAGGCGACGAACCGACTAGCAGATGAAGACACATGCCATGTAAGACTTGAGCGAAACGACAAACAAGCCACTATTCACTAGTTGAAACAACTATCCTTGACCATGGCGCATGCGAGAACCCTTGACCACGACTAATCAACCGACCTAATTTTCGTCATTATGGACGAGATCAACACTTGAACAGATGCCTCAGTCGACCAACATAAGATAAGATTGCCACTCAACCTATTGTCTCAACCTCGCGAAGTCAAGCAAGTCGACCGGTCAATTACCGCTATGTTAGAATTCAAGCTGTAATGCAAATATGATATACAATTCATATAATCAATTAGAGCATTAATTACATTAAGAGCGGTTTCCATAACTGTTCACCCCTTTATGTAATTATACAAAATAGGTTCATATAAATAAGAGAGAAATTGACACCCAAAGGGAGGCAGACCATTTGGACTCTCCCCTAGGATCCTTTGACAATGAAGTCTTGACCCACTCTACTTTCTTCTCTCTCATTCACTCGATTCAAACTTTTGAGCCGTGTTCATAAAGAGACAATCGAGGATTCAACAATCTGAAAGGTGATGTGGTGAGCGTGGACATGCCCTAGACGAGCAGCAGAGCTAACTACGAAGGAACAACTTCCGAAAGAGAGATAGCACGCATGGAATCCAACAGAGACGCCATGCAACTAGATGTCTGTGCGCAGGTCCAAGACTTACAAGCCCAAATGAGCCTTATGATGGAGCAATTCGAGGTCCTTTGGGCAACAACCACCCAAAGAACAAACAAGCGTCTCGCCTGGAAGCGGAATCCTAGAGGATTCACCCCCAAAGGCCCCCACCAGTGAACCCTCATATTCCACACAATCAGATCAACAACCAGTAGACAGAGGGATAAGGCAAGTCCCAACACACCGACACAACCGCATCTGCACAAGTGAACAGTCGATGAAAAGAACAGATGTTAGTGCTTGTCCGACAGCTCGCAGGAGGGAGCTTTACTCACCAAATCAAAGAGGCGATACCTCAACCCAAGATAAGGATTCCTCGCCTGAATTCTTACAAAGGGAAGACCGACTCGATCGACCACACCGCGTTGTTCGAGTCAGCTGTCGGTCTACTCCATAGTAACGACCTAATGTGTCGTCTCTTCTTAACCACTCTGAAAGAGTCAGCCTTTCAGTAGTTCAATAGTCTGCCGACCGAAACCATTCAAAGTTACTACGAGTTTAAGAGACTTGTCATTTCACACTTCTCAAACGTGCAGAAGCCGATGAAAGACTCGGACATCCTGCACAACCTCAAGCATAGAGAAAAGGAGAGCCTACAATTCTACATCACCCGCTTCCTGAGCAAGATGCTGGAAGTTAGAAATCTGAAGTCATAAATAGCTGGAACAGCTTTGAAGCGAGGAGTTTGAAGCAAGTGATTCAGGTGTGATATAAATCTGTTTAAACCTACTACTTTTGCAGAACTATTGGAGATGGAATCGAGCGCATACTTACCGAAGAAGATCTCCAGAGCTTTCCGAAGGGTAAGCAAGGTTCGCCCGACATAACTCGAAGTATCAGAAAGAGTGAGGGGAAGTGCAGAATGCGAAAGACAATCATTCTTCTATTAGTTGCTGGAAGAATAACTCGATCCCGGGATCATCGGAGGAATGACTGAGACAACCATGACCAAAAGCAACTCTCTGATCAACGGTCGGTTCAATATTATGAGCGACTAGATGTTTACAAAGAAATACAAGGTTTTACACCCCTCAACGTGTCGATGACCGAATAGTCCAAACCATCCAAAACAATGACTACTTCAAGCCAACCTCGCCACTGAAAGCAGCCTTGGCCTTACGAGATCCGAAAAGTTTTTTCCAATACCACTGTGGCCACTATACGAAGGATACTTTCATCTATGGAACGTGATCGAAGGACTCATCCGCGCTGGGAAACTCAACGAGCTTGTTGCGGTTGGCGCGCACACAAAGTGGCAAGGTAAAGCACCAGCATGAGATCCCACCAATGGACCTGCCAAAGCTAACGAGGTTAACGTAGCAGGAATAATCCCATCCATCTTCGGGGTATGACCCTTCCTATGGATTAAAGAGACCATGATCGAGAGAGGTATGCTCCGTCTTCCCTTACACACAAAGTCGTTTACCAATTGTCTTCAATAACAACAACAACAAAACCTTAATCCCACTAAGTGGGGTCGGCTACATGAGTCCTTTTTCTCCATTGCGTCCTATTTAGTATCAAATTTTCGTTTAATTCTAATAAATTAAGATCATTTTTAATGCAATAAGCCCAAGTTTTCCTAGGTCTACCTCTGCCTTTCTTAACATAAGTTGTATTTAAAACATCTACTCTCTTAATCGGATCATCAGGTGGTCGACGTTTAATGTGACCAAACCATCTAAGGCGACTTTCTCTAATTTTATCCGTCACTGGTGCAACACCAACCCTATTACGAATACAACATTTTGCATTTTGTCTCTAAGTGTAAAGCCACTCATCCACTTAATCATTCTCATCTCGGCAACACTTAACATTCTGCTTCTCTTTTAAAGGCCAACATTCAGCACCATAGAGCATTGAAGGTCTCACCACCATCTTATAAAATTTTCCTTTCGACCTAAGCGGTACTTTTCTATCACACAATAGGCCGTACGCATTCCTCCACTTCAACCAACCAACCTGAATTCTACTATTAACATCCCTATCTATATCACCATCGCTTTGAACAATGGACCCGAGATATCTAAATTGTTCACACCTTTTAATAATTTGATCACCCAAAGTTACACTACTGTCACTAAACCTACTATTACTAAAATTACATTCCATGTATTCAGTTTTAGTTCTACTCAAACGAAGACCTTTAGACTCCAATGTAGACCTCCATAATTCAAGTTTTTCCCGGACTTTTTCTCTTGTCTTATCCACAAGGAGGATATCATCAGCAAAAAGCATACACCAAGGTACATCCTCTTGTAAATGGCCAAGTAAGACCATCCATAAATAAAGCAAAAGATATGGGCTTAAAGCCGATCATTGATGTAAACCAACGTAAATAGTAAAATACTTGGTCAATCATTCTTCGGCTCGAACACATGTAACAACTCTAGCATACATATCTTTAATGACTTGAATATAAGTCATATCAACACCTTTCTTCTCAAGGACTCTCCAAAGAACATCTCTAGGAACCTTATCGTAAGCTTTTTCTAAATCAATAAAAATCAAATGTAGATCCTCCTTATTATCTTTGTACTTCTCCATCAAACCTCTCAATAAATGTATAGCTTCCATGGTAGACTTGCCCAGCATAAATCCAAATTGATTATGAGAAATCTTCGTAATACGTCTTAACCTATGTTCAATTACCCTCTCCCATAATTTTAAAGTATGACACATCAATTTAATTCCTCTATAATTTGCACACTCTTGTGCATCTCCTTTATTCTTAAAAATGGGGACCAAAATGCTCTTTCTCCACTCCTCAGGCATCCTTTTAGTTTTTAAAATAATATTAAAAAGTTTAGTAAGCCAGGAAACCCCCAAATCACCTAAACATTTACACACTTCAATTAGGATATCATCAGGTCCTACAGACTTTCCCCCATTGGTTTTCTTTAAAGCCTCATCAACTTTTTTTTTACTAATGAGACGGTAAAAATGAAAAGTTTTATTATTATTAACGATATTAAGATCACTAAGGTCGATCGTACTTTCAGCATCTTCATTAAAAAGTTTATCAAAATAACTCACCCACCTATGTTGAATATCTTTTTCTAAGAAAACACTTTTTGATTTTCATATTCAATACACTTTACTTGAGTTAAATCTTTACTTTTCTTTTCTCTTTATTTGGCTAGTTCATACATATATCATTTACCAATTATCTTCAATAGATGCAAATCTCCCATCGAAGGGGAACCTCTACAATGAAGCGATAGTTGTCACAACACCAATCAACAACTACCAGGTGGGAAGTCTTCTTGTCGACACAGAAGTTTTGATGAACATCCTGTTCATCGATAGGATCGGTCTGAAGATCGAATGGTTGACAACACCGCCCGACCTGTTGTTAAGATTTTCTGGAGAAAGGAATGAGGTGTTGGGCCTCGTTTCCCTAGCCATCTTTTGGGGAGAACCAGGGAAGCATTATAACAATACGAAGGCTTTTCTTTTACCAGAGTCTCTGCCAACCTACAATGCTATCTTCGGTCAACCACTTCTGAATAACTACCAAGCTGTGACTTCTTCCTACCATACGAAAGTAAAGTTCTTAGGCGATGGGAAAATAATCACAATCTGGGGAAACTTAGAGCAGTCTAGAAGCTGCTATTTGCGACCGGTTTTGAGCTTCAATCATGAACCACTCGACATATAGATCAGGAGGGAGGGGGTCTCAAGACCAGTGAGCCCGTTCTCCTGATAACTATTTCCAACGAATGACTCGATAAAATTTTCCTAATAAATGAACATTTTGATACAGGGTCCAGGAACCAGCTGATACAGATGCTTCGGGAGAACGGGGAAGTACTCGCTTGGACCGCAACGGAAATGTTTGGCATTTCAATTGATGCAGCTTGCCACTGGTCCTGAAGCATCTGTATCAGTTGGTTCTTGGACCTTGTATCAAAATGTTTATTTATTAGGAAAATTTTATCGAAAGGCCTACTGAAGTTAATGCATCCTCTATTGCATTAACTTTAGTAGGCCATTTCAATTCACGGATATACTCTTGGTCGGTCCAACAGAAGATCCAGTCAACTAGCAGAACTTGGCCGGATTGATAGCAGCATAGGTGCAGAAGTTTGTTAGAATTTCAGTATATCCGTGAAGTCCAGCACCCAACTTGGCAATCAAACGTTGTCATGGTCAAGAAAGCCAATGGTAAGTGGCGAATGTGTCCACTTAACCAACCTCAACGCCGCTTGCCCAAAGGACACCTACCCCCTGCCGAAGGTTGACACCTTAGTAAACACAACAATTGGATACTCTGTGATGAGTTTCCTTAACACTTACTTCGGCTACCACCAGATAAAGGTGCACTCGGCTGACGCAGACAAAATGACATTATTATTACACAAGGCATATTTTGATTTAATGTAATGCTCTTTTGGCTAAAATATGCTTGGGTGATCTATCATTGCCTCATGAATGTAATTTCTTCTAATAAAAAGGAACATTAAGGTGTATGTCAATGATATTCGAGTAAAAGTAAGTAAGCTAAATGACGCATTAATGACCTAAAAAAGACCTTCATGACTCAAAAACTTCAATATGAGGTTAAATCTTTCCAAATGCACCTTCATAGATCGATTGAGAAATTTCTTAGCTTCTTATTGACTCCCGAAGGATTAAAAGCCAATCTGGAAAAGGTATGGGCAATCTTAGATGTCCCGCCTGATGCGACTTTTTTATATGCAAGAAGTTTTGAACCCAGATCTTTATATTTATAATGATTTTGTAAAGTTATAATTTCAAACGCAAGTGTACATATCGCTCAAGTAATACATGGCTCTAATGGAGTCCCGTTTATCGATCCCATAGGGAAGCGAGGTAAGAGGTTCTTAGTCAAATTCTAGTCTACTATTATCAGACTTTAGATTGGAGGGTCGATATAAGTGGTGTTTTATCTAGTAACTATTCATAAATGCAGATGATTATATGTAAGGATAGTAACTACTCCTAAATGCAAATATTACTTTTAAAGATGACCTTTCTGGATGAGTTGGTTTGGTGAATTTTGAAATAATAAAATCTGTTATTCTTATGTAGTGAATTGGATAATGTAAATAAATGAGATGCACTAAATATTGTATGTGTCAAATAGGAACAATCTTATCTTTTACTCTCTTCCGAGTGCATAAAGAACATTGGCTAATCGTAGGTTTAGTCCCCAAATCTGTGGTTAGGCTGGGAGGATACTAGCTCTCACTCCAGAGCTCCCACTTCCCTTCGCCTAAAGGCTAACTCTCGCTTTAGTTTCCAAACACGAGGACCGAATTGGAGATTTTAGTCTGTCATCCTAAAATCTTTAATTCTACTGCCATCAAAATATATTTTCCTATTTATTTGCACTCAAACCCCATGAACTTCACCATCTATGGAATTTGAATGTGGTTTCACTTTGTTGAGAATTACACCGCTCTCTCTGATCATGGTGCAATTACAACGAATTTTAACATTACAATGAGCTCTTATTGTAATGTAAATGAAACACAAGTAAAAACTATCACATTTATAATTAAATCCACTTCTAACATGCATCACAAAATCCTAAACATGAATTCTGCTCATTGCAAAAGAAAAGTAGAAGGAAAATAACGATATTATTTCCAAATAAGAAAGTACAACGGAAAACTTAGCACGAAGAAGAGAAATACATCACAAAGCACGAAGAAAGTACAACGGAAAACTTCATTTTAAAAAAAATCCACAAAATAAGTGTTTACAAATTCATAAGATAATGAATAACACAATACTTAGCTTTTCCCCTTGAAAGAAGGAAGATCTCTTTCACAATGTCTCCCGCTGATCCATGCAATGCTATAACACTCCCTTACAAATTCTCTCAAAATCCCCTCACCAATCTTCCCAAAAAGGTAGAAATCTACATTTCTACTTCTATTCTAAGATTTCTCAATATTCTCCATATTTCTTCTAACATTCCTCTCCCACACACACTTTTTCTGACCTAAAATTGTTCTTTTAAAGTGTAGGGACGAAGTTTGAAGAATTGCCACAAGAAACCTTTCAAAAAGCGTCCAAATACGTTAAATCTCGGCCCCTAACCATCCAAAATCGCGTCTAAACTGTTTGGGCGCTGTCCAGCGCCCTATCGGGCACTGTCCGACATTATTTCCATTGAATTTTCGTCGTTCTCTGTCTTATGGCGCGGTCCGGCGCTGGTCTAGGTGTTGTTCGGCGCTGGTACTGCGCAGCTCCACCATTTTGCTTTGTTTGGCTCCGTTTCAGCTTTGATTCGCCCCGTTTCAGTTGCGTTGCGTTTCTAACAGATAAACCTACAAAATAAGCATAAAAACAACATTTCTTAAAAGTGTAATCTCATTTAAAAATATGCAAGAAGTGTAAAAGAGATTAAAAAAAGAAAGACTTATCAAAATGTGTTAGGCCAAAATTTATTTTTTTGCTCGTTTTTACTCCAAATTGCATCATTTTTACTTCTTTTCTCCAAAAGCCATTTTTTGTACCTAAAACAAAAAAAAACATACAAAATATCTTCATTTATAATGCAATATCATCAAAAATAGGTATGAAATATACATTAAAAAGCCATTAAATTTTCAGTGGATCACCGCCCCACGGAGTACTAAGGAATTTCAGAGACTGATCGGAAGTATTCCTGGGCTCAGTCGTTTCATCCCAAAGTCGAGAGACAAGTGTGACGTTCTTTATGACACTAATGAAAAATCAACGTTTTGAATAGATGACCGAATGTGAGGAGGCGTTCAAAAACTTGAAAGATTCCTTAATGTCCCCACCACTACTCCAGAGCCTGAAGCCAGCAGAAGAGCTGTAACTATATATCGGAGTTGGACGAGAAGCTGTAAGCTCCGTTCTGGTTCGAGATGAAGCAAGAAAACAACACCCAATCTACTACACCAGTCGGTGCGTCATGGCGCCGAACCAGGTACTCAATTTTGGAAAAAACTAACATTCGCTTTGATTGTTTCCGTTTGCAGGCTTTGACTGTATTTCTCGATGCATCCAATCCTAGTCATCATGGACCATCCATTGAAATTTGTGCTCACACGACTGGAGCACTCCGGTTGATTGCCAAAATTGGAGGTGGAGCTCAGTGAATTCAACATCACTTATGCTCCTCGAACGGCAGTCAAAGCCCAAGCAATCACAGACTTTATGGTTGAATTTTCCACAAACCGGATGAGGGAATCGTCACCGAAGACAGGACATGGATCCTATAGATCGACGGAGCCTCCAAACAGGCAAGAACAAATTGGGGCTAGTCTTGTGCAGCTCAGCCAGAGAGCATCTCTGCCAGACGTTCTCGTTGGAATTCAACATCGCCAACAATCAGGCAGAATACGATGAGTCGATCGCCAGACTCTGTCTGGCCTTTGAGATAGGGCCCAAGATATCCTAGTAAGGTCTGACTCATTGTTGGTCGCAAATCAGGTAAACGAAGAATTTGAAGACAGAGATGAACTGATGGTCATATACCTCGCCAAAACACGAAAGAAAATTGGAAGATTCAAGAGTTTCTGCATCGAGCACATCAGCTGGGAGGACAATCTAGTCGCTGGTATCCTCTCCGAACACGTCAGTTTGGGAGGAATACCCATAAAACTTATTGGGTCAACGGTCGAAAAATTGGAGGTTATGGAGGCAGCGGTCGATGGGGCCAAGAACTTGATGGATCCTAAATCCACTACCTGGAGACTGGTAGAAGAAAGCATCAAAGATCTTAGGGCTTTTAAAATTAAAGATGCATTCTACCTATAATCAGAGGAAAGTTGTTCAGAATGTCAGTTACTTCGGTATACCTAAGGTGCTTAAGAGAGGGCGAAGACTAAGATGTGCTCTGGGAAGTGCATTCCGAGGAATGTGGTAGCCACTCTGGAGGGAAGAATTTTGCTTACCGTGTACAATGAGAGGGATACTTTTGGCCGACACTCTTGAAAGACCCGTCAGACTTCTTGAGAAGGTGTGAGCAGTGTCAAAAATAAACACCTTTACATCATCGACCGGCTAGAAAGCCACAACCGATAGTCAGTTATTGGTCATTTGCCATCTGAGGACTTGACATTCTCGGGCTCTTTCCTCCATCGAAAGCCCGAAGAAAGTTCCTCTTGGTAGCGATCGACTATTTTTCAAAATGGATAGAAGTAAAACCTCTCTCTCAAACCAATATAGAAGTAGTTCAAAATTTCATGTGGTCCAATTGATCTGCAGGTATGGATCACCACTCGTCATCATCACTGACAATAAGACTTAGTTTGCCGACCAAGCAGTAAAGGACTTCTACGCAAGACAAGGGATTGTTCTGAATTTCGCCTTGGCCCATTACCCTAGGACGAATGGGCAAACCGAGGTAGCTAACAAGCTCATCCTTCGACTCTTACTCATGAGGCGTGTTCGCAAAGAGACAATAGGGGATTCAACAAAATATTATTTTAGAAACCTCCATTATTTTAAAATGCATAATAATTTCTCGATTTTTTTGTTCATTTGTTTAGTGAGAGTTGTTGTCTCTCATCTTAATTAGTGAACTCCGAGGTTGATCATAATTGGATAAAGGTAGGTATTTCTTTTCAAATAATTAATTTATTGTAGCACGATTGCTTATAGGTTTTCTACACAACTTATTCTTTTATTTTTCTAGACTCATTAATTACATTTTAGCTTTCCCAAAAAATTTCAATTTTCAAATCTAACTTGGCACTCACACGATTTTATTTATCATTTAAATATTTTATCAATGCCCCCACCGATTAAAAATACTTTAAAATCTAGTTTTTCCATCAAATGTAGAAGTCTCAATTTAATTTAGTTGAGTTCTCATCTATAAATGTTTGAAATATTGACATGTATGGTTACTATAAGCTAAGTGGGGTCGGCTATTTTCATGAGGAATTCATACAACAACAATAATAACAACAACAACAACAAAACCTTTATCCCACTAAGTGGAGTTGGCTACATGAATCCTTTTTTCTCCATCGTTTCCTATTTAGTGTCATATTTTCATTTAATTCTAATAAATTAAGATTATTTTTTATACAATATGTCCAAGTCTTCCTAGGCCTACCTCTGCCTTTCTTAACATAAGTCCAATTGAAAACATCTCTTCTAATCAGATCATCATATGGTCCACATATAATGTGACCAAACATCAGCCACTCATCCACGTATTCATTCTCATCTCGACTACACTTAACTTTTTGCTTCTCTTTTAAAGGCCAACATTCAGTGCCATAGAGCATAATAGGTCTTAACACCAACTTATAAAATTTCCATATCATAAGTTTTGACCAAATTCATGCATGTAGGTAAATTAATAACTATAAGTGTGAAATGGTACAACTAACATGAAGATAATTCACCAAAATAATAACTCTGATCTGACAATGGTGCCACCAGAAGTATTCTTACCCAGCTTGCACTTAGCCCAAAGAGAAAATAAAATGGATAGAATTGGTTGGTATGTATCTTAATGATCCTAAAATAAATTTTTTTATCTTTTTCATTATTAATATGCAATGCAAATGATTTTACTGTCTTTTATTTTTTATTACTCTTATTCAAGTATTTTACTCATTGAATAGTTTAATTCACATTCAACTGCTTCTCTTTTTACAAGAAATGGTTATTAAATAAATGAATCTTAGAAAATATGTATACATGCACTGATGAGATCAGTTTGATAAACATAGCATTTCAGTTTTAATTTTTATTAGTTGTAAAAAATTTAAAAAATGTATAAACTGTTTGTAAATTAAAATATTTTGTGATAGAATAGGTTTTTTATGTTTTTGAATTGGATCAAATTATGAAATAAAAAAGTTTGGACAATACCATGTAAGTGTAATTTTATCCTTTTGAGGGTAACTTGAATAAATATTAAAAGCAATAAGGTTTAACGGAGGTGATAGTTGCATATAGTAATTGATGTCGGGATATATTTACATAGTTTATCCAGTTATCTAGGGAAAATTTTGTGTACATCATTCAATAGGAGGTGACCACGTACCTATAACCTACTAATACAGAGATGTTACAGGGAAGTTAGATGTATGTTACATGGATGTTGCAGGGGTAGAACACAGAAATATTCCGTCAATACCCACTGAATAACCTCCCTTGCAACCTTCTGACAACAACAACAACAACAACAAAGCCTTAATCCCACTAAGTGGGGTCGGCTACATGAATCCTTTTTCTCCATTGCATCCTATTTAGTGTCAAATTTTCGTTTAATTCTAATAAATTAAGATCATTTTTTATGCAATAAGCCCAAGTTTTCCTAGGTCTGCCTCTCGCCTTTCTTAACATAAGTTGTATTTAAAACATCTACTCTCCTAATCGGATCATCGATGTGGTCGACGTTTAATGTGACCAAACCATCTAAGGCGACTCTCTCTAATTTTATCCGTCATCGGTGCAACTCCAACCCTATTACGGATATATTCATTTCGCATTTTGTCTCTAAGTGTAAAACCACTCATCCACCTAATCATTCTCATCTCGGCAACACTTAACTTAACATTATGTTTCTCTTTTAAAGGCCAGCATTCAGCACCATAGAGCATTGAAGGTCTCACCACCATCTTATAAAATTTTCCTTTCGGTCTAAGCGGTACTTTTCTATCACACAAAAGGCCGGACGCATTCCTCCACTTCAACCAACCAACCTGAATTCTACTATTAACATCCCCATCAATATCACCATCGCTTTGAACAATGGACCCGAGATATCTAAATCGTTCACACCTTTTAATAATTTGATCACCCAAAGTTACACTTCGTCACTAGACCTACTATTACTAAAATTACATTCCATGTATTCAGCTTTAGTTCTACTCAAACGAAGACCTTTAGACTCCAATGTAGACCTCCATAATTCAAGTTTTTCCTGGACTTTTTCTCTTGTCTTATCCACAAGGAGGATATCATCAGCAAAAAGCATACACCAAGGTACATCCTCTTGTAAATGGCCGGTAAGACCATCCATAAATAAAGCAAAAAGATATGGGCTTAAAGCCGATCCTTGATGTAAACCAACAGAAATAGTAAAATACTTGGTCAATCCTCCTTCAGTTCGAACACATGTAACATCTCTAGCATACATATCTTTAATGACTTGAATATAAGTCATATCAACACCTTTCTTCTCAAGGACTCTCCAAAGAACATCTCTAGGAACCTTATCGTAAGCTTTTTCTAAATCAATAAAAATCAAATGTAGATCTTCCTTATTATCTCTGTACTTCTCCATCAAACCTCTCAATAAATGTATAGCTTCCATGGTAGACCTGCCCTGCATAAATCCAAATTGATTATGAGAAATCTTCGTAATACGTCTTAACCTATGTTCAATTACCCTCTCCCATAATTTTAAGTATGACACATCAATTTAATTCCTCTATAATTTGCACACCCTTGCAACCTTCTGATGTATGCAAATTTTTTCCGCTATCTAGATTGTCGTGCATCTTGATTCTGAGATCCATTATTTTTTGTTTACTGGAATGCCTAAGTTGGGAAATATTTTGTGTACTCGGAATGTGTCACTTGAGTTTGATAATTATATTTATAATATTTTTATGTTAAAATTTTTACCTAAGAAAAGAAAAATTTCCACTTCTTAAAAATTAATAATAATAATAATTTGGATTTAATATTAAAAATTTGAGGGTTATGTTTTTATATATAATTGTTTCTAGTTTTAGATATATAAATATATAAGAACTCGGTGAAATACATATTTTTATAGGTGGATAAATAAAGTGGCATATATATAAAATTATATTTAAATATATTGGAAAAAAGGTATGTATATAAATATTTTTTAGTAGCTTCTCTTAAAAAACATGTAGTTCAAATGGAAGGTCATTTAGGGTTAAGAAAGTAAATGGGCAATGCATTAGTTACAAGTTAGAAAGATGTGTAAAGAATCTACAAATAAATGGTTCTAGTATTCTCCTAATTCTATGACGGTCACATGTGTGCTTGTTTGGTTGATTTTAGTTAAAATTATATTTCATAAATGTTGAATATTGATTTGTCTTTGAATCACACTCATGAGAGAGAGAATAATCAATATCGTACAATGTCATATTCCTAAAATGATTCTCCTATTTATAGAGGGGATGTTATGATGAAGATATTATATTTTTGTTACTGCTTTAAAGAATTTATACTAGGTTATTCTAGTATTTTACATGTGTAAGCATATCTTCTAGCTACTTTCTGACTGGACTGGTTGACCTTAGTGATATCGGCTCTGGAAGATCAGCTCGATCAACTGAGCTTGGTCGGTATGGGCTAAACGGCTGATACATACTAACTGTTGATCATTCGTCCTTGATTAAGAACTTCTGGGGTGTCCCTGTGATGGTTGGAGATACTGTGGAAACGGATCTTCCCTTCGATCAATTCTACTATAGGGTAGGACTATTACATATGATGGTTGGATTGGATATTCTTTTGTCTCGCATTTGGCCGAATGACTCGGGCTTGGGTCATCTGATTGTCTTTTTGTCCGCTTTGTGGCTTAGTTAGTTTTTGGCTTTGCTGAGTGGGCTTGGATGATATAACTCTGTTAATCAAGTGAGTTACAGAGTTGAAGCATTCCTCGAAATTCCATGAGGACACTAGGTATTAAATTATGGATGAATTTGATTATGATGATGATATTATGAAGGTATTCTCATGATATTTCAACAATAGCATCATAATACTATCAATGGACACATAATATTTCCTTGAATATAATATTAGTTATGCTTTTTGTAAGCCCTGAAAAGTGAAAACTGCCCAAAAAGATTAATGTTTTTTTATTTCTTGCATTCTAATAAATACATAAAATAAGAAAAAGTATTTTTAAAATATATTCTAATATTAAAAAAAATCAATAAGCCTAAGGACACTATTTTCAGTTTTTACAGCTGTGGCCAGCAAATCTGTAACTCCAGTGCTGCGCAGGGAAAGAAAAAAGCTGACAGCAATTAAGAAGGAAAGAGCGTGGCTGCTGCGGAGAGTTGTCATATCGAACCAGTAAAAAGCCTGCAGAGGACTCCTTTTATCAAATCTTAAAAATCACTTTCATTGCAGTACAGATTTGACCTGTCTACGTTTAATGTACTACCGTTTTCAGATAAATTTTACAAATGCAGTTTCCAAAAGATATTTCTGCCTAAATGCCCCAAAAGAACATATACAAGCAGATTGATAAGATTATAAGCAAAATCTATTTTGTTATCAAAGAAAAGAGTAGGAAATGAAAGTTTAAAAGGAGATATCTCACCCCCATAAAATAAACTTTATATGCTTTTAAGAGGCTCTGACTTCTGCTCACTCTGAAAATTGATCTTTCATGGGTTGTTAACTTGTTATCTTGTTCAACATTTTTACTGGTTCATGAGATATCTAGAATTTGGTTACCTGATTCTATTTGGTTTGTGGTTTATGGCTACTGCTATGAGCAATTTTATTAAAGCATGTTTTTTCTTTTTTTTGGAGGCCTTGTACATTATGGGTTATGTCTCTGATTGTTTTTACTGCTATTATAAGGTTATGCTTCACAAGTTGCATTCAATTTTTGGCAAGATTTTATGTTTTAGATATTCAACCGGATGTTTTCTTGGCGATTTATGACTTAACTTTTACTATTGCTAATCTTTGGATCTCCTTGGAAATGCAATTGTGTTGGCTTTTATGTTCTATACAACTTCATGATGATATTTGCTGTAACTTTTTTGGTATATTTTTTTAATTAGGGGTAATTTGATCTTTTTGCTTTATATACTTGTATTCCCTAATCCTCCTTCATAAAATGGACTTTAGGGTTATGAGAGTTAAGGCAAGAAGTGTTGAGTTGTAATCCCAAGTCATTTTTCTTTCTCACATTCGATGGTGAAATCTCTCTCCTCTTGAATGCAGACGAATCAAGGTCAATGTCGAACTATGTAAATCATGGGTGTTTGATTGTTGTTGTGTGAATTTCTATGTTCTACATTGTTCTCGCATAACAATTGGTATCAAAATTTCGGGTTCGTGATCGGAGCGAGGTTCGATGTCGACGACAGCAAATCCGACAGATGTTGCTGGAGTTTTTTGTAGCAGACAGTCTGGTGGAGAAGAAAATATGGCAAGTTTGGCGTGGCGGGACTCGATGCTGAAGGCCTCTCGACGGCCGAGGAGGGTCCGTCGAAGTGGTTTGGGTAGCTGGTTTGTTGAGGGGAGGAATTATGAATTTGCAGTGGTTTGTCTAGCCGGCTGAAGGAAAACCCTTTTTAAGGGAAAAGGAATTTTTTTTCTTTTTGAAAATGATATATATATTTTTTCAAAACAGAAACAAGACATTTGAAAAGATAAGGAAAAGAAAAAAAGAGAATTTAAAAAGATAGAAATGGAGAATTTTTTATTTTCTAAAATTTATTTATTTATTTATTAGTTTTTTTTTAAACACTGTCGTTGTCGGTCCCAATCCCGGATGTGAAAATTGGAGGGATGTGTTAGATAGTCGATAGTCAGCATAAAACTTGTTGAAAATATGATGACATGAATCCTTTTGATCATTATGTAAGTGCTAGGGCGTCCTTGGGAAGAGACGCGTTGTATGACTTGAATACAGTGGAATGTATGCAAGGGCCGCTACACCAACGCTCGGGTGTAGTATCAAATAAACAAATGTTCCCACATTACGGACGATGCAGGTTAAGAAGTTAGTCCATGATAACAGTATTTAGTTATGATTTTAGAATGTATGTACTCTCAATGGTAAATTAATGGAATTAGTTGACATTATGATTCATAGAAATATAAATATCTTATGGCTTTAAGAAACTAAATGGGTTAGAGAAAAAACTATGGAGATTGATAACTTAGGTTTTAAACTTTGATATTCTGGTAAGAATCACACTAGAAATGGTGTAGGTATAATTATAGATAAGAGTTTGAAAGAGAATGCTGTAAAAATTAATAGAGTTGGAGATAGATTTATAGCAATTGAGATTATTATTAATTGTAAGATTTTTAATATTATAAGTGTGTACGCTCTTTAAGTAGGTTTATATCTAGGCTCTAAAGATAAGTTCTAGAATTACTTAGAAGACTCAATACACTTGATACCTCTTGAAGAAAGAATTTTTATTGGAGGAGATTTAAATGGACATATCAGTAGAGTGGTAGAAGAATTCAAAAATCTTCTTGGTGGTTACAGTTATGGAGCGATTAATGAAGAGGGTAGAGCCATATTGGATTTTACTTTAGCGTATGATTTAGTTATTAAAATACTTTATTCAAGAAAAGAGATGTGCATCTTATTATTTATAAGAATGGATCTAATAAAACCTAAATTAATTATTTCTTATGAGAAGGAGAGATTGTCGTGATTGCAAGGATTGTAAGTTCATTCCAAGTGAGGATTCAAGTACCCAACATTGATTACTAGTTTAAGATTTTAAGATAAAGAGTTCTAAAATAAAGAATATTAGAAATCAACATCGTAGAATTAGATGGAGATATATAAAAGACACATAAAATTATTTTTATGAGTAAAATTCAAGATTTAAAAATTTGGGACGTTCATGAAGAAGCAAATGCTATATGAAAAAAAGTAACAAGTACTATTAAATAAGTGACAAAAGATGTACTTGGAGAATCGAAAGAAAATATTTCTATAAATAAAAATAGTTTGTGGTGGAATAATAATGTGCAAGAAAAGATAAAATATAAGAAGTTATGTTATAAAAATCGATTTAAATGTAAAAGCTTAGAGAATTGAGAAAAATATAAATGGCCCGCAAGGAGACTAAAGCAACAATTTGACACTTAAAATTCTACTTTTAGTGATTTTTATAATAGATTAGATACTAAGGAGGGTGAAAAATATGCGTATAAACTAGCCAAACAAAGAGAAAAGAAAAGTAAATATTTAACTCAAGTGTATTAAATATGAAAATAAAAATGAGTTTTTCTTAGAAAAAAAGATACAATATAGGTGAGTGAAATATTTTGATAAACTTTTTAATGAAGTTTCTAAAAAATACGATTGATCTTACTGATCTTAATATCGTTAATAATAATAAAACATTTTCTTTTTAGAGTCAAATTAGTAAAGAAGTAGTTGAGGAGGCTTTAATGAAAACAAAGCGTGGAAAGTCTACATAACCTGATGATATCACAATTGAAGTGTGAAAATATTTAGGTGATTCGAGAGTTTCTTGGCTTACTAAAGTTTTTAATTTTATTTTAAAAACTAAAAAGATGCTCGATGAGTGAAGGAAGGGTATTTTGGACCTCATTTTTAAGAATAAAGGGGATGCACAATAGTGTGCAAATTACAGAGGAATTAAACTGATGTGTCATACTTTAAAATTATGGGAGAGGGTAATTGAACATAGGTTAAGACGTATTACCAAGATTTCTCATAATCAAATTGGATTTATGCCGGGCAAGTCTACCATGGAAGCTATATATTTATTGAGAGGTTTGATGGAGAAGTATAGAGATAATAAGGAGGACCTACATTTGATTTTTATTGATTTAGAAAAAGATTACAATAAGGTTCCAAGAGATGTCATTTGGAGAGTCCTTGAGAAGAAAGGTGTTGATATGAGTTATATTCAAGTCGTTAAAGATATGTATATTAGAGTTGTTACTTGTGTTTGAACTGAAGGAGGATTAACCAAATATTTTTCTATTTCTGTTGGTTTACATTAGGGATCAACTTTAAGCCCATATCTTTTTGCTTTAGTTATGGACGATCTTACTGGACATTTACAAGAGTATGTACCTTGTCGTATGATTTTTGCTGATGATATCCTTCTCGTGGATGAGACGAGAGCAAAAGCCCAGGAAAAACTTGAATTATGGTGTTCTACATTAGAGTCGCCTTCATTTGAGTAGAGCTAAAATTGAATACATGGAATGTAATTTTAGTAATAGTAGCTTTAGTGACTGAAATGTAACTTTGGGTGATCAAATTATTAAAAGGTGTGAACGATTTAGATATCTCGGGTCTATTGTTCAAAGCGATGGTGATATAGATAGAAATGTAAATAGTAGAATCCAAGTTGGTTGGTTGAAGTGGAGGAATGCTTCGAGCCTATTGTGTGATAAAAAATTAATGCTTAGACTAAAAGGAAAATTTATAAGACGGTGGTGAGACTTGCAATGCTCTATGGTGCTGAATGTTGGCCTCTAATAGAGAAGCAAAATACTAAGTTAAGTGTTGTCGAGATGAGAATGATTAGGTGGATGAGTGGCTTTACACGTAGAGACAAAATGCAAAATGAATATATCTGCGATTGGTTTGGTATAGCTCCAGTGACAAACAAAATTAGAGAGAGTCGACTTCTATGGTTCAATCACATTAAACGTCGAACATTTAAGAAAGGTAGAGGTAGACCTAGGAAGACTTGGGCTTATTGTATAAAAATGATCTTAATTTTTTAGAATTAAATGAAAATATGACACTAAATATGACGCAATGGAGAAAAAGGATTCATGTGGCGGACCCCACTTAGTGGGATTAAAGCTTTGTTGTTGTTGTTTTTGATTTTTTTTCTGTTGTTTTTTTTATTATTTTTTTCAGATATTCAGCTAGAGGAGTTTTTTTTTAGAAAGAAATTCCAATAATGGGAGTAATGGCATGATGTCGAATGTTTCAACATCTACTATAGTGATGGAAAGTCAATTCATCAGGTAGTTACACATTCCATCAAAATTGAAGTGATGAAATTTGACGACAAATGAAATTTTATCATGTGGCGATGTGAAGTGTTGGATGCGCTGTGTTCTCTGAATCTGGAGGAAACTTTGGACATGGAATATCCTAAGAGATGTCAGAGAGGGATAGGTTGAAGATAAATTGGAGTGCTTGTGGTTTGATCCGAAATTGCTTGACCCATGAGATCAAATATGGGGTGGTGATCAAAACATCTGCATGGAACTGTGAAGGATACTGGAAAATAAATATCTCACGAAGAGTGCAGAGAACCGTCTCCACATGAAGCGTTGACTTTACATATTTCAAATGAGATAAGAGTTTACTATTGATGAGTACTTGAATAACTTAACAAAGCCATTAGCAGACTTGTTAAATTTGGATGAGGAGGTTGGAGATGAAGACAAGATTCTCATTCTGTTAAATTTGCTTCTAGACGAGTAATAAAACTTCATTATGACACATCCATGGGAAAGGGATCTTGAATTAAGGGGAAGTGACTATAACACTGTTGAATCACGAGTTTCGTCGAACGGACATGGAGAAATCAAAGATGGAGTTAGGTGAGGCACTAACATTCCAACATGACAGATCTAAGAGGAAAGCAAATTGGGCAAAGAAAGGTGGGAGCAGCAATACTTCTCAAAAGCGATAAAAGTCTCGTGGGTGTAGTCATCAGAAAAATTACGGTAATTTCTGTTTAGAGATTGGTCATAAGAAGAAAGATTATCTGAAGCTGAAAAAGAGGGGAAAAAATTACATCTGAGGCTCATGCCAATTTAATTATAGAACGATATGAAGAGACAGATTCAGTTGTATCTTTATTTGCAGTCTGTGACAATTTGTTTAAAGATGATTCATGTTAGATTCTAGATACAGGTGTTACCTATTATATTTGTCCCCATCGAGGGTAGTTATGTATGTACATGGAGCAGGATGGCAATGCAGTAACTATAAGAAACGATCAAGCTTGCCGTATTATTAATGTAAGGTTTATCTTTATCAGGATGCATGATAGTACTGTGAGGGAGCTGGCCGATGTGAAGAATGTGCTATCATTTGGGGCTTTAGAGTTTAAGGGCAACAAAGTAGTTATTAGGTCATGAGTTCTGAGGATATGTCATGGAGCAATGGTTTTTTTTTTTTATGGGAGTTCATCTTCACAATCTTTACAATCTTATGGGAAAATGCTTGTTGTTGTTGATAATTCTTCATATGCCACTATTTTTTGCATATTCGATCTTTGGTATTACTTTTGATGTCATATGTGTGGGGAGTCCACTTGAATGATAAATGACTTTGTTTAGTCTACCGTAGTCCAAGACATCCATTCGGACCTCATATTACTGCTACGAGCATGAGTTAAGAACCGATAACGATTCCACCCTACCCGAGAGAGCCCACCATTGGGTGACAATGATTCTAAAACGAGACGTATTTAATGTCTATTTTGGTATTTAGAGGACATATCTCGTCTATTTGATGCCTCTGGTGGCGAAGGGGAGTCACCAAACTCCCCTCACACATTTTTAAAATAAGTCTGGTTTCAGGCCTATCTACCCAAAATGCTCAAATGTGGAAGTCTGAGATGAGATGGAGATTTTTGTTCTATAATATTATTTTATTTAGGGTAATTTGGTCTTTTGGCTTTATTTACTTGTATGTTCTATTCATTCTCTAAAAAAGGGTATCAAGGGGTTATGAGAGCTATGGTGAGAAGTGTTGAGTTGTAATCCAAAATCGTTTTTCTTTCTCCCAGCCAATGCTACTAAAATCTCCCTCCCTCGTGGATGCAGACGAATTAAGTAACGCCGAACCAAGTAAATCTTTTATGTTTGATTGTTGTCGTGCGAATTTCTACGTTTCGACATTATTTTCGCATAACAATTTGCTATAATTTTTTGTTCGATTTGTCATCCTTAACATGAATTGGACTTCGATATTCTTCATCATGGGAATCTATATTACATTTGGATCTCTCCCATAAATTTCAATATCTTTCCCATACAAATTACTTTTTGCTCTCCATAATTATGTTATGACTAGCAGCAACTCCACACTAAAAGAAACTTCTACCACTTATGAGTATCGTAGATGGAATTCTCCTAAAATTCAACTATTTTGCTTTTTGGAGAGCTATGATGAAATAACTACGTTAATAATGGGCTCAAACCCCTATTTATATGCATGATTCGTCTGAACAATGGTTGCGATCCACCAGAAAAAGCAGAGTAGAATAGAAAAATGATTTCCGGTGGAACGCAGTCGTTATCCGGACGTAATATTTTTTCCCCGGTGTTTTCTAATTTAATTATTTTTTAAGAAAATGACCATTCAAAGAGCATTTTTAATGATTATTTTTTTAGTTTTTTAATATTATTACTCAAGATTTAATTAACTTTTAAAGATAATAAAACGTTTTAAATACTTTGAATATAAAATAGACTTGTAAATTGATCATATAGCATTCATGTTATAAATGAATAGTTCAACTTTTATGAAGTTTAAATTGAATTTTGACATAGAATAAATAAAGACATATAAGTGAATTACGCAGTCTCGCATAAAATATACTTTATCATCTTCCTCGGCTGTTATTTTTTGTCCAACTTTTACAAAGAATCTTAAAATATTCTTTGATGTTCATATATATATTACAAAGCTATTTACATGTTATTAGAAAGTTATTGCAACGTTATTTGAGTAATAATCTATCAATAATCTCACAATACCCTGAATAACAGATAAAAGATATAAAATGAAACCGCAGTGGTTATTGGGGCGTTATTAGGAGGTTATTCGCTGATTATTTGGAATAATACCGTAATAACCCGCTAATAACCTCCCAATAATCCTAAAATACACGATCGCGGAGGTTATTAGGTGGTTATTCAGTGGTTATTTGGGAATTCCGTACGCAGCGCTGCGTACGTTGTCCGTATGAAATAATTTTCCCACCTCGTGACATCTCTTCAGAATAAGGGCATCTAAGGAGAGTGATGCTTAATAAAATGTGCATGAGGGGCCTTCAAATCTACCACACTTAAAAATACATACATAGTGTGTACACAAATATGATTATATATATGTATATATATATATATATATACACTTATTTATCTTATTAGATCGAGCCCACTTGCTGATGTGGTTAAATTGAGCTCACCCATCGAAGTAGCTGAATCAAGCTAATCTACTCACATGATTATATTCACTACCCTCAAAAGGACGGCCTAGCCCACCTATGCAGGGCCAGCTATTGGAGAAGACCATCATGACTAGAAAGAATATCTATCATTTCATTATTAAAGACGCCGCCTGACATTTAGGAATTGATTTTTCGCCTAAGTACAAGAGATGGGCATCGTAATTGCAACAGCTAACATCCGCATTGCAGTATTTTCATAAAGACATCAAGGAAGGGCGTCATACAATACAAGATGCATTATGCCAATAATTTTATATCCTATTTATCTTGTGTATAAAAGGGAAGGAAATAAAAGATGTAGGGGGCTCTCCATATCTCTCAATCCACCCTCTCTCTCTCCTCCTGAAATCTTGTAACCAAAGAGAACCTCTGAGGAGCCTGACTTCTCGGGCTTACCGGAGAAAGGAATTTGATACATTTCTTAAAGTTCCCTCTTAAGACTCTATCAATCATTCTCTCTCTTTCATTCTTTCTCAAGAAAACAAAATATTTACCTAAGTGTATATATGCATTAGTTTATTTAAATTATTTCTTTCATCAAAGAAGTTAATTTATTGAGTAAAATGTGTGAAGTACTTTTAAGTGTTTTATATGGATTAGTATCATATGCAATCTTAATAAAAAATTTTAGTGAGCTTATTCACAGATTTTAATAGAATGTTTCATGATCATTAGCAAATTGAACAATGATTTTTTGTTTTTTTATTATTTAATAAAATAATTACATACATACTTTAGTCGAGAGGGCAGTCATTTGTCATGGTTGTTTTAAGGGTGCAATTGAGCTAAACCAACTCATGAGTGGACTCGAGCTTGCTATGATAATTGACCCATGAATTGAGATCGAGAACTAATGAGTTAAGCTTTCCTCCACTCAACGCATTAGCTTGTGGCTTGGCTCGTTTAAAAATAATAATAAAAATAACATTTAATATACATTAAAATTTAAAATTTTATGTACAAGTCATTAAAAATATTTAAAATTAAATATTTACTTTCTTATACAAAATTGTGTATTATTATTTATCCCTTAATTATTTATTTTTGTATTATTTTATGTACATCAAAAAATGGTTGCATGAATCTAGAAGCACTAAAAATCTGACAACCACAACCTAGAGACCCGCAGCCTCATGACACGTAGCGTGGCGACCACAGCCTTGCCACCCGCAGCCTGATGACCTGGAACCTGGCAACCTGTAGCCCGGTAGCTGCAGCCTGGCGAGCGGCATAATTCGATAGGTAAATACCCAAAATAACCTGTAATACCCCCTATTTAGCGTGGGTAATAATTTAATTCTATTTTTGATCATCTTTTACTATAAATAGGTAGCCACTTTTGTGTAATTAGATTTTTGGTTCCGCTCTCTTGTAACCCAACTTTTCAAAAAAATAAAATAGATCAAAGAGCCCGCGGAACGCCTTATTCGCCCCTACTGGATAAGTCTTCTTCTCCCTCTCTGTTCC
Organism: Papilionanthe hookeriana x Papilionanthe teres; assembly: GCA_022702705.1. Lineage (NCBI taxonomy): Eukaryota > Viridiplantae > Streptophyta > Magnoliopsida > Asparagales > Orchidaceae > Papilionanthe > Papilionanthe hookeriana x Papilionanthe teres. Next base: position 16,853,803 of record CM040435.1, on the reverse strand, counting down.
TCTTTATCTCCCTCGGTCCATACGCTCTATTCATTGAGATGTTAAAACAGATTTGGATTCAACAATTTAATATCATAAATTTTGTAAATCACAATTATTTTTTCTCTCCAATAATTGACAAATATGCTCGAAAATGTAAAACAAAGCTCAACTCAAACACTAATTTGATTAATTAATTCAGCTCTAATTGAAATCTAGCTCAAATTAGACTACTCTTTTGCAACTTTAGTTTGTTTACCGCCTTGCCAATAATCAGATGGACCGTATAAGAGTAATGGAGAAGTTGATAGAGAGATTTCTCTTCAACTAAGAGATCTAAATTTAAAGCATACTTCAATTATTAATCACTAATCATTAATTTTTAACATGCTTATCATTATTAGCGAGCTTCTTAAAATAATAGTAATAATAATAACAATCAGATGAACCGGACATCGGAGCGTTTGAGTGTGGCGATAAAAGTATCTTAATTAGTGTACACCCATCACTGGTGGTGGTCGTTTAAAATAAGGAATCGTGCTGTGCTCTCTTGGCAGCAAGGGACGACTGCGTGCATCCTCCAATCTGATTTTTGTAAGGGCAAATACAGGAGAAATATGTATGAACGGAGTAAGCACATAATTCTGGAATAACCTACTAATAATTTGTTATTGGGGGATATTAAGACGTTAATGGGGTATTAACTCCAATAACACCCAAATAACCTACCAATAACTTCAGCGGTTCCGCTTTCATATCTTTTAGTGTTATTCGAGGGTTTTGTTAGGTTATTGGGGTGTTAACCCCAACAAAACCGACATAACCCCCCAATAACTTCAAATAACCTTCATACGCATGCAAAACTGTATGCATACTCTGTACGTAAATATTTCTCCAATTATAAAAGGTATTACGGGGGCACAAAAAATGCATCATCAAGGAGGCTTCGGTTGGCATGTCAAGTATCCTAGGTCGGATTAGCGCGATGTGTCACACTCCTATTTTATCCCAAACCAGGACTAAAAGAGAATTGATAGAGAAATTTCTCTTAATTAGGATTTAAGTTCAAAAAAATATCTTAATTACTAATCACTGATAATTAATTTTTAAACTTGTTGTTATTAAAGCTTAATTTTTCAGAAATAAAAATAATATAAAAAAATTAATTTAATTATGATTTGTATAAACAGAGAATTCTAAGGAAAATGAGGGATATTCTTTTCCTTTTCTCTGCAAGGAAGAAATCTCATCTGCCTCTCGGACCCTTTACTTTTGTTTCTAACTTTGTGCTTTGCAGTTCCAACCAAGTGCATGCATACGAGCAACAGATGAATATTGAAATATCTAAATGGATTAATTTATATATTATGCAACTAAAGATCTATATATATATATATATATATATATATATATTATCCATAGCCCGAGGGCCAATTTCATTGAAATAAAACGGTTACAGAATAGTTGAGAATAGGGCCCAATAGATGAAGCCCTACACTACCATACACATCAAACAAATGATACATAAGACAGAAAAGAAACATGCAAATAACGATGTCTACAGAGAGGTCGCCAAGGCGGCTTTCTCGAACTGGTTCGTGGCGATCCACCAAGTAATCTTCTAAGTGCTAATCCATTTTCGGGGGTAACCGTGATATCATCAATTAATTCTCCAAATGCCCTTCCCTGTTTTTTCTTCCTTCGAGAAGTGTAAACTTCCCAACCTTTCACTTCTTCTTCTTCTTCTGTTTCTTCTTCTTCTGTTTCTTCTTCTTCTGAGGGCTGATCATTCGGATTCATAGAAGGAACAGTAGATGCAGCAATGGGCATCACTTGGGTGTTTCTTCGTTTTCTGCTAAATTTTTGAAAATACCTATCAGACACCACAGGTTTTGTGGCCACAGGAACATCAAGAGGAGAAAAAGGAGGAGGAGCATCCTTTTCTATCTCCGAGGTTCTATCCACAGTGTAGTCTCAATCCGCTCCACCTCTCGAGCAGGTGAATCAGAAGAGGGTGAAGGGGTAACAATATTAACCCGTTCAATAACCTGTCTAAGACGAACTTCATCATGTTCCTGTTTTTCAAGTGATGTAGATGGGAGGGCAGTGTCAGCCAGATCATTGGCCTTCTGACCCATAGAAGTCCTAACATTTCCTCTCTTAGATGGGGGATAGAGTCTATAACACCTATCCCTGGTGTGCCCAAACATTCAGCAGTGAGGACATTAATAAGGCTTGTGCTCCATAACCACTTCCTGCCCACCCAAATTTGATGGACATCTGGGAGAGTAATATCCCTCTCAATGAGAAGCCTAGCAACATTAAGTGTTGTCCTGTTATAAGTGGTAGTATCCATTTGCAGTGGCGTACCAAGGGCTCTGCCAATTTGAAACATAACATTCTGATTGAAATATCGATATGGGGGGCCTGGAAACCTGAACAAAATAGGAATCACAAGAGGTTCCTTAGATGGGTCAAAATCTGGAGACCACTTTATAATCTTCATCTCAGTCCCTGCGATGAAAACAGACTGCTTGGCGAACAACCTAGCATAGTCCTCCTCCACCGTTAAATGAATCAATAGATGTCTTTCATCTAACAGTCCCATCTTCCAAGCTCCAATGAAGTGTAGTGAGTCAAAGAAATTCCTCACCAACTCCATTTTAGGATGTCCCAGAGCAAACTTACCAATAAGGGTAAATTTCACCTCCTCATTCAAAGCATTTAACTCAGTCTCAGAAAAAATAATGGCATGAGAGCCATCTTTCTCCCTAATATGGTGAAAAAAAGGACAGGAACCTCTTCCTGCCGCAGCATCATGAAAAGCATGTGGAAATACCAAATATTCAGGGCTTTTGCGAGTGGCCCTACCATTTCCCACCACCTCAGCAAAGGTGGATGGCGCCATGGAAACCGAGGAACAGCAAGCAAACAAAGTTTCAGCAAGTCTGTTCGAGCGGGAGACGACGTAGACGTAGACGACGTGAGCCAGAGGAAGCCGCGAAACCCCAAAATGCGAGAGAAGCCGCGACCCCTTCAGCGCGAGACGACGTAGACGCAAACACCCTTGTCGGCGTGAACGCCCTAAACGCTAGCAGAAAGCCCTCATCAACGCGAACGCCCTCATCAATGCTGGAAAACGCGAGATGGACGAAGCACAGACGCAACTTCGTCTCGTGCTCGACAAAGCCGAAGACGACCAAGACGAAGACGACGACCAACCTTCGTCACAAGCTCGACGAAGCCGAAGCAAGAATCACCGGGAATCTCCATGGCGAAACCCCATAGCATGCGACGCCGTCATGCACGGCGAATTACTCAAAAGCACTAAATCAACATTATATATATATATATATATATATATATATATATATATATATATATATATATATATATATGTAAAAACTAGGAGTATCTATAGGAAGAAAACTAACAGCATCACACATGAAAGAGTTAGTCATCTCCTTCAAATGACATATTAGACAAATTTATCAAATGATAATTAATTGAATCTAAAGCTTTTGAAGTAATATATATATATATATATATATATATATATATATATATATTGGAGCATTGACATGACTCACAATATTTAAATGTTTATATGTTGAACTCCTAAATTTTCATGTCTACATGTATGCACTCTAAATTTTAACATCACATCATATATTCTACTGTTATTACCATTTAGAAGTGAAATACATTTTCACATTTTATTAGTTTATGTTACCAAAATATTATAAATATAAATATCAAAATTTAGTTGTTAGATATAAAATTTATTAGTGTTGAACTCAAAAATATTAGTGGTCTCACACCCCTAATAAAAGAGAAAATGGAGAAAACGAATTACAATTGATGAGAGGAAAAATGGAGTGTGCTTCCTATTCTTGAGGGTGGTCTCCCTTCCATAGAGTGTTACACAAGTGGCTACAAAAAAGAAATAATTCAGGCAACTTAAAGTACACATAGTACGATGCTGTGAGCATTGGTGTAGCTTATGACGCTGTAGAAATATGAGATTGGTGAATGAGAACACATTCTCCTTGTTAAGTTAAGGCAAATTGATAAATGTCACTAAGCTGCCGATTTGGGTCGACTTATACTTCTAATATACTCAAAATATTTCTGTTTTATCATGTATCCGAGACACCTCTACATTTCATTGATTCATAAATATTTATTTTTACATAATTAGATATATAGATACATAAGAATGGTGTGATGTGTATGTAGATTCCCTGTATTTTCTACCAATGACATTTGAGTGGACGGGGCAAAAGTCTCACTCTAAAATAATATACATTCTTCAAATCTAATAAGAACCCTCCTCTTTAATCAAATAACTTGTTTTATTAAACATATCTAATTTATTTATGCAGGCTACAATGGCCTAGTGGTTGAGAGTTTTATCTTTGAACCAATAGATCTTGGGTTTAAGGAATTGAGCATGAAAAGAAAACATATCTAAATTATTTACTATTTTTTATGTTGTATTTTGAACCTTGAGAAGGGAAGTCTAGTGATGGGAGACTACAAAACATGTTGCTAATAACAATAATAATATGATAGATAGAGAAGGTGATATATGCAGCTATTATGGGTGTAATTGACCCAAGTTTACTCGTCAGTTTGTTGTTCGGGCTGGATTTGATAAGGGGGATTGTGAATTGAGCTCGATGAAAAAAAAGCCAAGCTTCGACTCGAGTCATTAGCTTTTGATCTAGCTCATTTAAATTATAATCAATACAAATTATGCTAAAAAATATATTAAATTCAAGAATTTACCTTTAAAATATTAAAAATATTTATAAAATGATATTATATTAGACATTTAGGGATTAAAATCAAGAATTTATATTTTCATTAATTATTTCCTAAATGTTCATTATATTTGTCATTTCATTATTACACTACACTTGTTTGAATTAATATTATTTTTTCTCTTTCATAATGCATAAGCCACTCATGAGCTGACTCAAATTTGTAGAATTAAGCTCGAGCTCTTGCTTGAACTTGATTAATTAAGCAAGGTATGGCTTAAGCCAAAGATAGCTTGAGCTTGACTCAAATTGTTTACACCCCTAGTTGCTATAGCATGTAACTATTTCTATAATTTTTGTAATGGTCTAGTGGTCGGGATGGTGGCGATCGGATAGCTATAGCGAGGCAAAGATGGTCTAGTGTTAAGATGGCGGTGGTTGGACGATAGTGGTGAGATGGTGGCGGAGGCCAAATGATTGTTGAGATGACTTGTTCGTGGTGCTCCGATGGTGGCAATGGTAGGATGACGATGGCCTAACAACGATGGCAGTGGTGGACTGACCGCGACGATGGTGCTAGTCAGATGGTGGTGGGATCTAGAAGAAGGTGGTTAGGCAACAATGGTACAACCATTGCAGCGACCAGATAGTTGTGGTCTGGCAGTGGCTTGATAGCGGTGGTCTGGTAGTGGCGATGGTGGTGGTTGGGCAACATTGGTCCAACCACAGTGGCAACAAGACGATGAAGGTCAAGAAGCGGCAACGGTGGTGTGCGATGGTCCCTTGAGAACGACGATGGTGGTGACCAAACGCTGATGGTGGTGACTCACGACAATGGCGTATAGATGATGTTGGTCTAGATGTTAGACAATGGTGGAGGCCTTGTTGTGATGGTCTGGTTGCGCCAAGACGATGGTGGTTTGGTTTTGGCAAGATTCTAGTGATTTGATGGTTGTGGCGGCAAGACAATAGTGTAGTGGTTGTGACGATGGTGGTTGTGACAGTGATGGCTAGGCTACAGTGTATTGCGGCGGTGACAGCCAGACGACTACGGTCTCATGGTAGTGACTGTGGTGGTCGAGCAACAGTGGTTTATATGGGGCGGGGGGGATGACCATATAATGCTAATCGAACAGCGTCGATGATGTTAGTCAAGAAATGCTGGTTTGGCAATAGTGGGGGCTTAATTACGGTGGTTAGATACCGGTAGAGCTCAAGAACTCAAAAGAGCTTGGATCTCCTTTAGCTTTGTCATCGGGTCCACATCTCCCTTTCATGAAGAGAGTGGGTGTTTATTTGTAGATTTTGTGAGTGGCTTCCTCCATAACTTTTGTGTAAATCTAAATCACTCCATCAGACGACCCAAAGTAATTCCCTTGAACAGATGTACTTTTATGAGTATTTGGGTATCTAAATTGATGCATGCTAAAAAATTCACGACGGTAGAGTAACAAATTTATCGTCTTCGCGTTATATGATAATTCAGCACACACTCAGGTAAAAGAAGAAAAGTAAACAGGAGGAGACATCTCTATTTTTTACGTGAAAACCCCTTGAAAGGGGGAAAAACCACGGGGCCTAGTCCAGTTAAAATAATCCACTATGAATAATGAGTACACGGGTTCATTCTTCTCCTAAATCAGAGAAGTTGGAGTTACAAAATTGTACAACCATAATCTGACAGTAGTTCTTAGTGACGTCAGGTTGCAAGAGTCATTGCTGATTATTATGGATGTAGTGGTCTGTTGTGAGCGTTGTAGATGCTTGCTCCAGAGGCATTGATTGTTCAGAGAAGCCATAGAAAGTAGTTGTAGGAGCAGTGTATCACGTAGGCTGTAGCTGAAGAGTATGAATGACGTCAGTAGGCAGCGGGGGCTGGAGTCGGGAGCTGCACGAGCTGATGACCACACAGGTCATTGTTGGCACATGAACTGTAGTGATGAGCTGTGGTGGTGAGCTGATGAGTCGATGACCACACAAGTTAGCGGAGGTCGACGGTGGTCGGCGGTGGTGCTAAGTTGCATCTTCTCCTCAAGACCTCAGGCTCTCTCTAGGCTTCGGCCTCCTTCTCATGTGAGGCTTGGGGGTCTATTTGTAGTGTTTTGGGTGCAATTAATGTAATCATTTTGATCAAACGGTCTAGAGGGCTTCCTTTGATCAAATAGCGTTTACGGAGCATTTGATGGCCTTAACGATGTTGGAATTGAGTGATCTTGGGCTCGTTGGATTCGTATTGTCGAGATGTTCGATTCGGGTATAGGCTTGCTAGTGTCGGCATCTGTTCGACTTTCCAAATTTATCCAGAAATATTTCAAGAGTGGTTTAATGATTTGATCTAGGCTTAATTTGACTTGGATCATACTAGTTTTATATCATTAGGTCCGTCTCATCGAAGCTCTGGATCTCTTTTTATAAACATTTGAATGTTTCTTACTCAAAAGATTGCATCGAGATTCATGCCGGATGATGAAAATTTGTTAGTGGCGTATCATTAATGATGTTAAAATTAAGTGACCTTAGATCCGTTTGATTCTTCTCGTCGAGATGTTTGATTTGATTATTTGGTCCTCCAAAAATATATTTTAAAGCTTCTTATTATGTTTTAAGTGCAAGTTCTTGACTCACTTGGACTCAGATTAAATTATTTTTTATGTTATTTGATTTCTTATCGAGACACTTTATTTGATCATAAATTAAAGTGCAGCTATTTCCAAATTTAATTTTTGAAGCTTCTGATCCAAAATTGGCATCCATCTTCGTGAAAGCAATATAATTTTTAAGGAACCTATCATTTATGAAACGATATATATTTTACTTTTAAAAAATTAATAATAGAGGTTATTAAAACTCAAATAGATTGAGCCAAGTGGCAATCGACACTTTTACCAACCGTACTTTTAGGAATCTCTATTTCATGCAACCGAACTTTTCAAAACTATTTCTTTTTCAAGGTTAAAGAGATTAGTGCCAAAATCTCAAATTTCGAGAGGAACGGGAAATGTTGGACTCGCAATGAATCTTGAAGCATTATTTTTGCATTTTCTTAACCTAAATCTTCTATATTTGGATTACTTGTCATTGGTTAATGAAGCTCGATGAATTTACTTTCTACCACAAAAATTTCTGAAGGTATAATATCAACCACTCACTTCTTTCTTATGCATCAACTATGATTATTTCATATCCCATTTTTCTTTATGTTAGATTATGCTTACTACACTAACAGATGTAATATTATAAACTATATTGTTATCATCAGGACAAATTTGACACTTCCTTTGATCCCACCTATATATATATGTGATATTTCAAGAAATAATTATCATTTTACGTAACACTGTCGGGGATAGAAAAGAAAACGACCTATCATAGGAATATTTCTTTTATTAAGACATCAATCTAATCAATGTTTAGATATTGCATTTATATGAATTATGTTAGATGCATGTAAATGCCCCAATAAATTTTTTTCTTTGTTAAATATATAATTTAAATAAACTAATTATACCTTAAAGTCAAATATTATTCTATAAATAATCTAAATATAAACCTAAATACTCAAAATATTAAAAATTTATTCTAGCTTTTTCTAATAGTAAATTGATTTTGTAAATAAAATTTTGTTAAGAAAATTAAATTAAAAAATATATACTTATCTATATTGTTGTTTTCTAAGGAAAATATTTTATGATCCATATTTAATAATATTGTCGGCAGATTACCAACCTAACCAAATTATTTAACTATAGGAAGCTTAGTGGAACTCACATAAAGCTGGTCGTGGGGAGACAGCACTCAAGTACGACCCAGTTCAGATCTCACCTACTCACAATTAAAGCGCCTTCATTGTAACTTTATATCATTCTTGAAATTATTAATTATATAATCTTAAGCGGCTAAATCAAAACTAAAAAAAAATAAAATTAATGTATTTCACAAAAAATTAATCATTAAATACCACAAAAATTCCTATGTATTGAAATATGAGTAATGTGTATATATGTGATCATTTTAGTCCCATGATTCATAAAAATATCAATTTAATCCTTAAATTCTTATAATATGGATTACAGTAGTCTCCTTGTAGGTAGGGCTGTAAAAAAAGCTCGTTGTTCGCGAACTGTTCGTGTTCGGTTCGCTAGGAAGTTCGTGTTCGATTCGTTCGATAAGCAAACGAGACGAACACGAATAATTTTTCTCGTTCGGTTTGTTAAACGAACCAAACACGAACAGTGATGTGTTCGAATATTTCGAACACGAACACTTTCTCTGTTTGTTTGTGTTCGGTTCGTTTAAACCCCTACATGTAGGACTATATAAGCCTCAATTTAAAGATTTTAAAAAATAAGATTGATATTTTTATAGAGTTTAAGATTAAAATGACCAAGTGTAAATAGTACTATTTTGATACTTTACTATATATCTAACACAAAATTTATTTTTTATATATTTCACTCTTCATGACTTTGATTTCTTAGTATAAACAATTCTAAGCAAAGCAAAATCCATCATTTGTCCAAAAACTTATCATCTAAAGTTCAAAATCAAAAGAAATTATACATTTCTTGTATAGAGGTGGAGCTACAACATGCCTTCTTTGCCTAAGATTTGCAGAATACCTTCAGTTCAGAGGTAATTATAGAAACAAATTCAAAATTAATCAAACATGATATTAATTCAAAACCAAACTTCATAGAGTGAAGCTAAAGAGAAACGCAACCAGCACATGCTAATTCCAACTGACAAACAAGAATCAAACCAGCAAAAAATCTCAATTTCAATGGAGAAAAATATGTACAAATCTAGAATTAAGTCTAACATTAATGACTAAACCACCTAGCCATTAATAAACAAGCGCTCCACATCAATATATCGTTCAAATTCCAAATAAGGAGAAATTAAATTCTAAAGAGTGTTATGATATAGCATCCAGAATTAAAGAAATATTTCATGGACACATCATTGAGTTGTTCATTCGATTACTCCCATTTCTCTTCTTGTTTACTTAGTGAAAAAATATGTAAAAAAATACAAAGTCTAAGTTAAACAGAATTTAAAAGATTTTAATAATAAAATATGTTACCAATGGTATTTTCAAACTAAGTGCGGAAGCTTTGATCCAATCGGATGCACATATAAGTGCATTAATTGTCTTTGTGGACAATGAATTCCTATATTCATCAAGCATTCTCACGCTGACATTCAAGCAAATTGTGAAGACATTATTGTTATTGAAATTAATAAAATATATTTAACTATTTGAGATAAACAAAAATATTTGATAGTGTTCAATTTTCTCCACTAAAGAATATCAAATTAATCATTATTGGCTAAAAACCAACCATCCTCAAAATATATTTGTAAATCTTATTTTGAGGGTTGAACGGACCCCGGTGATACCACAAAATCCTAAAACCAAGCATAGAATTAAAATTTTTTAGAAAGTATAAGTCGCTTGGAAATTTCAAAGATCTACTAACATTTGATGTTTTAAAGCTTGAAAATCAAGTTTATATTATATATATTCTAAGTAGAATATTCAATCGCTTGAATTTTTGAGTCGATTTCAATGGATGAGTATATTTTTGGAAATGTATAATGAGGAAACTTATATTTTAATTGAGGGTCTAACACAATCGTCACAGGCATAAGAATATTGTACTCGCCCCAATATTTATCAAACTTAATTTTCATTGCAAAAGTTATTTCTTAATATAATCATAAGAAGAACAAGACTCCGTCATTAATAATTTCTTCACATGCATAACGGTTGACAAGAAAACATTGGATGTTGACTATAAGGAATGTGGGATAAGTTTTGGCACACAAGAAAAAGTGATAAGAAACTTTTTTATTTTACATACCTCTCCCTATCTATATTAGATGGAATCCATTTTTATTTGTTATCTCGAGCTGCATACTGACTGAAAATAATTATATAAGAAAAATCATATTTAAGCATTCGATATGTCGAGTTCCACCTTGTAGACATGTCAATAGATAATCCATTAGTGGTTGAAAACCCTAACTGTTTAGACCTCAACAAATTTGTGACACTCAATGGTAACTTATTTAGATATTTGACAGATTCTCGTATTTGATGAATTAAGCTTTGAACCTATTTAAAGCACACTTGAACCATAATATTTAATGCGGCTTACCTCATGACTTAAAACTAGCTTAAAGAGAGCTAGCGCCGACACCATTATTAGTGGCATTATCCAAGGTTATGGTGAACACTTTATCTTGAAAATTCCGATCAGGTAAACAAACATATATAACATCACAAATATGAGTACCACTACGAGGTGGTTCCAATTGAATAAATTTAATGATTCTTTTCTAGTAATTTCCAAGATTCTTCAATGTAGTGATGAGTCATATACATATTGCTAATTATTTGATTTGAAGTCCAACAATAAAAATTTAAAGAAATCCTACGTACATCCTTGGAATTGTTTGTAGCTTTTCTTTTTCAATATCATCGACCTTCATATAAGCATTGTAAAATGTTTTATGGACACCCTCTCATAATTAGGGTTTAATGATTCAACAAGATGTTGAACCACAAATGCTCTACAATCATAAATGAGTATTTATGCACGATTATCAGTCCTAATTCTTTAGGCCATGAATGATAGAAATCTCAATATTTATACTAGCATCATCATGCAACAAATTAAAGGTCTTTTGTCTTTTATGTAATGAATCAACATGTTTGTTATTTGCTTTAAAATTTTAACAATGTATGACATGCCTAAATACTTGTGAAGTGGGGCCACATTTAGATTTATGAAATTTGGCACGACGACTCATGCATTGCTTGGCGGTGACTATGAACTCAACAAAATACTCCCAAAGCGAGAATTTTCTCTTTATTGAGTTCTTCGCAAGGAGTTCAGCATTATTGTTTCCACAACTACGATATTCAGTTCTCTTGAAATAACATTCGGAATGTCATTGCTATTTTCGACTTCAATGACAATTTCATTAGCGGATAAAGCGATTCAAAGAAGAACCAAATTTAACATTGCTGCACATTAACTAAAAAAAAAAAAAATCATTTATTGCACTTCAAGATCCACACAATACTCAATAAACCAATAAAACATCAAATATTCTTGCTTTAGGCAGAAAAAATTCAAATAATTTAAAACACTGACCATACTTTAGAGACTGAATTATGCTCAAATGAAATTTAGATTTGTGGTAGAATATTACATAAATTTGAAACTCTCAACATCATGAGCGAAATAGTCCATGGATCAGTATAGAAAAAGATAGATTGTTCATATCTACTTTTGAGTGCCCACATTTTCATACCACAAACCAGAACATGATTGAAAGTTGGTTGACAAATGATATTTGGTTGGTTTTATCATATACAATAGCCAACAAACTCACATTTTCTATTAAATCCCAAAGAAAGGTAATATTATTAGAAATCAAAAAAGATATTATGAATAATAATTATTATAAAAAATATTAACAGCTCAGATTCTGCGAGAAAATTTTACCATAAAATCAGATAACAAAAGAATCAGAAGAAGACTGGGTACCAAATACATGAAAAAAACTGACTTTTTACCTGCAATAACATTTAGGTCCGTTTGGGTAGGCTTATGTTTATCCATCTTATTCAAAGAGCAGCTGTTTATCCAACTTATTCTCATAAGCTGCTGATAAGCAGAACCACAGGCCCCTTACCGCGTTCTGCTTCTTTAAAGAATTTAAAACTGACTTATTGGATAAGCAGTTGAAATGCGCAAACAAAACAGTTTAGCGGTGTTTTTGAAAATATCGTCGCACTTATAAGCTGCCACAAACGGGCTTAGAAAGAAAAAAAAAATATATTTACTCTTCGCAATAGAAAAAAATATCCAGAAATTAATTAATCAGGTAGCCATGAAGTTCAGTAGTAAGGTATCACAGGCGGCGGCGGCGACGCATAGGATACTCCGACGACAGGCGGCAGAGGAAGATTCCCTCCGCCTTCGCAGTTAGCTGGTGGAGGCGGTGGCGAAGCTATAAGCGGCAGCGGAGGTGGAGAATGGTGAACTGGATGATTTGGTGGTGGTGGCGATTGATACGCCGGTTGTTCCGTTGGAGGTGGCGAGTTGTAGACTGGTTGCTTTGAAGGAGGTGGAGAGTGATGAACCGGCTGCTTCACTGGGGGTGGAGAATGGTACTGCTCAGCTGGAGGTGGGGAATGGTAGACGGGTTGCTTCGCCGGAGGTGGCGAGTGTTGGGCCGGTTGTTCCGATGAAGGTGGTGAGTTGTAGACCGGTTGCTCTGAAGGAGGTGGTGAGTGATGAACCGGCTGCTCCACTGGGGGTGGAGAATGGTACTGCTCAACTGGAGGTGGGGAATGGTGGACGGGTTGCTTCGCTGGAGGTGGCGAGTGTTGGACCGGTTGTCCCGATGAAGGTGGTGAGTTGTAGACCGGTTGCTCTGCCGGAGCAGGGGAATAAACAGGCTGCTGTGCCGGAGGAGGAGAGGAGACAGGTTGCTCTGCCGGAGGTGGCAAGCGGTGGATCGGTTGCTTTGGAGGGGGCGAGCTGACCGGTTGCTCCAAAGGAGGCGGTGAGTAAAACCATGGTTGCTGCGGCGAAGGTGGAGAGTGATGAACCGGTTGCTTAGTCGGTGGAGGCGAGGTTGTTTGTTTCGCCGGAGGTGGCGGAGGATGGAGAGGTTGCTCAGCCGGTGAAGGCAAATTGTACGCCGGCGGACTCCAAGCTTTAGGTGGTGGTGCAGAGTAATGTGGCGGTGGCGCAGGTTCATTGCCAGAAGGCGGCGGCGGCGGCGGAGTAACCGGCGAGGGATGAGAGCCTTCTCCAATGGGCGGAGGTGGGTGAGATTTCGTAGACGGAGATGATCCGGATGATGGCGGCGGTGGAGAAGCAATGAATTGTCCCTTGTGTTGTCCATTAACGGGCGCAGGTGGCGGAGGAGCCCTCCGGGTTCCAGCAATAACACCTTGCTTCGGTGGCGGTGGTGAGTTCAAACTCGGTCTCCCACCTTGGTGCGCTGGCGCTGGGAGTGGGAACTCTCCTACGCCGGCGCAGTTCGCTTTCTTACAATCAAAAGGCTTCTTAGCAGCAGCCGTGCACTGATTCGGCGGTCGTTGTCCCGGTATCGCAGGGATGCAGTTTCCTCTCCCGTCAAACACCACCCCTGTCCTCCCAAAACATTCCGGCGCCTCGCCGGAGAAGAAATTATAAGAAAAGGTGAAATTTTGCAGCTTCGGGAGCCTACAAACGGCACCAGGAACAAATCCCGTAAGCCTATTTCTCCCAATATCAAGCTGCTCTACATTTCTCAACCCCGCAAAAGTCACCGGAATCGGACCCTGCAGTCCATTAAAGCTCACATCAAAGACAGTAACTTCCCGCAACCTACCAACCTCCGGCGGAATACACCCAGACAGATTATCGTTAAGAAGAATAATCTCATTAAGAGTTCTCTCCAACCTTCCAATACTCGACGGAATGCAGCCGCCAAGATCATTGTTTGCGAGCACAATAACAGAAACCGGGGAGTTTCCTAAGTTCCCCGGTATTCCACCTCGCAGGCGGTTAGAGTTAAGAAAGATGGCATCGAGTGGGCGATCGAAGAGACCTTGCGGAATGATTCCTTCAAACTCGTTGAACCTGAGATCCAAGAACCGAAGCGACGGTAGCTTGAGAACGACGGCAGGGAACTTGCCGGCGAAGCGGTTGTTGCTGAGATCGAGCTCGTGGAGGAGTTTCAAGCTGCTAAATGTGGAAGGGATGACGCCGCAAAAGCGGTTGGAGTTGAGGTGGAAGACAGCGAGGTCGGATAGGAGGGCTAGTTCGGGGGGAAGGAACCCGGCGATGTCGGCACCGTTTAGGTCGACGGCGGCGACGACGGTGAGGTTTGGTTGGGCCGGAAGAGGGGCGCAGAATACACCGGAATAGGAGCAGACATTAGGACCTACCCAGGAGGAGGTGAAGTTTTTGGGGTCGGAGAAGATGGCGGTGGTTTTCCAAGTTTGGAGGGCAATGTAGGCTGCTCGGAGGCGGGGGTTGGGAAAGCGGAATTGGTCGGGGTTGATGGCGTCGCTTTGGTTGAGCGCCGCTCTGGAGATTGTCGGAGAGAGTGTGAGGATGAGGAGGAGGAGGAGGAAGGGGTGAGACATTCCGGCGACGGGGAGAGAGGCTGGGGAGGGGGGTGTTTTGGTCACATGAAATAGCTTGCAGTGGGGATGGGAGAGTTGGTGCTGAGGATCTTCGCCTTTGGGTTCATGATTGGTTGGATTTTATACAATTTTGTCAAAAATGAAGATTAGATTTTTGGGCTTATTTGGTAAATTGAATATTTGTTTAGAGTTTTGACTTCACGGAATTTTAATTGGGGTCATTTATACAAAAAGCACCTGATTTTTATGTATTTATATATTTAATATTTTTAAACTTTATTTTTTTATATTTATACCATCTCAATCTTTTATATCACATTTTAAGTGTCATTATTTTAATTTTTGAAATATTGAAATTAATTTTTTTCTTTCATAATTAAGATGGCATACATGTTAGATATGTAAATACGTAAGAATTGAGGTGTATGTATGTAAATCTTTCATTTTATTTTTGTTTTCATATTTAAACCCAAAAAATGAATGCGTGGACCATTGAAGTTTGATTGGTCGGTTTAGGCTATGTTTGGGGCGGTGCCGCACTAGACTTTCATGCATTTGACAAATTTGTGCTTAGTATGTATTCTCAAAAAGTTGCGGGATCTGCATTTTGCAATTTGACGTCGCTAATGTCTCATTTGAAATGGTGGATGTATTATGCCAAAACAAAGCAGAAATGGAAAAAACTCACACGACAATCAAATAAAAAAGATTTACACGATTCGGTGTTAAGTTGATTTGCTTATGTCCATGGTGAGGGAGATGTCAATAGCACTGGTTGATGAGATAGAAAAATGTTGGGGGTTTAATTTCAATTTTTCTCACCATAATACTCTCATAAATCCTAAGTTCCTTTTATAGAGGAGGATTATGGCATATAATTAAATAAAACCAAAAACTAAATTACCCCTGATTATAAAAAAAATCATAAATATAACAATCTCCACCTAATCTCTTACCTTCAAATAAGTGAGAGATGACCAAATAAGCTCCAAACTCCAATTTAACTACACCAAGATGGTTGGCAACGTGTTCTCCCTATCGAAGGGATCAAGTCTTGTGTAGTTCTTCAAAATTCTCGACTATGCAATTAGTCCTGAGCTCATATGTTCACTATAATCCTGAAGTAGGTTAACTTCTGGATTGGTAGTGCATTTGTAAGCATCTCTAATGATTCTCCTTTGTATATATCTTCCTCAACAGAACATTATCATCATCAATCAAGTTCCGACCAAAGTAATATGTCACATTAATGTGCTTGGTACGAGCATCATGAACTGAATTTGTGACAAAAAAATTTGCACTCTAACTATTATAGAACACTATCAGAGACTCTTAATCAACTCCTAAGTCATCCAATAGGCTCTGCATCTATATCACTTCTTTCATAGCCTATGTCACTGTCATGTACTCAACCACTTTAGTAGACTACACAAAAATAAACTGAAAAATCGACCTTCAATTGACTTGATCTACTGAAAATAAAGATAAGTAGCCTATCTTAAATCTTTGTCTATTCATATCATCTACATAGTTTGAGTTAGTGTAGTCAACACATTAGATGACTATCTCTCAAACACTAAGCCAACATCAATTGTACCTTGTAGATACCTCATAATACTCTTCACAACCTATCAATGTTTCCTCCTAGATCGTGCATGAACCCGATCACAACACAAACTGCTTGTGGAATGTTTGATCTAGTGCAAGTCATGTCATACATCAGCTGCCAACTATAATAACATAAGGAATTGATCACATATCTTTCCTTTTTTATCATATATAGGATATTGATCTGAACTCAACAGAAAGTGATATGCAATGGGAAGACTTACTTCCTTGCTGGAGTCATCAACCCTAAATTTCTTAAGCACCTTTTGAACATAAGCTGCCTTGTCCCTTATATTCTCCAATCCAATATTTCTACAAGCTTCACCCAACTCCTTCATTCCAAAATATTTTGATAGTTGATTCTTCATCCTATTAACCTCAATCTAATTAGCAAATACAATCAGTATATCATCTACATATAGAAACAAATCAATGAACTCACTATTGGCCACCTTCTTGAAATCTGCACAATGGTCATACTGACTCCTCGTGTGCTCAAGTCCCATCATGAACTGATCAATTTTTTTATATTGTTGTCGTGATGATTGCTTTAATTCATTCAAAATTTACAAACAAAGTTTTTCTATTCTCCATATTCAGTTGGTAGTAACATGTTCATCTCCACTTGTAGTTCTCCATGTAGGAATGCAACCTTCACATCTAGTTGTTCCAACATCATACCGTACTGTATTGTAAGTGCTAAAACAATACAAGTTGGGGGAAGCTTGAAAACTGGGGAGAATATCTTGTCATAATCAATATCTTCTTATTGCACAAATCTTTTTGCCACTAATCTTGTCATTTACCGCACATCAGTCCCATGAGATCCTTCCTTCTTTACATACACCCATATGCACCCGATGACATTAGTTCTCGGAGGAAGCTTCACCAACCTTAAAGTATTATCTTCTAAAGAGACTCAATCTCTTCATCCATTACTGCTCTCCAAAGATCACGTTCTGAGCTCCCCACCACTTCTTTGTAGTGACAAGAAATTTCTATATTCATGGATGAAAGTCCAAATGCAATGTAATCCCTCAACTAAGCTCGTTTAGGACATTCTGATGCCTGGTCTTACTCCTAGCAATAGATTCTTTAGCAGGAATCTCATCCTCAACATCTACTTCCACCTCCACGAGAGCACCAACAAAATATATCTCATGAGCCACTACTGAATCATGTATTTGAGTCGAACAAATGGAGTTGCAAAAAACTCCAACTTCTATTGCATATCTGTAGTCCCAGTAGAACTTTCCACCTGCTTTTAGTCCCAATTTTTCAGCAAGTTTGCCTAGTCAAATGTAACAACCCAGCTAATGACAACCTTCCTTTTTCTTGATCATACAACTTGAAGCTCTTGACTCCATGACTAAATCAAATGAAGATCGCCTTATTTGTTTGTGGTTCAGATTATCATTTTGCTTGTGGTAGTAAACGAGACACCTAAACAATCTCACGTGTTCATTGTCTCTAACAGGATGCCATGGCCACATCCCTTTGTGGTCTTCTTCCCAATAGTTGAAAAATAGAGATGGTTCATCAATGACAACCATAGTATATGACTTCAACCCACATTGGATGACATATATCAAACTTTCTCTACCAAACTTCGATTCATCATCTCTACCACCCTGTTCTGTTGTGGTAGTCTCTTTAGAACAGTGAAGTGAACTATATCCGATTTCTCTGACACTCTTGTAAGAACGCATTCACAGTGTATTTGCCCCCATTGTTTGATCTGATACACCGGATCTTTTTACTAATCTGAGTTTCATTCCGCTTTTTCCAAGTTCTTGAAAATCTTCAGCACATCATTTTTGTGCTTCATAGTGTACGCTGAAAGATAATTGGAATAATCATCAATAAAAGCGACAAAGTATCTCCTCTCGCTGAATGATGTTATCTTCGTTGGGCTCTAAACATCTGTGTGAACATACAATAAAATATCTTTTGTACTATGAATGTCAGTACCAAAAAATACACTCATCTTCTTGCCAAATAGATAATGTTTACAGAAATCAAGCTCGTAGGTGCTTGCGCCTTTGATCAATCATTGTTTTACCAAAGCTTGAAATGAATCTTCTCCAACATAAGCTAGCTGCAGAAGCCACAATATAGTAGTGTCTGAAGAATCATCAACTACAACAACCGTTCCTGGCATTGTGCTACCCTAGAGAGAGTAAAGAATGTGATGAAAACTCCCTTCATAAAAACTATTGCTTCACGACATATCCGCAAAACTCATGGCTCAATAGCTACCTTGTAGCCCCTGGACTCTAAAGCCCCAAAGAAAAACAAATTGTTTTTGATATTTGGGACATGTTTAATATTGGTCAGCTCCCTCACAGTACCAACATGCATTCAATAAAGATACTCCCTACTAAGGCTGTCAAAAAAGCTCGTTGTTCACAAACAGTTCATGTTCGGTTAGTCAAGGAATTCATGTTCGATTCGTTCGATAAGTAAACAAGACAAACATGAACAAATTTTTTTCGTTCGTTTAGTTAAACGAACCAAACATGATGCGTTCGAATCGTTATTGTTCGAAAATTAAAATAATTTAAAATAATTATATATAAGAAATTTATGATATTTTAAAAAATTAAATTTTATAAATTATAATATATAATAAAATAATAATAATAATATATTAATATACTATATTAGTATTATACTAATATAGATATTATATATTTATATATTATAAGTTATATAATTAATATAATATATTATTTATATATATTAAAATTAGGGATGTCAAACTGGCTCGTCGTTCACGAACAACTCGTGTTCAGCTCATTCGTTAAGAAAAGAACACGAACAGTGACTTCATGAACAATTTCAAGCATGAGCTTATTTCAAACAAACTAAATTCAAAAGAACTGAACACAAACACAAGCTTTGTTCGTTTACACCGTTTCTCATAGTTGCTGCTCCGCTGTCCATCTTCTTATATGTACAGAACCACTATCAATAAGAACAAATGTAATATGTAACACTTGTGTTTTAAATCTAGCATGAATTATTTATAAACAAATTGTGAAAAACTGCATATAATGTTACATTTGAATATGCATCTTTGCATCTTCTATAATAAAATCAGTTTTTGCCTTATATGCAACTTGATTTCTATTTTCTTTCAACTTCCAACAATCTTTCTTCAAATGAATGGTCTCTAACCAGAAAGCCAATAGAATGTTCTTAAGATTGCACCGACGAGACTTGCCCCATTTCGGAGAAGTGTCGTCGGTGCCCCTTTTATTGCTTAATTCTTCTTTTTTTTCTCAAATTTGTCATGTTGGAGCGCAAGTGTTTTAGCTAACTCCATCTTTATCGAGTCCTTGTCCATTCGACGGAACTCATGATTTAATAGAACCGTAAGCACTTCGCCGCAATTGAAGAACTCATTTCCATTAATGAGTGTCATCTTAAAATTTTTGTACTCATCCAGAAGTGAATTCAACAGAACGAGTGTCATTGCCTTCATCTCCAATCTTTTCTTATAGTCATTTAAAAGTAAATCTTTATAAGCCATAAATACGGCAGGCTAGCCTTCGTTCCATCCGATTGAGGCAATACCTTATTCATTCCTCGCGCTGGCGATCTATTTGCTATCATTTGATCCTAATCGCTATTTTAGAGGAAGAAATATTACATCAGGACTCCGCACATAGAGCTACGTGCGGAGCCTGATCTCAACCGCACATCAATCCCATATGAATTGTTTTATTTTTTTTGGTTAAAAAAAAAATTAAAGTGGGGCCCACTCTCATACATAGTGTGGAGTTAATGTGCGGTTGAGATTATGCTCTGCACGTAGAGCCCAAATCTCCCATTCTGAAAATGGGGTCGTCACTGTCGTCCAAGCTGCTTGTCGGTAGTCTTAGTAAATAAATAAGGATTTGACTGGTTCAGCAAGTTTGGATTGATTACTTTATTATTATGTTTTAGTAAATAACTTAAAAAAAAAAATTTAAAGTCTCAGTCTTAAATAAGCATATTTGACCTTAACTAGGCTCGAATCAAAGATAGATTTAAGTAGTTTAGTTTGACATACATTAAATTCTCGCATTCAATTTTAAGATATCTCTTCATTTTTTTTTAATAAAATACAAGATGACCGATGATGACATAAATATGATACATCATTTTATTAAATACTAAAATATTGGTTCGATAATATAATAAAAAATTGTTACAATTATATCAAAAAAAGTCACCTCGCCAAGCCGAAGGAATCACCGTTGTCGGAGTCGTGCTAGCAGTCACATATCCGTCTGGTCAAGTCATCCTGGTGGTCCACCTCCAGTTGGCCGGCCACCCGCCTCCAGCTGGCTGACCACACCCAATTGGCTGGCCACATTGGGCGAGCCACCTGCATCTGGCCGACCGTCCACAATGAATTGGTTGGCCTGGCCACATCCAATCAGAAGACCGCTTTCGCCAGCCATCTCCACTAGCCAGCGGACCACCTTGGCCAGCCACCTCCTCCAACCGACAGGCCCCTCTTGGCTAGCCACTCGACAATCATGGAACCCACAGCTCGAGAAGCTCCAAGATGTTATATCTGGGCGACGGAAGAACAAAAATACCCTATATTATTCTTCATAAAGCAAGCGTAAAACATTAATATTATATATTTATTCTTTTTTTTTTCTTATAAATAGAGGACCTTTTGGCATGTGTAAAGTGATCCCTAAGCTCTCTCTTTCTCAACCCCTATATAAAGCGAACTCTTCCTTCTTCCCACTTGTAACTCAAGCTTATCGAAATAAAATGAGCCTAAGAGTTTCCTCTTCCTTAGGCGCTCACAGGACAAATATGGATTCAACACATAATTTTTTCATTTCTTTCACATTTAATTAGAGATTTTATCTTTATTAATAAAAGTAAAGTAAACAGTATTATCAATTATCGTTCAATCCATTTGGCCCCCATTTATATTAATATAAAAACTATAATAAGAACCCAAGATTTTCTTCATTCCACAATCTATAAATTTGAACTTATAACCGCCTTTGATTTCGTTATTTATTGAAATGTGACCGAACTCATTACGCGACATTTTAACACATTTGATTGTAAAAAAAAAAAAAAAATCATAAATTTACGGCAAAGTAATTCAACAAACTTAATTATAGTGACGGTCTAAAATGTAAAGTAAGTACGAAAAATCATCCCAATCTGAATCAATCCTATGAGAATCAAACTTAGTAGAATAAATTAAATGCTTAATCATATAAAAAGTGCACCTTATTTTATTGCAAGAAAAAAATATAAGTTATGGGTGGGCAGTATATTGTTGCCCATAAAGTATTTGAGAAAATAATAGCTATTTATTAAAACACTAATTATTTATGTATGATTTTTTTTGTATATTTATTGAGGTGATGCTGAAATATTAAGAGAAGTTTACATTTATATCATATACTTCTTATACATCTATATATATATATATATATATAACACTCAAAAATTTGATATTTATATTTATGACATTTTAGTGTCATAAATTTATGTATGAATGGCAGGTACATTTTATCTTAAAAAGATTACAAGTAGTGATTATTTTAATATAATGTTTAAGCTACTATAAATTAGATAAATAAAGTTGCTCAATTTTTTTTTTTAGGTTGTCGAAAGTTCTAGTCCGATCAGGGAGATTAAGGGTGTGTTTGGTGGGAGCTTTTGCTGTTTGTTTTACGGCTTCGCGGCACCGCCCCCGCGAAGCTTACCCGAAACCGGCCGCGGGATAACACCCGCGTCCCGACTTTCCCCTTAACTTTTTACTCTTTACCCTTTACCCTTATTTCCCGTCCTCGCTTCCTCACTCTCTTCCTGCCTCCGCCCCGTCTCTCTCACGAAGCCGACCGCGAAGAAGACCTCGCCGAATTTCCGCTCGCTCGTCGTTTCGCCGAATTGCCCTAGCTTTCGCGAAGAAGACCTAGCGGACAGTCCCGAGCCTTTCCTCGTCGTCCCGCAGCCCAGCGATCCCGTTCCTTCTTTTTCGTCGTCGTCCAGGTTCCGTCCCGATCCCGATATATCTTAATTATTTTTATTTTTATTTAACAACATATATTATCCAATTTAACAATTAAAATTATAAATTAAAAATAATTTTAATAGATATGGGTAGAAATATCATTTTCCACATAAAGCTGCCTCACAGCTGGTCTCGCATAACTAGCAACTAATCAGTAGTACAAACTTCCACGTACATTCTTCACTCACGATTAACTTCTTGGACAGTATAGATTGCAACTAAACATACTGCAGCTGCATTCAAACAGACCCTAACTTGTATCCAATTTTGCTAAAATCTTTACAATAAAATTTTTTTTAATGCGACAATAAGTAATTTTTAAATGAAGATATATATATATATATATATATATATATATATATATATATATATATATATATATATATATATATATATATATATATATAAAAGGTTACTGTAATAATAATAAAAAAAAGAAACTAAGTTAGTAAGGCCCACCTATTTACGTGAACTGCATCAACTCTGCAGTTTACAGCAGATCATTAATTAAAGAAATCTGATGTCCGAAGACGCGCTCTGAACAGGAAGAAAGTGGTGTTGGAAAGCGAGCTATGAGCCGCTGTTGATTTTTCCAACAAATTCTTCTTTGGATGATTTATAAAAATGCCACATATTTTTTATGTATTTATATATTTAATACCTAAATTTGGATATTTATATTAATACCACTTTACATGATATTTTTATTTAAAATGAAAAGTTTGAATATTTGAAATATTAGAACTATATTTTAATATATAAATTCATAGAAAATACTTGATGTCTATATAATGAATTTTTATTCGGTCCGGACAATGTACTGCATATGCGTCCGTAGCCAAATAAAAACGCGTCACGTGGATTTACTGACTCCACCATGGCACGTTTGAAAAAAGAGCTTTTTATCTCGATCTCGCTGACCAGACCCGACCAGAGCGAAATTTGCGAAATTTTCTTGCTTTATTTTCACTCTAAATCGTAAAGGCGTTTTTTGTCTTCATTATATTTAGGATGCCAACATTTAGGGTTTTGTCGACCTACCTTGTCGTGGAGTTGCGGAAGTCGAAATTTGATTTTGGAGGGACGACGCAAGGTAATGAGGTGGATTTTTTATTCGTGGAGAGTCTTGAGATTCCTGGATGAGGGTAGAGCGAGTGAAGATGGATTTAGAAGATGATTATATAAATTATTGTTTACGTTACGCATTCGTAAAATTTAGGTTTTATTGTCTTATAAGTTACGTTTTATTTAGAAATTTTGTTTTTGGTATTATTAGAGTTTTATTTAAGTTGTAATTCGGTATTATTCGAGTAACATCGAAAGCGACACCGTAAAAGTTTTCTACGGTTTTAATTTAATGTAGGAGTTGGCGATGTTTTGGTTTGATTTTAATAACATTTTGGCTTGTATTGTCGATTATATTTACGTTCTGCTTTGTAACATCTCAGGTTTTATTTTCTTATAATATTTGTTTTATCACGGAGTTATGTTTTCCGCAAAAAATACGAGTATAAAACACTTATAATATTTTTCAAATACAACTAGCTGCGAAGAAATACGGACTTTAAACGTGTTGTATTGTAGTTTATTTTGCTTCGTGCAAGTATATTGGATGATTTTTTACCGTGTTTATGACGGTTTATTCCAAATTACCCCGCGAGGTTTAACGATCAAATCGGGAAATGCTCTAAGAGTGTTTTTTCAGGTTTATTACGTCATCGGAAAATACTTTATTACGAGTTTATTTGAAAATCGAATATTGTCGTTAACGGATTATGAAGGCGAAAATACGACTCAGAATAAAAAGATAATACAAAAATATAACAAAAATAAAATTGAACGGTGCGTAAAATACAACTCCGAAAATACAAGAATACATCAACGATACAACCGGAGATATCTAATACGTCCATCTTTACGATTTAACTTTATTGTATTTGAACAATATCTATGTTGTTTTACGGTCGTATTCGATAACGTTCCGCCCGAGTTGTTGGAATAAAACGCGGAATATTCTAATACAACGGGCGCGGTAGTATTAGAGATATTCCGCACTCCTATACAATACAACGAGTGCGACTTAACTTCGTTGTATTTGAACGATACCTATGTTATTTTAGGGTTGTATTTAGTCATGTGACGCCGAGTGGTATTTTTTTTCGTTGTATCAACGGCGATATACTCGGAACTCAACACGATTAAATCGTAGATGGATGTATCGTAGATCTCTACTTGCATTGTGGAAATATCGTAGTATTTTTTTAGTTGTATCAATAAACATTTTCGAATAAATAATTCAAAGATATTCAGTGTTGTTTTGTTAATGAAAATAGTTATATATTAATGTAATACTTAAAAGTTTATATTAGAGAAAATAATAATTTTAAAAAATTGTATTATTATCAAAATTTTAATATTACTAATTGCATAATTTTAATAGAGGTTAATAAACTCTAAAAACAATAGGAATATCACTCGAATACAACCACGATCGGCCATAAGTGGAGTAAAAGCGGTTAGTATTAGAATATTCCTTGTTTTATTCATGAACAAAACGGAGTTGTATTGGAATATTCCGCGTTTTACTACAACTCGTTGGAATACGACAACTATACGACGGAGATATAATTTGAATACAACGAGTTAAATACTCCGATTCGATCTTGTTTTGTAATCGAGAAAAGTTATATACTTATGTAATACGTAAAAGTTTATATTAAAGAAAATAATAATTACAAACAATTGCATAATTATAAAAATTTTAATATTACATATGCGTAAATTTAATATCATCTAATACACTCTAAAAACGATCGGAATATTACTTGGATACAACCGCGCTCGGGCATGATTGGAGCTAAAGCGGTTGTATTGGAATATTCTTTGTATTATTCATGAAAAACGCCGGTTGTATTGGAATACGACCAGAATATTCCAATACAACCGCTTTAGCTCCAATCATGCCCGAGAGCGGTTGTATCCAAGTAATATTCAGATCGTTTTTAGAGTGTATTTGATGATATTAAATTTACGCAGTTGTAATATTAAAATTTTCAAGAACTATGGTAAAAAATATTTTTTTAAATTGTCTTGCCCTTTTGAAATTCGGCGCCAATGCCCAGGAAATACAACTGGAAACGAAACGTCTTGTCGAGTACTTTTCCCGGAGGAATACTACGCACCACTTTTTACCGGTCCAAAATTAAAATTTCTAGGGTTTCTGAGTATTTCGTTCTCTAGTCGAGTAGAGAAGAACGTTATCCAACTTCTGAAATTTACGTCGATGGAAGCGAGAGAACACGATGATGGAGTCGGAAGATATGATGGAAACGGAGGTTCGAGCTGAATGAGGAGCAACAATCCGATCGACCTACGCGAAGACCAAATACAAGAAAAAGAATAAGGAGACTGCGACGAAAATGGTCACCGGCGACGAGTTCGTCGAGGTACTACTCGTAATCTACCTTCGTATTTTTATTAGCGGATAGCATTATTATACTTAAACTCGAAACAATACCGAAGTACAAGTCGAATATCCGTAATATGATCCGAATACGACCTAAATAAAATCGAGGAACTTCCGATGTGTAACCTAACCGCAAGCCAAAACATCTAAACACAATAATATTCATATAAACAATAAATGTTACGAAAATAAACCGAGCGTAGAAATAAAATTGAAATAAAATCAAAAAACAACTAGAACAAAACTCGAAAAACTCTTAAAACTACAATAATACAACTAAGGCTTTTTTTTGTTCTACGGGTTTCTTAACTCGAGAAACATGAGCCGTAGATGTCGGCCGTCCTCTCGTGAGGAGTTACTTGATGTGGTCGAGCTCGCAGTCTACGAAGGCGTCATGAGTAATCTCGATAGACCGAATATTCGCCGGTTCTTTGATTTGCCTCCGTATCCCAGGGACAATATTCTCACTCTGCAAATACTACAGGTGTTGGAGGCATGACAAAATGTTGTTCAAATTAGGTGGGAAAGAGCTTAGATTGTCTGCTCGATGAAATTGCACTTTTAATTGGGATGCCAAACGGAGGACCAATGCCGAAGTGGAAGCTACGTCCATCGGCGACAATGAATGCTCGTTAACATAAAGGACGTACTATTAGTGTATGCAAGAGGGGATACTTCGATCCCATTTGAGAACCTCTACATAAAATATCCGTTGTCAAACTTATTTTTTCCATCAAGTAATTTCGGTTTTCCTTCGGACCTTGATGCCTACGGTGATAATTTAGAGTCATTCTCCTCATACAACCGCCTGCGGCTATCCGTGAATATCTTTTAGAGCGGATCAACGCAGATTGCCATTAAAATTAGACCGAATCGCTCAATCGGCTACATAAATGGGTTTCGTTTTTGTTAACGGTTAGTATCTTATTTAATCATTCTATTTACTTTATTGATTGATCGGTAATGTTAATGTTACATTGATTCCACGCAGCTTTGGTTTTTTGAGCACACTTCTCCAGTGCCTCCCGCAGCTCCCAATGCTAGACCAAGAATGTTGCGGTGGCCAAGGTCCCTTAAGTGGAACTCGTCACAAGCTGACCTATTCTTCAAGCGGTTAAACACTGAAACAGTGAGTCACTCCCAACGTTCTAACGAAGTACTAGCCGTGTAATGGTTAATAAAACATTTCATACCTTGTTGAAACCGTATTTAGGTGCAAGACAAATTCGGTGATGTTACCGCCGATGAACTTATGTGGATTGCCAACCCGGACGAGGGCCTTCCAAACCCAGGTCCAAGTTCAACAAACCGAACTTCTATCCCCTCTTCACCTTCATTTTCTATTGGTGGAGTTCCCGCAGATAATAACACCATTTCTTCGCTCCTAGCTACCATGACTCGCAACATCGAAGTTATGAATGAATTAGTCAGACGCCAGGAACAATGTGTACAGCAATATCAAGGAAACTTCGACACCGTAAATGTTGGGTCGACGGGGCTGCAGCTTGCAAATGTCCGAGCCGAGCCAAAAGGTTGATAGGATTGAGCAACATTTATCAATCAAAGAACCCGAAGTGGCTAGAGAATTCTACCCAGAGTGGCCGGACTCGAAGTCCCTACCGCTGAAGACCCTACTTTTGAAATCCCTACCGCCGAAGTTGATTCTTTTGGAGACACTACGGCTGTACTGGAAGAACCTACTACCGAATTTGGAGACTCTATTTTTGGAGACCCTACTGCCGAATTTGAAGACCCTACCGCTTTACCAAAACAACTCCGTTGAAGTCCCACCCAATGCAGATGAAAATATCATGGGAGGTCACACCTCCCAATCCGGAGAGGGTGAGGAGGAGGACACTGTCATACCAGAGGTTGAAACCGATGTTCATGATCAGGTTGATGTAGCACTATCCATACCTAGCTTGATGCAGAGGGTGAAGCGCCGACGGAGTCGGGTGAAGAGGGTTGTGAGATCACCTTTCACATCCTTTCAATTCAAAAGAAGGAAGACGGTGAAGGATACAACAGACGAGCAGACCCCTCACCAGGAACAAAACCCCTTGTACGTATATCTGCATTAATCGAGAAGATTATTCAGGAAACCAACGATGAAGAGACACGACAAAGGGATGATGCACCGGCTCCGGACAGTCCAGCCCCCCCACTCACCTGTGTCTTTGACCACTCCAACTCCACAGGAAGTTGCACCCAGCGACCCGAGTACTTCGAAATCATTAGTGTTGTATCAACCGGAATTACCCGTGCCTCCCCCAGTGGTATTTCTATAAATATTACTAAATCCATTTATATATGCTTCTATTTAAACATCATACATTAAAGTTGAGTTCATTTGTGCACAACAGCAAGAGTTGAGAGACATAGCAACGTATCCTGGTAGAGACCTTATCAGAGATGAGCAGCGCCATGTAATTGAAAAGTTTTTGACAAATTATAAGAATCCGTACGTGCACCAACTTTTATATAATGTTTTTCACATATCTTTAATACATAATCGACATTAAATGGGGTTGATTTTAATGCGGGAGTGATATCATCATAAATCAACGCTTCTTGTTGTTAGATCGTGGGATGATGGACGACTTGCTTTTTAATGAGTTTATCGGTAATGATCATGTCGATGCCCTCGCCGCCATCTTGTACCAAATGAAGAGGATGCATCCCACCAAGTACCGTAAATACCTTTATGTTACCCCATTATTTTGGGTAATGCCCTTAGTTTAGTTTGTTTGACATATTAATGAATGACATTAAAATTTTAACTAAATATCGTTTCCTACAAAGTTATCATAAAATGGATGGCGACCCTTATCAATTTCTGTCACACATCACTCCCACAGCGGTATCTAACTCGGATTTTATATTTTTTCCTATTGTGCATAATTCTCATTGGGTGTTGTTGGTTTGCGATCTAAAAAATAAAAAGTGGCGAATATACGATTCTCTACCCAACGACATACACAAGGATATTTGCAAAGACTTTGTGAGTATATGGTGGACAGTAATTTAATTTCCTTGACTTGTGTAGATTAAATAGTAACTGTTATATTGCACTTTGTAGATCAAACTATTTACGAGCTTAACCAGCGAATGCTTCAAGAATAGGAAACCCGCGTCATGGGGTGTGGCTCACGTCAAAGGTATTCCCGGACGGACGAACGGCGTTGGACTGCGACATGTTTGTCTGCAAATATATTGAAAGACTAACCCGTGCTACTCCCGATCGACCGGAAGCGAGAGCGAATCGTGCAAGTCGAAATGCCGGAATCCGCGCTCAACTAGCATATGACCTCTCGCATGTGGTTTCCTTCGTTATTAAATACAATCGAAAAGAATTTGACAGATGATTGAAATTGGTTTATTGCTTTAAGTCATTGTTGGTTGTCAGATACTATGTATGGTGGTTGTTTTGATGGAAAATTCCAATGCTTCATTTCTTTTGTCATTTTTTTGGTGTATTGGAGAAATTATATCAATGTTCATTGTGCCTTGACTTGGATTTGCAGTTTATTTGCAGTTTATTACAGTGTATCAGATGAATCTTTACAGTATTTATTACAGTTTCTTCCAAATGAAGACCCAACTCCGGAATAAAACTAGAATAATACAAAAATACAACTAAAATAAAACAGTAGAGAGACGGGACTTTTAATGGTTCACAAGATACAACTCTGAAAATACTACAATACATCTACAGTGCGTCTTATTTATTTACGGTGTATAGGGATGATATCGGCATCGTATTCGGGTTGTAGTGCAGATGAGTTGGAGGAACACGCGGAAAATTCAATACAACCGGTGTTGTCCAGGAATAAAACAAAGAATATTCCAATACAACCGCTTTACCTCCAATCATGGCCGAGCGCGGTTGTATCTAAGTAATATTCTCATCGTTTTTAGAGTGTATTATGTGTTATTAAATTTAAGCTGATTGTAATATTAAAATTTTAATAATTATGCAATCTTATCTAAAAATTATTTCGTTTCTTATAAACTCTTAAGTATTACGTATGTAAATTTTATATATTACAAAAACACCGAATACGGTGGACAGTATCTTCGAAACATTTTGCCGAATACAGCTGAGCGTAAATTTAATAACACATAATACACTCTAAAAACGATCGGAATACTACTTAGATACAACCGTGTTCCGCCATGTTTGGAGTTAAAGCAGTTTTATTGGAATATTCCTTGTTTTATTCATGGACAACGCCGGTTGTATTGGAATATTCGTCGTGTTCCTCCAACTCGTCTTGCTTTGTTTTTGAATAAGATCCAAAAAGAGTTTTTTATATTAAATATTTATAATACATTTTTTTTATTAAATATACTCTTTTGCATAAAGAAAAAAAGTGTATTTTTAAATTAAATTCGCGCCACTGCCGAGGAAAGCTACGCACCTAATACCGCTCCAATGTCGACGAAATACAACTTGGAAATGAAACGTCTCGAGTACTTTCGCTCGGAGGAAAGCTACGCATTTATATCGCTCCAATGCCTAGGAAATACTAACCTGGAGACGAAACGTCTCGAGTACTTTGCCCGCTACGCATTTAATAGCCTCTCAAAAAATTTAAATTTTGAGGTTTTCAGAGTATTGCGTTTTCTAATCGAGTAGAAAAGAACATTAGAAGATACGATGGAATCAGAAGACCAAAAAAAGAAGAAGGGGACTAGCAGCAAAATGGTCACCAGCGACAGTTCGTCGAGGTAATAGTCTTAATCTACATTCGTTTTTTTATTAGGAGATAACATTCTTATACTTAAACTCCGAACAGTACTGAAGTACAATCTGGATAAGCCGCCATACAATCTTTCCTCTTTTAGTAATAAACTCTTAATTTATTGCAATGTTTCCTCTTTTAGAAGCCTACTCTATAAGAAAGCTTTCCTCTTTTGGGTGATATCTGGATAAGCCGCCCTACAATTCAACGGCTATATATTACATTTTTATTTTGTTGCAATTCTACATTAACCTTATAATTTTTGTCTTCATTTTCTAAACAACAAGGGAGCCGCGCATTTATTCACTTCCACTGACCTTTTGGAGGATATATTGCTGAAAATGATCTCTGTCTCTCCATCACCTATAAGAGATATTAGAAATTTTCGGAAAACGTGAGTATAATTTATTATGGAATTATCATTTTTACTAATTAGCCATACCTCTTTCAATCATGTAACTATGATATAATCAATCAAAATATTGGTCTCTTTTTAGGTGCAAAAAATTTCATGCAACATCTTCATCAAAAAGGGTAGGAAAATACATGGTCTTTGAAGATTGGGGCATGAACCGGCACGACAAGCGAGGATATTTAAGATTTCTTCGTAGTTGTACTTGATAGCGAAAATAGTAATGCTCTCTTCTTGCTTGGATTGGTAAGCGATAAATATTTTTAAAATTTTAATAATACAATTCTCGATATTCATTTATACTTTATATATGTATTATAAAGCAATGTTCATCAAGCATAAATATCTCAATATTTTAGGAGGAGATGTGGATTCAAGAAAGATTGAGATTGGTTTACATTATCTCCCGATAGGCTGCAAGTCAAGGGCATCTTTTTTCCAAATATACCGCGGGCTTAGTGTTGCTACGTGAAGAGACATCTCGCGCGAATGGGATCGATCTTTTGAACGAGATATCGAATAAAGTACATCGATTGTCGGGAAAAGGTTTCAAGAATCTTCCATACAATGAGTTGGAAAAAATGGTACCGTTCTACCATTTATTCATTGCAACAATTTGTTATGTGGACAACCAACTTTGGAAGCCGAAAATAGATGGCTAAGTGAAGACTCTCGTGGAAAGAAGATTCTGCAGTGATCTTTGCAAATGGATGCATGAATATGTAATGTTTTTCAATATGAGTTTTTTATCAATATGATGTAAGCAGGGGCTGAAATTGTAAACTTTTGATCTAATCTAATCATGCCCTATCGTGGTTGTGTCCTAGTAAAATTACCATCGTTTTTAGAGTGCACTATCTAGTATTAGAATTACGCAATTCGTAATATTAAAATTTTGATAATTATGCAATTTTATCTAAATATTATTTCCCTTATTGTAAACTTTTAAGTATTACGTTAGTGTATAAATCGTTTCAATTACAAAAGAAGACTGAACATGTTGGACTTCTTCTTCCAAACCGTTCGTTGAATACAACTCAAAATATTCCCGATATATCCAAGATAAAATCGAGATCAATGATAAATCGACGTGCGATTTTTCCGTAGTGTATCGGGATTATATCGCCGTTGTATTTCGGTCGTAGTGCCGACGAGTTGGAGTAAAACGCGGAATATTCCAATACAACCGGCGTTGTTCGAGAATAAAACAAGGAATATTCCAATACAACGGCCTTACCTCCAATCATGAACGAGCGTGGTAGTATCCTAGTAATATTCCCATCGTTTTGAGAGTGTACTTATCTCGGTATTAGAATTACACGATTCGTAATATTAAAATTTTGACAATCATGCAATTTTATCTAAATATTATTTCCCTTATCAGTAAACTTTTAAGTATTACGTTAGTGTATAAATCGTTTCAATTACAAAAGAAGACTGAACATGTTGGACTTCTTCTTCCAAACCGTTTGCTGAATACAACTCAAAATATTCCCTGATATATCCAAGATAAAACTGAGATCAATGATAAATCGACGTGCGATTTTTCTGCGGTGTATCTAAGTAATATTCCGATCGTTTTTAGAGTGTATTATATGTTATTAAATTTAAGTTCGATTGTGATTTTAAAATTATAACAATTGTTTAACTTTATCTAAAAATTATTTCCTCGATTATAAACTTTTAAGTATTACGTAAGTATGTAAATTTTTTCAATTACAAAAAAAAGACTCAACACGTTGGATCGTTTCTTCGAAACAGCTTGCGAATACAACTCAAAAAATTCCCGATATCTTCACAATGTAACCGGAGATCGGTGATAGATCTTTGTGCGAGTTATCTCTCGGTGTATTGGGATGATATCGGCGTTGTATTCGGTCGTAGTGTCGACGAGTTGGAGTAAAACTTGGAATATTCCAATACAACCGGCGTTGTCACGAATAAAACAAGGAATATTCCAATACAACGACTTTCTACCAAATCATGCCTCAGCGCGGTTGTATCTAAGTAATATTCCGATCGTTTTTAGAGTGTATTATATGTTATTAAATTTAAGCTGATTGTGATTTTAAAATTATAACAATTGTTTAACTTTATCTAAAAATTATTTCCTCGATTATAAACTTTTAAGTATTACGTAAGTATGTAAATTTTTTTCAATTACAAAAAAAGACTCAACACGTTGGATCGTTTCTTCGAAACGGTTCGTTGAATACAGCTCAAAAAATTCCCCGATATTTTCACAATGTAACCGGAGATCGGTGATAGATCTTTGTGCGAGTTATCTCTCGCCGTATCGGGATGATATCGGCGTTGTATTCGGGTCGTAGTGCCGACGAGTCGGAGTAAAACGCGGAATATTCCAATACAACCGGCGTTGTCCACGAATAAAACAAGGAATATTCCAATACAACGGCTTTCTACCCAATCATGCCTCAGCGCGGTTGTATCTAAGTAATATTACAATGGTTTTTCGATCGTATTATCTCGTGATTAATACAATGCAACGAATTGGGGATAAAAAACACAACTTAAAGGGTAAAACACAAGGAGACCAAAAAAGGTAACCGAATAAATCAACCATAAGCAACTCGTCCATCATTCAATAAAATCAAAAACTATGTTCAAACAAATTATCCTATATGTTCATTAGCATCGTAGAACAATTCTTTAGCAGCTCTAGAATTCATCGTCCAGCATTCATTAGCATGCTTGTGTATGTCTCTCGTCCATTGTGATGGAGGCAGTTCTCGAAGTAATATGAATAAAAAAATTATAAACATCACGGATCGAATAGTAAATAAATAGCCTCGTCCACATTATAATTTACCCGACTTAAGGGAGCCGACGTTCCAAACCGGTTTGCCTCGTTTTGGAAAACTGTAGCATCACTCGGACCGAGCATCTTTATCCGTTCCTACATAAAATTTGACACTTTATGACGGAGACAAGATAAGTTTTAGAAATAAAAAATATTTCAACAAACTAAACTTACTTTTTCTTTTCATATTTTTTTCCCAATATCCTTTTAATCTTGAATTAGATATCCCTTTAGGACGCACCTTTACCTGGGTCATTCGCATTTCTCTCTTTACATGGGGTCTTCTTCTTAGTTGTTTTTGCCTTTTGTTGGGGTTCTCTCCCATGTAATATTTCATTAGGCGTCAAGTGTTAGTTTGTTTAGTGTATCTAAGCACAAACTTCTCAAAGAACTTCATGGCCTCGCGTTCTCGTACTTATCCGGTACGCTAATTTATGAACATGTGTGCGATATATAAGACCACTCGAGACGATCGGCAACATTTGAGACCCCTTAAGATGTTGATATTCCAAACTTTTGTATATGTCCCTTTTTGCATGTGTACACCATCGAAGTAATATGTGTTTCTCGTAAATTTTGTACACGTTATCATGTCTGAAGAACCCTTAGAGCGTGAGCACACAAGTAACCCCATCATTTCAAATTTTTTACAATCGCACGCGATATCCAAATTAGCTCTTGTCTAGTTTCACAATCTAGTATTTGTCCGTGTCTCTATTATCGAAGGTTCTTATGTGAAATTTCGAATCATTGTCGGCAAATCCTTCCAAAGCAAGTCCACCCAAACCATGAAGAAACTCGACTCAAACTTCGAGTATAAATTCCGCGTGTAAAGTAAAGCAACTCCGCTCGTAACGTGGCCGCATTTTACCGCAGGGACAATAGCAGATTGCTCGCATCGGAAATCCTCATCCTTCTCATTTCTTCGCCAAGTTTTAGCAATATGTTCAAGGGCCGGAAAACATTCGACTTACCGTGCTTGTTGGCTTGCGAAACTATGACAGATGTTATTAGTCGACTCACTCCTCCGCGTAGATAGGATCCCCATTCCGAAAATGTCTTTATTGAATGTCGTTGACCAACGATGCCTTATATTATACAATTCATCCAACCATACATTTTCCCGAAGTTCTCCTATCTCAATCATTTCGGCCCAAGTTTCTTCGAATTCAGACTTCGAGTCACATCTACGCATGCATTTAAAAAAGAGATCGTGTACTTATCTTGTTTTTCCCGTAACCACAATGCACTTTTGAAGATAATTTTTTGTATATATGCCATTGACATAATCTATGTCTGAGTGTGCGGCAAGCACTCTTGGATTGCTCTACTCATTGCTTGATCTTGGTCGACTGAATATTGTGATTGGGTGCTTGTTATTCATTATACGGATAAGGGCTTTGAATAACCACTCGAAGGACTCGATCGTTTCATCCGACAAAAAGCCAATCGCAAAAGCACATTTTGCCAATGGTGGTTCACACCGACAATCGGCGCACAACATAGGTTGTATTTATTCGATCTATAGCTTGTGTCAAATATTATTACATCACCAAAGCAATCATAATCGAGTCTCGGACATCCCATCACTCCATAAGAAATTCAACAAACTCGCCCGACTCATCAATTCGGACGTCCCACGCAAACATTGGATCCTCGGCTCGTCGTGCAGTGAATAGTTGTAGTAAGGAATTAGCATCCCCAAGTTCGATGTGTAATCTTCTCTTCTTTGTAAGAGATTATATGCATCCCTCTTCGTACGGTCTAGGTTCTCCACTCCACCAACTTCGCGGCTAGGAAGCTAAACGCATCGGTGGTTCTAATCCCCTGCTGACATTGATCCGAGGACATCCGCACCGATGTCACTCATCTTTCCGCGCAACGCAATAGGTGAGTGTCGCCAACATTCGCCAACGGATGGTTATGACTTTCTATGAATTTCTTTACCGACCGGTTCCTCTGGACATCAACTGGCATATCGGATCATGGCGGGACAACCGATCCTTCGTATCCGCTCGCTTGTACCTCACCGATACATTGTCCTTCAATTCTCTCTTCATACCAGCCCTTACCACAAACAAACTCCCTTGTCTCGATCCTCCTCGAATCTCGGCCAATAACCAATGTGGTCCTTTCGCACGATAAATCCAACAATGTGTGCATAGGCACAATATTTTTCATGTGCCGCCTTCTCATCATTGATACCGACTGAAGCAATATGTTTACTAACTGGATCATTGGAGCACTGTCTCTCTCGGTATTCGCAATCGAATCGGGATTTGAATGTCGGTATCACTATACTTAACAACCAATAATACAAAAATCATTTCATGATAGCACCGTAGAGTAACACCATAATAATAAATATAAAAGCATTGGTGTTTTTCGGGTTTATCACTAATAATACACCCAAACTAGTAGAATACCGCCTTCAAATTACCTAAATAAAATCACAGATAAATCGAAGCAAAGTTACTCTTAAGATACCGCCTCGAATACCACCACAAAATTACCAAATTAACACCACGTACCGCTGAAAAAAATACTTAACAAGTATACTTTTCCGAGACTACATGAATACACCTATAATATTACCAAAATACCAATCATGTCTCACTATAAAAGAAAAATTGACATTACTCTTTTGAAAATACTGGCATACTAGCGTAATAAAACAAGTAAATAGAACAAATGAAACGCATCCTCCACCAAACTACTAGAATGCTACCTTCAAATTGCCGAAATCGAAGCAAACTTAAGTTACTTCTTAAGAAACTGTTCGAATACCAAGACAAAATTACCAAAATGACACTACATATCCACTGAAGAAGACTTGACAAATATACTTTCCCGACACTACCCGAATATACCTATAATATTACCCAAAAATACCATGGTTCTTTAAGAAAAATAACTCGACGTCGTTCTTCCGAATCTACAGGCATACTACCTTAATAAAACTTAAAAACAGATGAAATCAGTAACTAAACATCGCATACAATAAAATTTACCAACTCGAGGGATTTGTTCTATCGCAGACTAAACTAAGTCGAGAATCTTGTTTCGTCCAATATATTTTGAGATTCGAACTCAATGTCGACTCGATCGGTGGTTTTTAGTGCGAACGATAGCATTCTTTAGACTTTAGTGTTAGAATCAAATTTCAGCTCCTCGATCTCCACGACAAGGTATGTCGGAGAAAACCCTAAGTCTCCGCATCCTACAAGATAATGGAGACAACAAAAACCCTTTATCCTTTCGTGGGAAAAAAAGCGGTAAAAATTTCATGTTTTTACGCTTCGGGTCGGGTCGGGTCGGCGGAATGAAGATAAATAAGCCTTTTTTTTCAAACGTGCCATGGTGGGGTCCAGAAATCCACGTGGCGCGTTTTTAGAGGCTACCGGACGCATCGCTGCGTACGCGATCCGGACCGAATAAAAATTCCTATATAATTGTCCCCTTATACATGTATGTATGAATTTTGCACGGGGCATTTACATGCATACCACCCAATTCCTATGCCTTCACAAATCTAACACCTAAATTTTAATTTTTTACATTTTATATAATTTCAAATCTTTCATATCACAAAAAAATACTTCTATTTTAACTTTTGATTATATGACATATATTTAAAAATTAAATTTAGTGTTGGATATCTAATTACATAGAAATTACGTGGTATGTATGTAAATCTTTCATTTTTCATTTATTTAATTTGTTGTTTTATACTTCAATAGTCATCG
Source organism: Papilionanthe hookeriana x Papilionanthe teres (assembly GCA_022702705.1). Lineage (NCBI taxonomy): Eukaryota > Viridiplantae > Streptophyta > Magnoliopsida > Asparagales > Orchidaceae > Papilionanthe > Papilionanthe hookeriana x Papilionanthe teres. Next base: position 16,816,058 of record CM040435.1, on the reverse strand, counting down.
TGTTCTCCACGCGGTGAACAAGGTCCCCTCTTAATTAAGCTGTTACTTGCAAGCAGCAATCAACTTTTTTGGTCATCGAAGATTATATATATATATATATATATATATATATATATATATATATATATATATATATATATAATATTTCCTTACATTAAATTTGATTTGCAAAAATATGAGCGAAATGATGCAAATTGATCCATAGAAAGTTTATGTAAATAAGAAATTTCAACTCATTATATTATGTGACATCTTAGTGATAGAAGGAATGTCTTATGCTGTGCAAAGGAAGAACCAAAATAATGCCTCCGAATAGCATGTCATGTATGACAAATACATCATTAGGAAAATTTACATGCATGCCACTTAATTTTTTTTCTATATAACGCCTAAAATTTGATATTTATATTTATAATATTTTTGTGTGATGAACGTGAGCAGGTCTAGTGCTCACTAGCCAAGCACAAATTCTCAAAAAGAAAGAAAAAATGTAAATAATTGTGTTATTTTTAGAAAAAAATCTTTTGACAGGTCTATTATGGTAGCTATACATTTATTGAGAGGTTTGATGGAGAAGTGCAGAGAGGATAAGAAGGATCTAAATATGATTTTTATTGATTCAGAAAAAACTTATGATAAGATTCCAAGAGAAATCATTTGAAATCCTAAAGAAAAAAGACATTAATATGACTTATATTCAAGTCGTTAAAAATATGTACACTTGAGTTGTTACTTGTGTTTGAACATAATGAGGGTTGACCAAGTATTTCCCATGTCAATTGCATTACTCAAGGATCGGCTTTAAGCCATATCTTTTGGCATTAGTTTTGGATGCGCTTACGTGACATTTACAGAACGATGTACCTTGGTGTATGTTTTTCACTAGTGATATCCTTCTTATGGCTAAACAAGACAGAGTAAAAGAAAAACTTGAATTATGGAAGTTACATTGGAGTTTAAAGGTCTTCTTTTTGGGTAAGTTAGGACTAAAACTCAATGTATGCAATACAATTTTAGTAGTGGCTTTAGTGGCAGAGTTGTAACTATGAGTGATCAAATCCTTAAAAGGAGTGAACATTTTAGATATCTCAGGTCTATTGTTCAGATTGATGGTGATATAGATAAAGATGTTATTAGTAAACTTCAAGTAAGTTGGTCGAACTGAAGGAATGCTTCAAGGCTATTGTGTGATACAAAAGTACCGCTTAAACTGAAAGGAAAATTTTTTAAGATGGCCGTGAGACCTACAATGCTTTATAATGTAGAATGTTGAACTTTAAAACAAAAGCATAAAATAAAGTGTTGTTGAGATAAGAATGCTTAGGTGGATGAGTGGCTTGACACTTAGAGACAAAATGCAAATGAATATATTTGTGATAGGATTGGTGTAGCTCTCGTGGCGGATGGGATTAGAGAGAGTCGTCTTAGATGGTCTAGTCACATTAAACGTCGACCATCTGATGATTTTGTTAGGAGAGTAAATGTTTTAGCTTCGATTGATGTTAAAAAAGGCAGATATAGACCTAGAAAAACTTGGGCATAATGTATAAAAAATGATATTAATCTATTGGAATTAAATGAAAATATGACACTCAATAGGAAACAATGAAAAAATTTAATTATGTACCCAACGCCACTTAGTGGGATACAGGCTTATTGTTTTTGTTGTTGGTGGTGGTGGTGCTATTAAGAATATGAGTATTTATACTTCTCGAAAGCATTTATACAAAATAAATAAAAATGAAAATAAATTAGATAGTTTGACTTTTATACTTCTTTTGCTTTTTCTAAGTGATGGTAACCTTGAAAAGGTGATTTGAAAAAAAGAACGGACGCTAAGAAGGTCATTTTTGGTCAAAATAAAAATGAGCGCAAACAATGATATAAAATAAAAAGAGCTTAGAAAAGGCCATGAAAATAAAGATATGGCTCCTTTTAAGACAAACTGTAAACCAGACAAAACATCACCTTTAAATTTCAACTAAAGAAACAAAATGAAACATTGTTCTAGAGAAAAAAACAAAACATATTAGTTCAACTAGAAATTAGATTTGTGAGAGTATAGTGTAGAAATCTGATCATAGAAGAGACTGCATGGTCCGTAGTACGCCGATTGAGCCCTCTGTAGGAGTTGTGAAAATAATCATAGCTCTTCCAAAAAGGATGGATATGAAAGGCATTAAACTTAAAAGGGTGTTGAGAATGATCTCAATTTGATTTTCTGAGGGGAGGTAATAAGGTGATCAAGATTTTGAACTTCAAGTTTTGGAGATCGTAGGTGTTGGAAAGAGGAGTGGGAGGCAATAATGAGCAGAGGGAGTACATTAAGATCAGGGGTGGGGTTAAGAGCAGAAGGAGGTGGGTGAGGAAGTGGAGGGCATTGTGAGCTACACCTTCCTATATTCATAGAGCTTCTAGATTTTTTTCTTCCTTTATAAGAGAGAAGAGGGTAAGATTTATAGTTTGGAGATTATGGGCGTAACTTCGACTCATAATCAATGGTATTACAAGAGGTACAAGGTTGAGGCCTCCATCCATAAATAATAAGTTGCACCACATCTCTCCCATTTACATTGATGATAATGGAATCCGGTAGAGTACTTTGTATTGATTTTAATACTAACACGAGTAAAGGTAGGTCAGGTTCCCTTAGCTATTAAAGGGTTTACGACTATGGGAACTCGTGTTGAAGATCTTGAAAATTCCATTCTCAGACCAGTAGCATAATGGAAAGCGAGGGAGTTTAAAATAGATGGGAACTTCCTTGAAGTCCTCCTTTATGCACTGAAGTTCAAGCAATCAACATTTAAATATGAATGATTTTTCAATAAAAAATCACAAACATCCTTCCATTACCATATTAAGACCCTCCAAACTGAAATTGAATAAAAATAATCCATCAAAAAAGAGGGGTAGAACTAACCACACATCTGAGCTTCCAAATCTTGAAAATTGTTTACATTAAGTTATTATAGAGGTCGATTCCCAAGAGCACATTAACAAGAGCGAGATTCCAGTGCTTCAAGCCTTCTTCGATTTCCTCATAAAAAAATCACCTTATATTCGACCGAAGGAAAACAAGAGAGATTAAAACTAGAAGAATTGTGAAGATATGTAGAGAGTAGCCCTTTCTATTTTGTAGAAGGGAAAGGGCCAATGTTGAGTTAGAAGGGAGAGGAAAGGAGAATTGGAAAATCCACCAAAGCTATCGGTCGAAGTCCCTTAACAGTGTAGAAAATATGAAGAGTAGCAGCAGGGACTAGAGTTTTTAAGAAGACACAAAAGGGATAAAAAGGGCAGAGCGGAGTGAAAACCTAACAAAGCTCCCGTAAATACACATATGACAAGAGTCAATTTATCTTAATTTTTGCTTGAGTTATTCTATACTCTCATATAACTCGACACATGTTTCCTTGCTTGTGACCTATATTGGTGACCGGCGAGAGCGGCATTCTAGCCTGCATGGTTCAGCTGTTGTTTTTTCTCTTACAGGAACATTTGGTTTTCAAGCAATGTGACGAGTTTCAAACAACTTCTTTCAGGCAGAACCTTCTTAATATTTAGATTTTGCTACAATTCTTTTTAGCTTCATTTTAGCTATCATTTAAATGGACCTCAATCATATAAACTTGTAGGGCCAATTACATACATGCCACCCAATTCCATATATTTACATATATAACACCTTAAATCTATTTTTTAACATATATACCACCAAAATCTTTCATATCACATTAAAAATATCACCATTTTTCACATGGAAAAAAAGTGAAATACACCTTTTCATATTTATGTAAAAAATTTAAATTTAAATATCTGATCTTAAAATACATATGAATTGAATGATATGTATGTAAATCTTTTTTTTTTTTTATTTACTTCTTATTCACCAATATCTTACATCACATATTTTTTATATCAACAATGCTTTCACAGTTGAGAAAAAGAAAAACAATATAATACATAACATTAAAAATAACAATCACTTTCCGCACTGTACATCTGCTGTCCATGACCGGGATACTGACCCAAAGTCCATAACTGCTCTGGATCCGAACCGACCATTAAACCAGCAGTGCCATTCAATATTGTACATTCATGGTTATTATAATGTAGCAGAAGCCTACCACTCCCAATACATTTAATTATTCCTAATTGTATTTAGCACCTAAAACAGCTGAACCAAATAATAAATAGAATAATCTTTATTTTTCGGTAGTCCTAAAATAGAGATTTTAGGTAAACAGGTGCCTCAACATTTTGGAAGACACAACCCCAATTAAAAGAAAATTTACTACATCTCGACTCCAATCAGGGTTTGTCACGTGTATAGACAGACCTAAACATATATTAAATTGATGGTCTGCTAAAACACGTGACACCCTGATCTACAATTGAATCATGACTCTTGATACAATAGTTTCTCCAATTAAAAAAACCACAAGTAACTAAATTGATAAAATCGTCAAAAGGTATATGGCTTATAAAGAATTAAAAAATAATTTAAATATCCATATAACTAATTTATGTAAATAACCTTTTTATCACCTGTATTTTATTTAATTTTTTACAAAATCAAAATTCCCCAAGATTGACAGATTCAGCTTTTGCTATACAAATTGATCAAAATTATGATAACTTACATAATTAACCAGACATCGTCGCTGATATATCTTAACAAGAGAATATCAACATGCATTAAATCTCACCAACCCACCCACATGATTGACCAAAATTTCAGCATTGCAATGCAAGATACCGCTAAGATAGCATCAAAAAGAAGAAGAAAATGTAAAAATTTAAGTGATGCACAAATAAATGGTGATGGGCTAAAACTATCAAGTACCATGAAACCTTTTGCTTATTATGATTCAGGATTTGTTGGGCTCCATACTTTCTTAAACTGGCCTGTATTTGCTCTTTCTTTTGTATCCATGTATTTAAGTATGTTCTATGAAGAAAGAGGGAGTACATGCAGAAGATGATCAAACCACTGGCCAAATGCTCATCTGATAAGAGTTTGGAAATTTATGTCGAGACAGACTCTTTCTGGAGGTTCCTCTTCTGGTATCTGATACGAATGCAGGATTAGAAGACAAGACAACACAGTTTATGGAAAAACTGAAAACTCATTTAAGCCTTGACACGTTCAAAGATTTCACATGAGATATAAAGCAGAAATATCTAATGGCACTTACATACATACCACATAATTCCCATGTATTTACACATCTAACACCTAATCATTGCTTTTTACATTTATACCAACCAAATCATTCATATCACGCACCATTTTAACTTTTCAAAGGTAAAATACACCTAAAATCCACGTTATTCTTCTATCAGGGTGATGAAAAAACCAATCAAAATAAACATCGCATGGTCAGCTATTGCACTCATTGTCATGAAATTGGCTATCATTATGGTCTCCACAATAGTCAATGCGAGGATGGTTTATAGAATGACAGAAGATTATTGATCAACTACGACTTTATTAGCATGCTGGCAATAAATCACAAAAAATGAAATAATTATGAACACTTTACAAAAAAAGAGATTTCTAAAAAATAAAAAAAATAAATCAAGCATAAGAAAACCAATTCACTATTAGTGAATTGATAAGATGAGAAATAAATCCTTAGGTGAGTATTAGCATGATGTAGAGCAAAAGATATTGTTGTTATTAGATAAGAAAACCTTGTGATCAAGTTAAACTCGTTGGGTAAGTTTAACTAGAAGCCAACGACATGATGGGATTTGGCATTGGGACTTAACATATAGGAAAGCTTAACTATAAGTAGTGCATAAGGGTTGACAACTAGTTTGAAGCAACATTGCATGAGCAATCATGGATGGAGAGTTTGCCCATCCGAGTGATGAGTATGTTTGTTGGTGGGTGGTGAAGCAGAAGAGGTGAGAGTATCGCAAAATCAGTAAAAACAGCAGGTTGCAGAATTCATTGTGGTTTGTTGGGGAGTAGAGATATGATGGGTTGGGGCTGAGTCGTGGGGGTATCACAACATATGCATATCTGAAGGCATAGTGCATATGCAATATACGTTATCATGTGAGCAGAAATTATAAGTATAGAGAGAGTAGGAATATCAAGCTAATATGTAAAAGCTATAATATGCAAAAGAGCTAAGATATCAGATTGAAAACTACAATGGAAAAAGAATACACATTTAGAGGACGTGAAGAAGGAATGATAAATAGAAGACGAGAAAAAGTTACAAGGAAGAAATAAAGAATTCCATGTAAAAAATTAATTGATTCATCAACTACCCTTGCAAAGTCCATGTAGTAACCTTTTATTAGAGAGAAAACTTCGATACATAATGAACATACATAAATATGGTACAATCAAACAGAACATGAAGATATAAAAGGCTAGATAGACATGAAATAAAACATAAATGTAAAACATGGGTTCATTTCATGGCTTATGTCAGGCATCGGGTTGGATAATAAAGCTTAGTGACCTTGAAATGCACTGTATCTAATCCTCTTTTTGATCAAGTTGGAGACTAACAGGTTTTGGACATTGTTACATCCTCGTATAAGTGTGAGGCTTGATTTGCTGATTTATTTTTCTTCTATTTAATTTATGTCACCAAAATTATTGAATTGGATTGCTAAGTCATTGGTTATTGTCAAATTCAATATAATCAAATGAACATTGACATCTTCATTTGATTTCATGCTTTCATAATTTTGAATTTCTACAAGTTATCTTTTCAAAATATGATTAAATGAACATCTTTTGGATTTATTTTTAGTTTCATTCTTCATCTATGATAATAAAAAATTGTTAAAACAAAGAGTTTGTCTTAAATTTTTGCGTTTGCATGAGTTTGTGTATATGCATAATAAATTTTGCATTAGTAAACCTTGGACTCTTAACAATTCCTATGTCACGAAAGACATGATAGTGATGGAGAACTTAAGAAAATCTTCAGCCATATGCAAAACAAAATTAAAGAAGAAAACAATCAGTTTTGAATCTACAACAGGATGGCCATCTAAGGTATCAACAAGTATATATGCATTCATATAAGCTTATTTTACTCTGAAATAAGTTTGTAACACTTACATAGTTCATGTACTTGGAATAGTTAGTAATTCTTAAAATATACTTTTCCTTACCTCACCAATATCCCAGTCCTTTGACCAGATAGTGTCATCAGCGCCTACATCTTGCTTGTCCCTGGAATTACGCGATACATTATTCTTCAGACAGCAAAAAATGTTTAATAAAGCCCCAACACAAAATCATACTCTATCTTAACCAAATATAATTATGATAAATTGAATATTTCAAAAGAGGCTAGCTAGTATGGTTGCAGTCTTTAATGGGAGATAATTTTTTCACTCTTTGCAGCTCATTACATAAAGAAAATCAGATATCTCAATCGCAAACTCTACGCTACTCAACATGGAACAAATTACATGAAAAATAACTTGAACTAAAGCATAGTTAGGATTGCCAACTCCGACTATAAAGGTTGTTGCTTGAATTTGAAACCTCTTTGCTTGTAAGTTTAAGACGCAGATTGCAATATTGGGTTAGCCATTTGACTGGACGCACCATTTTTATCCTTTTTATAGTGTGTATATGGCTAAGGATATACATAGGGCTGTAAATGAATCAGTACATCGATGAACAGCTCGAACATGACTCAATTAAAACTCGATCATGTTTGTTTAAATTTAAATTAGTAAATAAAAAAAGCTTGAATGTTTTTTAAAAACTCGAAGCTTAAATTAACTAAATATAAACATAGCCTACTTGCTTATTTATGCACACAAAAAAAACTCATATTTTGTTCAACAAGTAACTTATTAAATACTTGATATTAAGCTCAATGATAAATCTTATGATATTGTATTTAAATAAAATTTGATTAACTAGAATTTATTCTTTTTTTTTTTAATTCTATTATTTTGTAATCGATAAATATGCAAATTAACTTAATGCAATTCATTTTTATTTATTTTAATTTTAATGAATTAATTTAATAGTGCTTATTTATGTTATTTGATTGCTCGATTACAGCCCTTATGTACACGATAAGAACTTCGTCGATGTTCCCAAGCATAGTAGCAAAAAAGAGTGCAAACCACATGCAACACATAAATATTGATACAGATACATGGGCTTTTTCTCTTATGTTCTTTATTTTTAAGTCTACAAGATTTTATGGATGTTCACAACATTCAAATGCATCGACAATACATAGACTATCTTATCTAGCTCATGAGTTTCCATAAAAATTTAAGTAATCGTAAAGAATGTGGAAGATAAGAAAGAATCACATTGAAGTTAGAAATTATTGAAATCATCTTCAATCAATATCTAGCAACTTTCCATCTATAACAATCTAATAACCCATCTAATGAAGAAGAAAAATAATGCTTTGTTGTCTGCTTCATATGTTGCTATGCAGTTGATTCTAGAGTCCAAAATTTCGGATTTATTTCCTTCCTACTTATATGCATCTTACAAATATATATATATAGACACATACAGACACCTCATGATAGCCAAAAGTATGCTCCTTTAATTTCTTGGAGAAATATGTTTGAGAGTTTATTTCAGACCAAAAAGCCTCTTTTTAACAGCGAACTACTTGAATTCTGCCGCAAACAAAAATTGTTTAAATTGGTTCAATTTCAAACCTAGTTAGAACTTAATTCGAATCAGATTTGAACTTATATTTCGAGTTTAAACCAAGTTCAAACCAAGGAGTATAACAGGTCGGTGACATTCCTTTAAGAATACATTGCATAAGGATTATGAATAGATTATCAAAAACTAAAAGAATATTTTACTTTTACATCGAATAAAATTACAATTATTTAACTACAATTTCAATACGACCAATTTATAAGAGATATTTTGTTCACTAATTGAGTATCTAAACATGATCTACTCAGTAATAAACATATACACCTTGTATCATATTTAGCTAATCTAAGTTATTTTAAGGAAATTACAATCTTCTCTCTCTCTCTCTCTCTCTCTCTCTCTCTCTCTCTATATATATATATATATATATATATATATATATATATATATATATATATATATTCGAGAAAAGCTCTAGGGCGAATATATTAAGATAAAAAAAGGGGTTATAGATAGGTTGGGTGAAAGGGCCTAAGTTGACACCCTAACCACCCCGCATACAACACACACAAAAAATACATGTAAAGTCAAAAGAGATCTAAAATATAGGTAAATGTTACAATAAAATCTGGCAACACTGAAGTACTCGAGTAGCTTGAGAATGGAACAATTTAGCTTTGTCTATGCCTCTGGTTCTAGAACGGGAGCCAGCTAACAAGTTATTAAGTTCATTGTCATTACCTGAAGTGACCAGTGTATCATCCATTAGATTTGGTAGTAAGACTCCATTCTTCTTCTTCCTCCTGGAAGTGTAAACCTATCATTCCTCATCGGAAGATTGGCTCATCTGATCAATTGATTGGTCTAGAGTTTGCACATGTGTAAGTTACTGAACATCGGTAACTTCCACTTGTTGTATCGACTGATCTTTTATGGGATCAAGAGAGGTCCCGCCAGAGTCTTGGCATGTAAGTGAGTCTTCTTGAATAGCAATAGGCGACACCATCACGTTTGGGTGAGCATCTGGGAGAACTGAATGGCAGGGAATATGAATATTAGCTTGGTGGCTTAGAGGTTTTGTGTCATCAGGTTTACTGGGAGCACGTTCAGGCTCGTTGGGTGTACTAATAGCATGTTCCTGTCTTTGACTATTGGTTCTCAACTGTGAGTGTAATATAAAACATTTCTCTTGTGGGTGTCCAAACATCTTGCAGTGATTGCAATAGCAAGGTTTTTGTTCTATAATGATTTGTTGCCAATATCCATTGTGAGCAAAGCCAAGCTAGACTTTTTCTACATCTGGTAGTATAATATCTCTTTCAGTCAAAATTCTTGCAGTAGAAGGCCTTGAGAAATGAGCTGAAGGTATGTCTACCTACATTAATTTTTCAAGAATAGTCCCAATTGCATATAAGATTGATTGGTCGAAAATTTGAAGTTTGATTTTAGGACATGCGAACCAGATAGGCACAATGAGAGGTTCTTTATTGGAATCAAAATTAGAGGTCCATTTAAATAGTTTCATTTGTTTGCCCTCGATTATGATGAATTTCTTTGAGAAAATCCTTATATAGTCTTCTTCTATATTCAGCTGTATCATAACATGTCTTCTGTTAAAAAGGCCAAGCCCCAACTAGTTTGAAATCTTAAATAACCTTCATGATGATCTTCATCTTAGGGCGACCTAATTGGAACTTTCCAACTAGTGTAAATTTATATTTTTCTGCAATGGATGAAATTTCAGCGTCAAAAAAGAATATTGTTGGTTTGCCCGCCTTTTTCCCCACTTTTTTAAAGAGATTGCAATCTTCATGTCTTACATAAGAATCATGGTACATCTGCGGGAATATCGGACCATCTGCGAGATGGAAAGGGTATCTGCATTTGTGTATCACTGTAGCATAGGAGTGTTTGCCCACCTCTGGAATAGGTTGAGTCCCATGAGAGGAAGGAATAGCTGTCATGAAGACAGGCACTCAAGCCACTGCAAGGACCTAAGCAGAGTAGCAGACGACAAAACATTATGGCGCAGCTGTAGAGCAGATATGAGGCACCGACGACGCGAGGTCAAAGGAAATGACGCAGCGGGCCTCGTGCTCCAGGGAAGTACTTTGCTGCGTCAGGCCGCAATTAGAAGCAGAGTAAGGAAGACAACGTGCGAAGTGGATCCTGTGTATAGAGGAAGAAGCTGGGGCGGCGACAAACCTGCTGCAACGCTCCCTTCCCATGAGGCTTCGTACGTGAGTTAGTGTGGCGACGAACCCGATGCTAGGATGATTACACAAATTCTCAAAAAGCAACTATCAAATAAAGTAAATCAACTTAAACTAAAAACAAATATTTAGCTTGAGATCAAACCCTCAAATCCGTATGACAGGAAAAAAACCAAGTACATTCCAGCTATATATGCACATTACCAATATCTATATACTTTTCTCATATGGGCATCAAAGCATATTCTATAATGAAGAATCCAAAGCTCTACACCCAAATAAAAAAAATGATCCAGCTAATAATACTTGTATAAAATGCACAAAAATTGTTATTTCTTTTTGTCATTTTAGGCGGCAGAAACCTACTTTAAACTGGCAAGAAAAAAAGAAAGAAGATAGGTCCGCAGTCAGAAAAAACATATGATTTCACTTATTTTAGTTGTTATGAGATAATGATTATACACGGTAAATTATTATGGAAATCATAGAATCACTCTGCTTTGCACAGTGCGAAGACCACCACCACTATAATCATCACCATTATCAGTAGTCATATTCTCAATTAGCTATCTGAATTCTCCTTCATCATTCATTCTCGTTGAGTGCTACATAATACATTACTCATTTTTGCATAGATCTTTGTACCTTTATCCATATTACCCGACCATCCCTTGCAATTCACGAAACTTTCACGTAAACCTTATTTATCTTAGTAGTACATCTCAGTCCTTCAATATTTTTAATACCTCATTTTAAATAATTACTACTCTCATTACCTCTCCCAAATAATCATTTCTTATTTAGTTTTATCACAAGTCCATGTCAACATTTTAATCTCTAAAGTACTAGATTTAGGACATCAATAAAAATTAGACTTTATTTCTCTTCTGGCATGTTTCCAATAATAAGAAAGCCCGTGACTCCTTTCTATTGTTCCTTGTGCGAGGTTAGCCCAATAGGTACTAATCCAACTTACCCTGCAGCTGCCTTGTTCAATGCGCTTTGACCAACTTTCAATCCATCAAGAAACCCTGATGATCGATTACTGCTGCTGTTAAAAATTTGAGAAGAAACAGAATGTAAGGATTCCTTGCTTCCCATAGCCATGAAACCATTGGTGATACTGGAGTTGTTAGGCCCTGGTGGACTTCCAAATTGTTGCAATGGTAGTTGGTCACCAAATGTTCCTGCAACAACCTATGTTAAGAATCTAATGTCAACCAGTAAAGGAAATAAAGCAGTTTCAGCAGGTTTGCACAAACCATTGGTTCTTCCGGAGTTGCTTGGCCCTGTTGAACTCCCAAACAGTTGAATTGGTAATTGGCCACCAACTGTTCCTGCAACAACCCACAGTATAAATCTTCTGTCACCCATAATATGGAAACAAAGCTAAATCTAGAAGTTCACATTATTAGAAAATCATAATTAATCATCAGAAATTAAGCAAAGACATTATTTTCTAGTTTATTGTGATTATTGAGCTTAAAGTTGCAATCAGAGGAACAGAGCAGAATCTAAAGCCTATAAACTCAGTTTTGGTTCCGAATTTTGGTCATATAAAGAAATGGATTCAATGGTTCAGGTGCTTTTTTTCGGTCTCATTTTCTTAAAAAAAAAATAGGACTCAAGTTTCAAAAAATCTCGAATAAATGATATTATTCAATGTGATTTTTTTAAGCATAAAATTATTTTAATCATGATCAGTTTCAAGTTACTATGTTGACATCCTGATAATGTTAAAAGACCTGCTAATTTTGATTATATATTAATCATTGTCTTCCTAATTGTCTATATTAATTTTAGATTTGTGCGCATTATAATTTATATATAATGTCATCAACAATTTAAATTAATGCATTTTCAAAATAATTTTGAATGATGAGAAATCAGATATTAAATAATAATTGTTACATTTATTTAACCAGTAACATATAGTTAAGAAAACAATTATTTGCCTTAATAATTATAATAGAAGTACATAGTTTTAACTGATTTTATGCTTTATGAATATGATTAATAAAATGATGTACGATTACCTTATTTTGATTTTGAGTGTTTATTAAAAAAGATTTATACAAAACTTCACTCCACTAGTAATGAATTGTTATACAATAATGTTCCATGCTCGTTGTTCTATATATGTAGATATGGTTGCTGGCACTTTAACATAGGTTTAGCTGCGTGGTCTGCATTGGTGTGACTAAGCAGCTGCGGCTGGTCCCTTTTTTCTCACTACTGTAGCAAAACTCCAAAAAAAAACTCCATTTTAGTTCCGCAGAGATTGGCCAGTCTTAAGAAAAAATATTCTATTGGCGATAAAGATCAACATTTTCCGAATAAGTACCAGCTCTAAGGTGGCCATTATTCCATACGGACAACGTAGGCATCCGCACGCATCTCCCCCTAATACCCATCCAATACCCTCTAATACCCATCCAGTACCCTCCAATACCCACCAATACTCACCTAATAGCCAATACCCAATATCCAATACACATCCATACCCATCAATACCCATCAATACCCATCCATACCCATTCAGTACCCAAAAAATCCGCACCCAACTCTTGCGTACGTACTCCGGATGGAATAATTCGGCGGCAACCACGGCAGTCTAATGACAAGGTCTCAGACAATAACAACAAATATTAGGTTAGAAGAACATAGAACAAACACGCCATAAAAGCATACTAGATTGCTATGGAATATAATGTAGCAAGTCAAGTAAATAAGCATGATTAAAACAATCATGTGGTCGGCACACTAGCTACCTTGCAAGGGCTTTCACCCTTCCTAAATTTGGGCAGTGCTTGCATTCCCAATGGCCAGTCTCCTCTCTGTGTTCTACACACCCTTGCCCCCTTGTGTTCGTGCATTCTTGCAACTTCATCCTGCTACGTAGCCCTGATACACTTTGCATTACTCAGCTTTAGCATACAGGCTCTTAGTTTTGGCACTAAATGTGTCCAGGCACTGATCCAACTTTTATGCTATGCAACATTCTGCCATCTTTTGGTCCCGGCGCCTATGATGGCATCTTTGCTATTTATACCTAGTTCACCTCTTATCAATTTTGAATCTATTTTTGCCATCCCACTCCCACTTGAGTTAGATCTCTCATCATCAACTTTATCTAAATCATTGACAACTTCTTAAGTACGACCATATTGGAGGGCTCCTTTTATGGCTGCTAGCATTCCTAGGGCTTCCGCCACTTTGGGCTTTCCCTTGTTGCGCATCCGTCAATCTTCAGTTAAGGTTATTAGAGAGGCTAAGAGCCCTCACCTTCTGCCCTACTACTCTCATTTTCTTATTCAATTTTAACAAAAGCCTACAATTTCTCATCACAATTTGTCTTCTTTATTAGGGAAAACTCGATCTCATTTTATCTAATAATATTTTTGAATTACCTTCACCCTTTTCTCTCTCCTCGGTTGGCAAGTTTCAAGGGGTAATCCCAATTTGGAGATTATTCATAGATCCATGGTCAATATACACATGGCTGAAAGTTATAATTTTGGACTTATCGACTCTCATCACGATCTTACAAAGTATTATAAGACTATGACGACTCAAAAAATTTGTCTTGGAGAACATGATATACAGGTGGGTTCCTAATATGAATTATTTGTTCTATGGAACCTTCTTTCAGTCCAATTTGGGTTGTTTCGCCGCATCTCTGAATTCGCTATTTCAAATAATCTACCCTAGGCAAATGATTTCAATTATATCCTACTATTTGTACGTTATCTAGGCAACTAATGACTCAGGTTTTGGTTGAATTAGATTTTCCTTTCACTATAAAAGAAGAAGTTTAGATTGGCTTTACATCTAATAACTATTGACAAAAGAATGATTTTAAATTCATAAAACCTGAGGTTTTGAATGCTTTGTTATTGCTTCTTGCTGTACTATTTTCCTTGATTAATAATAAGTTTTATATTGCTTTAGAAGAAATACAACAAAAACATTATAACAAATGAACTTCTTTCATTACCAAGATTTTGACAATGCAATTTAGATCCACTCTTCAGAAACAAATAAGCATAAAGAGAGCCCCAAAGATGAAGTTTTATTGGCTGTGAAGTACAATGAAGATTTTAAGAAAACCACAGCTCTAAAATCTACCACTCTAAGAAAGAGAAGTAAATCTTCAATCAGCGTCAACAAACAACCAACATCTCCTTTCCCATTTTTGGAGTTTCCTTAAGAAATTCTCATTTGCCACTCATTTCAATTCAATAAAAAGCTGCATTAGATACTAATCTAATTCAGAGAAATCAACCTAAACAATTTCTAGCATAAATTATCTCCAGTCTTCCCTCCACATCTCATCGGATCGGAGTAATTTTTATAATTATCCAAAACAATAAGAGAACTAAGTTTATTTTTCATTTCATTTCAGTCATATAATTCCACCAAAATTACTGACAAAATCCATTTAACTTACTTCAGTTTAAATCAAATACCTTCCAAACATTAGAAGTTAAAACCTAATTTTGGTCGTGCTTGTCCAATCTTGTGGTTGAGAAGTTAATGTGCTATTCGTTCAAAATTTTAATAGATAGCGAGTAATCACCATGAGCTCCAAGTAAACTTCTAAAACAAACGGAGAACCACAATGATCAGCCAATAAGAGAACCAGCAATTCTGAACAACATGAAATTGAGTCTCAAAAAAATTTTGCACTAATAGTTCCATAATATTTCAAAATTTTAAAAGAAACCTTCTGGTTTTATTACAAAGGACCTAGGGATTTAGCTATTTAATGACAATTTTTTTTATTGATAAAATAAATAGATTATTGTTTCAGAATGAATATTTTGGAAGATGTAAAAGCAAACAATATTGGTTATCTATTTTAAAAACCATAAAAGATGAGCATCTTACCAGAATCACCAAATTTCATCTCAGATCCACCTGAAATTTGATTAGTATTTCTGGGAAAACTTGACTGCCCAAAAACACTATTTGACGGAATTCCAGATATCTGGCCTCCAAAACTGAACACAAATTTCAGTAAACTATCAGACAATAATACCCTTTCTATCTTGATTGTTGATTTTGTATCAGTTTGAGGCAGAAGATAGCATACCTCATGATAGGTGCAACGCTAGTTGACGTTCCAAGCTGACTAAAACTTGAAAATGTAGGTGGTACGTTACTCATTGGACTGACTGTTGAAGCATTGCTATTAACAGAGAACTGCTTCACAGCAGTAGGACCAGAGCTTCGTATTACATACGGATTCCGAATTAGAGCATCAAATTCAGCTAACTTAGAATTCAGCATGTTTCTCTCCCTTTCAATCTGAAAATAAGAGATCAATGCCAGATTCAAGTGCATGCTCAAATGCTCTATGATGTTCATCAACAATTGACAAATGAAAATAATGTGTGGGTAGATATATATATATATATATATCAAACAATATTAGATATACAGAAGCCCGCAAGAAAATACGGATTTTCAAGAAATCTGGGGATCAGATCTAGAGGACAAGTAAATCAATTGTCGATGAGAGCGAGTTGAGCATCAAATCATGAAGAAATTGAAGGGCTGCGGTTCATTAAAGTATTGAAGGTTTAAGCTGTTGATGAAAACTATCAATTATGGTGATCTCTAGATTGCACTATTACGAATTAAGAAAGAGTCGCAATAATAATAATACTTAACATGAGCTAATATGAGTATAACAACAATAGTAATAAACACGCTTAAATACTTAAAGGTATAGGAAAAATTATTTAAATATGAAATATGGAACAATGGTCAATATTAATAATATTGTACTAGCAATTTTTTCATTTATCACACCATAGAATGTCATATGTTCATTTAATTTTATTTTCATTTATATTCTCACCCTTTTTTATCATAGGAGTGACACTTTTTATTTGCATACACTTTGACTTATTTTATTTTCTTGAGTCATCACCCAACCGATCGGTCATAAAAATCACTGAATGAAAGTTGTCATCCAAATATGCTTTTTATCATTAGCCTTTTAATATTAATTAATCAGCTCCAATCTTAATATTAAGAGTTAATAATTCAACCATTTGTGTTTTCCCTAATTTTTGTGGAAAAGCATGCCGATTTTGAGGTCGGATCGTATCAATTGATATCAGGCATCGACCTGAGAATTCAGAAAAAAAAAGGTTATCTGCTCGAATTGTGGCTCTTGGAGGAAGGATCCTCGCGCAGAAAGTTTGAATATGCATGCGATTGAATTTGCGTGCGATCGGGCTGCTACAGGGACACAAGTACAGGATCACGGAGATGGCAAGAGATGGGATCGCAGCTTACAAGGACGCGCCCGCAGCGTCCTCACTTTGCAAAGCCAATCACCACTGATCGTGACTTTTTGTCCCCTTTGTGATCAAACCCTGCAATATAGTCTGGGAAGTGGCATATAGAGACCCGAAACTCTCATTCTTTTCTTCATCTCTGGTCGTGCACACAATACAATCGCAATCAGAGCAAGTTGGGAAGGCAGCGGTCAACAGGGAAACAACGTACAGAGACCCATAAATTTGATTTTCTCTAGTTCTGACGGTGTCCAAGCCATACAACTAGATCACAGCTACAAGATACAATTCGAGCTATCGAGGTAAGGGGCTTGCTACAAAGACCCAAATCTGCCATCTAAATTCTCAAATTGCGCGGATCTGTGCTTGATTTCAGCGAATAGGATTTCTATGACTAATTTCAACCTACAAAAGTGATTTCACAAACAAAACTACCGTATTTTAGCTTACCGGTACCAACACTATCCAAATCGACGACAAGCAAACGTTTTTGTGATACAAACCCGCGAATCAATCGACGGGATTCAGTGTGCAGGTGTTTGTGCTTTGTGATCAAAAACATTTTTGGAAGTGATGACAGGACAAGAAGTAGATGATTTAGAAAAAAAAAATTAGAGGAAGAGATCAGTCAAATCAGGTTTGGGATGGAAGAAAGGTTGGCCGTTATAGAGGATATGTTTTTTTCCATGGAAAACCGAATGGAGGATCGATTCAAGAGTATGGGATTCAAGAGAGGATAAAGAAGCTTATTGAGATGCAATCCAATACACCGCTGATTATTCAATTTGCAAACCCTATCCAAGGGTTGACAGGAGATTTATTGGCTAAGGGCCCGTTTGGGACATCTTATAATTGCGGCGGCCTCAGTGTTTGTTTCGCGCGTTTCAGGAGATTATCTGAAAACTGTGTTTTTTATTTTAGTAAGAATCGGGTTATACCAGCGGTCGGCGTTGGCTGTCCGCGTTCACTGCATTTTTTACCTCCTTGCCCTCACTCGCTCACGGAAGCCCTACCTTGCCTCGCTTCTCTGCCGAAAGAAAGACGAAAAGCGGATCGCTGGCGGGTCGCCTTTCCTCATATCTGTAGCACCGCCCATCTCCGCCTCTCTCACTCGACAATTTGGAGAAGATCGCTCGATGATTTGGAGAAGATCTCTCCTCTCTGCTTCGGACTCTCTGCAGAGGCGTCGTTTTTGTTGCCTTTCTACAAAATGAGGGAGGAGAAACAATCGATGGCTAGGGAAAAAAAGAAAAAAAAATCAAGATTTACATACCTACCACCAAATACCTATGTATTTTGCAATTTTAATTTATGATCATCTTAAAAATATTTATTATAATTTTTTAAATAAATTAAATAGTGATATTTTTAATATAAATATGGAATATTTAGATGTTATAAATATAAAATGTAAAATTTAGATTTTAAATATGCAAATAACTTAGAATTGCGTGGTATGTATGTAAAATTTATTCCTTTTAACTAATTTTGAACTACGAATAGTATACCTTCAAAAATTTATTCATTTTAACTAATTTATATGTCATTGTTCTTTTTCAATAATTTATAAAAGTGTTAAAATAGTTCAAAATTTTTAAAATTGTGATCGAAATAGTCCAATAGATGATTCAGACTTTAATTTTAAAATAATCAGAGAGTATTTACTTTTTACTCAGAATGATATTTATCTAGTTTTAACAGAAATATTGTACAAGGGGCAGAATGTTCATTTATCCATAAGCAACTACAAATCAGTTGTTTTTCAAACGCACAAACCAAACAGTCAGTCAGCTTATCCGGATCAGCTGCTAATCAACAGCTTATCAGGATAAGCTGCTTATCTAAATAAGCTGGATAAGTTGCAGCTGCCCCAAACAGACCCTAAATCGAAAGGAAAAAAGATCAAATGTGAGGAACATAAGGAGGAAAACATCCACCATCACGAACCCCTTCTTAGGGCTCCGATGAGGGATGGATTAGAGATTTATGATAGAGACAGTTGGGCTAAAACATGGAGGGAAGATTATGCAAGAGGTATGGGGGAGTACGAAGAAGAAATGAGAGAAGCAGTGAGGGGATATGACTATGATCAATGGAGGAAGTTTTACCCTCGATATATGGGGGAAAATATTGGAGAGAGAGGAAGTTGAGGTGAAGATGCTAGCGTTAGGAAGTTAAAGATGTCGATCTTTGAGGGGGAAGACACACATGGGTACGTGTATCGGGTGGAGCGATACTTTGCGGTGAATAAGTTAGATGTGGGAGAGTAGCTCATGGCGACAGGATTCTGTTTGGAGGGGAAAGACATAACCTGATTTTTGTCGAGAGAAGTTAGATACTCGATCCGATCGTGGGATGAATTTAAGGATTGTTTGTTTGAACGTTGCCATTTGACAAGGAGACCTACACGAGCATCTTTATGCCTCGACTCGGGAGGGGACGGTCCTAGAATATAGGGAGAGACTTGAACTATTTTTGGGAGATTGTGGGGAATTTCTATAGCAGGATTGGAAGGGGATTTCTGAAGGGCTTAAAGCCAGACATACGGGCAACACTCCGACTATTATTATTGTGGGGATTGTGGAAAATGATTGCGCTAGCTCAGATGGTAGATGATAAGAACTAGGTGAAGAAAGTCGACTGGAGCGACACCGATAGAACGCCATACAGAACTGCTACAACCACGAGGATACTGAAAGCTCAAATAGTGAAAGGCCAAATAGAGATTTACGGGACACAAATAATGGACCACAACCAAGAGCAAGTGTTAACCTCGTTTTTGTCGAGGTTTAGTCTTTCTCCTAGCTTTAGATTCTAGCCTCAGGAGCTTCCCTGACGATCCTAGTTTCATAGCAATGGGACCCACCTCGTTTTAGAGAGCCTGGAGCCACTTCGTTACTCTTTGAAATCCTGCACGAGATTCCGTACCGCTAGTTTGTAGCTGGTCGAAATTAACGTCAGGAGTTCAAATTGAGTCCCTATAAGATCCCTGGACATTAGGACAGCCTCGTGCACGCCTTACACACCTGGACGCACAAATTCTCAGTTCGCGACCTCGACGCCTTCAATTTCTTCGCAGTGGGCTGGAGCTGGAGTCAGAACGCCGGGACGATCGACATCAAAGTCAGAGTTTCAGAAGATACCGAATTTGACGCACTTTCAACGCGACCGTTGACGAGGTTGTCCGAATGACCTCGGATGACGAAATTGACTGCGTCGATGCGTCCGGAGCATCGATTTTACCTAAAATTGATATTTAAATTGCGACTATCGCCTGTCGGGGACAAAATTTGTGAAATGAGAATTTATATAATAATAATAATAATAATACTGTTATTATTATATTATTATATATAATTCTTATATCTCCCCCCTTCTAAAATCCTAAGCCCTAAATCTCTACTCCGTTCGATCGGCTCACCCCTGCTCTCGTTCGCACGATGAGCACCCGTTCCCTGCTTCTCCCGCGCTCGAGCACGTCACCCCGACCACCTCTGTCTTCCCCATACTCGAGCGTGTCCCTGCGAGGCTTCTCCATCTCGAGCCGCACGCGTTCGCCTCCATCTCTTATCCTTGGCTGGTCGGCTCTTCTCTGCGAACCTTTCTCTGTCGCTGCTGCCCGAGGCCGCTCCACTTGGGGCTTATCTCTTGTGAGTCTTCCTCAACACTCTCCCCCTTCCATTCTATAAAAGTGACCTATTTGGGTCTTCCCTGGGTTGGTTGGCCGATTTTTCTTAGAGGTAGGGAGGTGCTGCTGGATTGAACCCTGAGCTTCCTGCTTCTCTTGTGTGCTCTACAGTGGTTGGTAATATCTTTATTCTCCTCTATTCTTCTTGGTTTGGCTTAGTGTGACTTTCGGCTTGTGGTTTTGGTTTGTTTCTGCCAACATTTGGCCTTTCGGCTGGGCACTTATGTGCCATGGAAAGTTTCACTTATTTGCTTAAATGATAATTTCTTGTTTCCCCTACATAGTGGCATGTTAATTTGTTGTTGTATCAATATTAGGGGGTGTTTTATTACTTGAAGCATGAGTAGGAATGGAGATTTGAGCATGTTCTATATGAAGTTTTGGTTACTTGCTTAGGGAAATGAAATATCTTATGAATTCCTCCTCTTTACTTTTTTTATCTAAAGCATGAAAGCATGATTTTGAGGCAAATATTAGCCCCTCTTGCAAGCACGTTGGGGTATGTACTATGAGGCTCCTTACTTACTCTCGTTTGGCATGATTTATGGAAGAATTTATTTAGCTTTTTAACATGCATGTGGGGCTCATCTCTTGCTCCTTGTGGCTTTCCCTTACAAAAGTTGCATGCTAGGGAGAAGTTTTAACTTAATTTGGAGGAGCTTCATGTTTGTTCTCATGATAAACATATGGTGGCTCTATATTTTGATATGTTGAATATATGGATGTGTTTGTTTTAGCCTCATGCTTGGTTTGGTTTCAACCTTATCGTGGCTCATCTTAGCCTCACTTGGAGACTCGGTTGGCTTATCCTAGCCCCTACCCGAGAGTCTATTTCAATGTATAATTGCTGCCCCTGTTTCAATGCTTTAAGAGATTTGTTTTGGCTTCGTTTGGGAGATTGGTTGGTTCGATTTAATTCCTATTCGGGAATCTGTTTTGGTGGCCTGGATTTATTCTTATATTGGGTTTGATTTTTGGGCCTTATGAGTCCTCGGTTTTGCTTGTCTTAGCCTCTACCCGAGAGCATATTTTATTTTGTATTATGGTCGTCCCTGTTTAAGAACCTTGAAATATTTATTTTGAGCCTTGCTTGTGGTGAGCTGAATTCGATTCTGTGTTGGGACTGCTGTAACCTGATTTTGGGCTTGTTCCCAACCTTGCTATAGCTCGGTTTTAGTTCTATGTGGGCTCGGGTTGACTCCTTTAGCACCCTTTTGCTTCGGCTTTGAGTTGGGATTGTTGTAACCTGATTTTGGGCTTGTTCTCAGCCTTGCTATGGCTCGGTTTTGGTTCTATGTGGGCTCGGTTTTAGCTCTTTTGGTACCTTCTGTTTTTTGGCTGTGTTGGGGCTACCGTAGCTTGATGTTGGCTTATTTCTGGCCTTGTTGTGGCTCGGGTTGGGCCTGCAGTGGCTCGGTTTTGCTCTTGTGATGTTGTTCCCTGCCTTGGCTTTGTCTTGGGTTGGTGCGCAGCTTGGTGTTGGCTCGGTTCTTGCCTCATGGTGGCTCGGGTTTATGCCTTGTGTGGGCCTGCTTCAGGCTTTACGTAGATTTAGTTCTATGGCTATTTGGTAAATAGTTTCAGGCACTCCGTGACGGATTGGAGTTGGTTTGGAATATTTGCAAATTTGCCCATTCACTTTCTTATGTATTAAAAGTTTTATCCCGAGATGATTTCTCCGGTTGTTGACCTCACTTTTGTCGAGGTTTAGTTTTCCTCCTAGGATTTAGGGTTCTAGCTTTAGGAGTTTCCCCGACGATCTTAGATTCTTAGCACTGGACCCACCTCGTTTTAGAATGCTTGAAACCGCTTCGACACTCTTTTGGAATCCCGGACGGAGTTCCTGACCTCTCGCTCACACAGCGAGTAGGTTGGAATTAGCGTTAGGACTCCAAATTGAGTTCCTATAGGACCACTGGACCTTAGGACAGCCTCGTGCACATTTTCTGCACTACCGAGCACAAATTCTTCGAGCCACAGCCTCGAAGTCTTCAAATTCTCCGCGACGGATCAAAATCAGAAATCAGAATGCCAGAACGAGCGACATCAAAGTCAGAATTTCAACGAGATCAGATTGGACGCACTTTAGACTCGACCGATGACGAGGTTCTCCGAACGACCTAGGATCGCGAAACGGACTGCGTCGTTGCGTCCGGAACGTCGAATTTGCTCAGGAAAGACATAACTTGCTACATTTTCGAGCGCGAGTCCGCGGCGCGAAAATTCGACGAAACTTAATAAAATAAGTTTTATTTTATTTTAAAACCCTTTTAAAATCCCTATTTCCCTAAATCTCAATCTCACGCTCACGCCTCCCTCACGCGTCGAGCCCCTCTCCTTCCCGCGACTCTCTCCTTTCGGTCGCGTGAGCCCTAGCTCCCCCTCCCGCTCGTATCGTCTCGTCCGGCCGAGACCTTTGCGTCTCCTCCACGTGACGAGAGGTGACCTCGCGAGGCACTCTGCTCGAGCCGGTCTCTCTTCGACGTCGTATGCTTTCCTATTTGGTGTTCGGTCGGCTGTAGCACCTGTGGCTTGACACAATTCGGGAACTTTCTTCCCTTCCCAATGGCTTCTCTCTCCTTCCTTTCTCCGTTCTGTCGAGGTTTCCCCTGCGTGCGTGAGTTCTGGCGCCAGGTGAGGGTCTTCCCCTTTGTAGCCGTTGGCTCCTGGTGAGCTCTTGGATGATTTTAGAATGGTTTGAGGTGAGCTTGGCCGGTCTCTCCTCACCTCTGGCTATTTAGGCCCCACTTTGGGGAGTTCTTGAGGTTGGATGCCCTGGACTTGGATATCCCTGATCTTCTTACTCCCCTCTCATTCCCCTGTTCGAGCTTCTGTGTGTGTGCGTGAGCTTGGAGGGGTGTTGTGGAGCTGTTCTGAAGCTTTCTTTGCTTCCCTGGTGCGTTCTAACCTGGCTGGTAACCCCTCATCCCCTCTCTTCTTTTCGGTTTTGGCTTGGAGAGCCTGCATTTTTGCTGTTGGTTCGGTTGGTTGCTTCTCTGTTTACTGTTAACATGCTTGCTAGTTTTTTTTATTAGAGGTGACGTATTTCCCCCCCTCTCTAATAGTATTATAATTTCTGTTTTCTCTTAGGAGAAGAGAGGAGAGGGAGGGAAAATGTGTTTAGCTAATACTTTATCTTGCAAGTTTATATAAGCTCTCATCTCATCCTTTCAAAAAAAAACACATATGTTCTCATGTAGCATCTCATGCGATATTCAGATTCGGTTGTTGGTTTGTAGCTTGAAGCGATGTGCCTATTTGCTTATGGGCTTAGACCTTATGTGCAAGCCTTATGGATATTAATATGTTGCTTCTCTCCTTTATTTTGAGGTTTGAATGTGAAATGTGTTGGGTGAGCTTTTCTTCATCTTGCAAGGTCTCCTTTATTTAATGAAGTGGCATGGTCTGTTCTCTTTTAAACTTGATATATCTCATATGGAGATTCAAAATGATATGCCCTATTGTTTTAAACTTGAGGTATTTTATATTGAGATTCCAAGTAGCTTGCTACATGCTTCTTATAACTTGTTTTAGCTAAACATTTGAGGGGTGTAATCCCCCTCCAATTCATGTTATCAATTTTGCTTTATTTGGTTATGATTGGGAGGAATGAAAAGCATGTTTTAGAAACTCCTTATTCTCATGCAAGCATTGGAAGTAATGACTCGGTTTTAAACACCATTCATGCTAGAGGGAAATTGGAGCTCATTGAGTATTCTAAGCATTAACTTGAGCATTGAAGTACATGTGGTGGCTGTATTCCTCTTTCAATTTCTGTACATGTGAAGGGGTTGTTTTGTGGTGGCTTTGGCCTCTCGGTTTTGCCTCTTGCTGGGGCTGTTTTGCGGTTTATTGCTTCTCGGTTTTGGCTCTTCGAATGGGCCGGTTTTGCCCTTTTGATACTCTCGGTTTTGGGCTCTTTGAATGGGTTTAGTTTGGTCCTTTTGGTGGACTTGGGTTTCTTGTGTTGGGTTCATGCTTTAGTAGTGTTTTGGACATGTTTGTGGACTTGATTATGAGGTTACATGGCTTAAAATTGTGGCATTCACTTGAGATATTATTGATGATATAATGATGCTTGTGCCTCTTGCTATATTTGCTTATGAGATGGTTTGGATGAATTTGAGAACATCTCTTATTTGCTTCAATTAATGCTTGAAAGTTAAATGTCAAGGTTTGATGAAGGGATATATGGGCATAAGTTGTGACATCCATTTGGGAACATTATCGATATCTGTGGCATTTGTTTTAACATTTGTTTGGGCCCGATCCTGTGGCATCAAGGAAGTTTTGATTTTAATGAGCTGCGTCATTGATGTTTAAATTTGTAAAAGGAAGTTGGATTCTGAATTCAAAGTGATGAAATCTAGAAGTTGATGTGATAGCACTCTTAGTTTAGTGGTCTAGAGTTTAGGACCCGGGCAGTGGCTTGCTTTTTTATGTTTCTTTCTTGATTTTACCGTCTTTGTTTGGGGCAAAGGAGTGTGTTCCTAGGGGTCTAGTCTTCACCTTCTCCGAGAGTGTCGAGGTGCCTTTAGTCCTTTTCACAGGACATGTGAGGTCGGTCGGGAGTCCAGGGTGATTTACTTGTCTTTTCTCTCTTTTTCGTTGACCCCTCGTCCCTAGTTTTCACCTTGTTTCTTGGCTAAAGCACACACCTACGGGGGGACGTGTAAGTGTGCATATATAACCTCCTCGGGTTATATATGGCAATCGACAATGCTGTAAGTGCGGTGGGGACGAGTGATGCGGTTGCAAAACGAGAAAAATCACGAGAGCGCATAGAATGGTAGCCGCTCGTCTCGAGACTCGTAGAGAGTAGAGCGGAGTCACGAACCGTTCGACCGTCACTGGGGTTCCTATCGACGACGATCTAAGGATGCTTGTAGACCCAATTCATCAGTAGAATAGTCGATCCGTGAATCTGAAACATTTTAAAACAAAAAAAATACATTTTGAAAAATACAAAATTATCTCCACTACTACACGACCTCTTACTCTGATTTTAGACACTGCATTGAAAACCCAAAATGAAATGTGTGAAAATTTACAGGTCCACGGTTAGTTATTCGAGTCGGATCAGGATCGCTTTCCGCGGAAAGTCGGTCCGAGAGTCGACGCTCAAGTCCGGACGTCAAGCATGGCTACGAGTCCGAAAACACCACCGTGCTTACGGGTTACTTGTAGGTTTCTTTCGGTATTTCTCGTGGTTTTCTACGACTTTTGGTTTTCTTTCGTTACCTTTCTCGGAGTTTTCTACGGACGTTCTCTTTCTTCCTTTCTCGATTTTCTAGTTTTCTTTTACGTTCTTCTTCGCTTTCTCGACGTTTTCCTGCCGTCTTTCTTGTCGTTTTACTGTTGAGTTTTCGTACTTTGTTTCCTTTGTACACACTGTAGTACCCCTGTTTAGCTAGGTTGTTTTTCACCTACTACTCCTACTCCTGCTCTTTTGATACTAACCTGTTGCAGGAAATAAAATAAGAAAATATATGAAAAAATAGCAATAAACGAATGCTAATGCATGCGGGATAAGAAGGGCATACTGTACTTCCGTGACACGGTCTTTCTTTCTTTCTTGTTGTCTTGCTTTACTTTTTAGCGATATATTCATGCTAGTTCAGTTTGTTTACCTTTTCGTTTATCTGCTAAGCATGCTTCTACTTTCTTTCATGCTTTTTCATACATAGTATAGTTCATTACTTTCGATGCTACACTCGTCTCAGCATGTTTATTTTCAGCATGTACGCTTGTTTAGCATGTTTCCTGTTCAGTTTAGCATGTTTCCTGTTTAGTTTAGTATATCCTGCTTGTGACACCTGTTTACTGTTTTCTTTTTGCTACTCCTGTCACAGCTGCACACACTCACTTGAAAAATAAAACAAAATAAAAAGCGATTTGCATGTCAACTTTAATTTAAAACTTAAACTTAAATCTCGATCTTGCTACGACGTGGAGCTTGGAGCATGGTGGGCAGCACGACCATCTTCTTCAGCAAAACCTGTGTCGACATCAGCAAAACCCCCTTCCTTAGCTTAAATAATGACGCCTGGGATTTCGAGGTAGTCCGCCCGTGCGACATAAACCCTCATCTTCTCTTTTAGGCCTTTGCACGACCCTTCTGTGCAATATAAGCCCTAATCCGCTTAGGTTTCCGAGGTCGTCGCCCGATACGACGTAAACCCTCCTATCTTTCAGGTAGTTTGCATAGGCAGGCATTATGCAAACGTAGTCCCTATAATTAATTTGCAAGATTGAAATTAAAATAAAATCCCTTTCCAAAATTTAAAACCCAACCATAGGATAGTACGGGACGTCCTCGAGTCCTCCTCGAGATCCGCGACATCCCTACCCTTCTTTCCTTTGACTCCGGAAATAATTGTTCCTTCGTGCGCTTTCACCTATTGGATTTCCTACTACCGAATTTCGTTGAAAACCTCTGCACTGACGCCGTGAAGATAGAAACCCGAGATCTAAATCGAGAGTTCTCTCGAGTGACTTCGGTTATCCGAGGGTAATTAACTATAGAGGCTCTGCATACATAGGGAGTTTTAAAGACTCGAGATAATATAAACCCTATTTAATTCTTTTTGTATTAAATGGGGGAATTTGTCGGTCCACATAAAATGTTCGCAGACCAGAACGGATGTCATGAATTTCGTGGTTTATTTGATCGAGCGATATTGTCAAGTAGGACGTCTATTCTTCGGGATAGATGTGTTACTTGCAATATTTCGCTCGTTCATTCAAACTGCTAAACAAATGTGATCCGTCCTTTCCAAATTTTCATATTTTAAAAATCTAAAATTCTATTTTCAAAGATCAACATATATATATATTAAATCAAAGCTTCAAGCAGCTCTTAGGCGGCCGACACCGGTTTACTTCGCCTTGGTTGTGAGCTTCCTCGGCCCCTGCCGCCTTGGCCTTGAGCCTCTTTGGCCTTGTCTTAACTTGGCCATGAGCTTTTACTTGGTTTTATTGGAAAATTTCACGCTTCTGAGGTATGATAGAGTTGTGAATCATGTGAGGGTTTGGAAATTTCAACCTACGGGGTTTGGAAATGCCCGTGAGATTTTCTTAGCTTACTACTATTTGATTTACTGTGTGAAGGTTTGGAAGACTTTTTCAAACCTTATTTTGGGGCGTTTTAGGCTAACCCTCTTTCCGTTTGGGCCCCACTTTTCTTTTAAATCAGATTTGGAGGCAGAGTTAGTCTTCTTTCCTTCCCCTTTCTGCTGTTAACTTGTTTTCCCCGCTTCTCTCGGAGTTTGTTTTGTTTTCGTTTTGTTTTGGGGCAGTGATGGTGTTGATGATAAAGGCACACCGGTGGTAGAGTGGATGATATCCCATCCTAGGACACCAGGATCCGCTCCAAGGCCCCGGTGAACCGTAGGATGACGGTATCATTCACCGGTATAAGACAATACGGCGCACCTTACATGTCTAGGATTGTTAGTGATCCTACACCTAACGAAGTGATCGACTGGTGGACAACCCTAATTTTCAAAACCTGATAAGAATATGACACTACGTTTTACGATAAAAACGTATTTTCATTCTACAATCAAAACATCGACATAAACTCTCTTTCGTATGCTCGAAATCCACGTGCATCGCTAAAAATATAAATTTTAAAACTATATTATAAATTTAGTTGTCCACTGTTGATCATCGATCTTAGGTTGAGGAATACCTCCGAGTTAGGTTTAGTAGAACAGCCTTCAGGCAGATAGCGAAGCTCTATACACTCGGGTGACCGAAGTAGCTTCGAAGACCCTCGAGAATTACTACACAGTTTTTGAGCCTAGCCCCGACCTGAGTGCTTGCGGTTTTATTCGGATTTTCGTATGATTTTGATGAAGAACTCGCGGCTTTTTCCGGGATTTTCCCGAGGTTTTGATGATCTTATTTTATTTTGTCATTTATTTTCTCCGAGTTTTCTGCCGTGAGTCATTCGCCGTTCTTTCTTGAGTTTTTTCTAGACGATGTTTCTTTTTCTGCTTGGCTTTCATTCACGACGCACTGCATTTAAGAAAATAACGAATCTCTCAGGTATACAGGTTTGTTTATATTTACAACATGTTATTTTTCGTACGTCGTCTTATCTCTTTTAGCATGTTGTACCATATCTCTACTTGAATGTTTCATTGTCCTCTGTCTATATATCTCTGTTATACTATCTGTACTAACGTTTAAACATACTTGCATAGGATGTTTAGGAGAACTCAACCATGAGCCACTTGATTTGACATTATAACTTGCTACCTTAGAAAACTCGACCTCTTCACTGAAGGAGCTTGGAGCTAGCACGATGGGCGACACGACCATCTTCAACAATGAAAACATATATTCACAAATCTAAGCCAATTCCTTAGTAATTAAACAACAATCAATAGGATTTCGAGGTTGTCCGCCTAGTGCGACATAAATCCTTAACCTCTTGTTGGGCCTTTGTATAGCTCTGCTGTACAATATAAGCCTCGATTCGTTTTAGGATTCCAAGGTTGTCGTTCGTTACGACCTAAATCCTCACATATTTTAGGCTGTTCGTGTGATTGTTTCACACAAATATAAGCCCTAATTAAATAAAATTGGCAGGATGAAACACTTGAATAATATCTTCTCTAAATCGAAGTCAAACCATAGGATGACTTGGGAAGTCACCGAGGTTCGCCTCCGAATCTCCGACATCCCTAGTTCTTCTTCCTTTGGATTCTACAATAAAATGTTCTAAATTTGAGCCAATCCACTTTCACTCCTCTTTGTCCAATTTCGTTGAAAAGTCCTATCCTTTTGACCTCCTTGAAAATAATATTTCCTGATTTTTATCGAGAGTTTTCTTAAGTGATTTTGTTCATTCAAGATGTAATTAACTATAGAGGTTTGCTTATAGAAGCATTTCCGAACCTAGCTTAAAATAAACCCTATTTAATTCTTCATATTAAATAGGGAAGCATCGTCACGAATAAAATGGTTTCGCAGACTAAACAGCCGTCATATATTTCTTAGTTTATTTGATCGAGCCTCACCCTTAAATCTTCTGTTTGTCTTTCGGGATAAATGCATGACTTGAGGTGTTGCGCTCTTTCATTTAAACTATGGAAAATATGAGGTCAGTTTGATTTCACATTTATCTAAAAATTATATATATATGTAAATTAAAGCGTCCTTCCGAAGCGGGCGACGAGATTTCGATTCCGGCGACCGACAGCTTCTTACGGACACTCCACACCCAAAACAATGCCGACAACAAAACTCAAGTGCCTTACAAGGATAGAGATGCGGGAGAAACGAGACAAGGGGTTATATTTTCAGTGTGATGAGAAGTTTACCCCGGTGTCCAAGGATAAAAAATCACAAGTTCTCATAGTGCATGACAAGAAGACGGGGAATAAAGAAATAAAGATAGCCATGGGGAAGGAGGAACAACCACTTTTTTTCACCTTGAGAATAAGGTGTCTTTTCGGGAGGGGGGAGCATCGTTACGTTAGGGCCTAACCTAAGGGCAAATTTGTCTTTTATACGCCTAAGGAGCAATTTAGTCTATTATTATTATTATTATTATTATTATTATTATTATTATTATTATTATTATTATTGTGTATAAATAGGTTTGTTATGTTTAGAATTAGGGTTATGCATGAGATTGAGTTGTGAGTCTTAGGTCTAGGGTTTGAGAGATATTTCCTACCTCTTGAATTGTAGGAATTGGGAGAGATCGCCTACCTCTAGGTATTAATTTTTGTTTTCTTGTCGATTGTTTGATTTACTGAAAAAAAATTGTGTTTTCTCATATTCATAAATATCATTGTGTTAACTTGCTTACTTCAACACCTCCAAATAATATCCTCTCTAATTATCAATTTATCTCGGCAGCCTTGTCGAGAGCTATCAAGTATCCAATTGCTTAATTGCAGCACACGGTAAAGTTAGAAAGGAAAAGCAAAGGGATTACTTAATTCTGATGAAAGTAAATATAAATGATTATAATATATACAAACATGTATAAATTTCTTACCTTATATTTCCAAACCCACAAAACTTCAATTATTTCTCTCTAAAATGCTCTCCTCTAAAGGCTGCAGTACTGAAAATGGAGAAAAATAAAAGGAATTTCTTAATTCAAATATAATTTAGTATAGCTATTCAATTGTGTGCATGCATAAATTACCTATCTTATCTCTGAACCATTGAATTTACACTTCGACCTTAGTTTCCTTCCCTGCTATCCAACCAGTGAAGTGCAGCTCACTGTTTCCTCCTGTAACCCAGCAGTTC
Source organism: Papilionanthe hookeriana x Papilionanthe teres (assembly GCA_022702705.1). Classification (NCBI taxonomy): domain Eukaryota; kingdom Viridiplantae; phylum Streptophyta; class Magnoliopsida; order Asparagales; family Orchidaceae; genus Papilionanthe; species Papilionanthe hookeriana x Papilionanthe teres. Next base: position 16,784,939 of record CM040435.1, on the reverse strand, counting down.
ACCCTCCTACAGCCCATGGTGCAGGGAAAAACGTAGGAATAAGAAATGGGAAATTGGATACTTATCTTGATACCCCTCTCTCTCTCTCTCTCTCTCTCTCTCTCTCTCTCTCTCTCTCCTCTCTCTCTACATAAAAATAATAAAAATTATTATATAACACACACATTCAATTAATCATAGCCTTCCCAAGCATCAAACCATTGCATGTTGATCTTAGTGGATTAGCTACAGGATTATTCACTCTAAACAGTAACGTTAAACAAATAAACAGAAATATTAAGTTAATTAATATGTTATGCAAATTATTTAAAAAATAACTACAATAATATCATATATATATATATATATATATATATATATATATATATATATATATATATATATATAAGCTACAAAGATAAATTTTAGAATGATTTAGAAAACTTACATACACTTGATACGCCTGAAGAAAAAAATTTTATTGGAAGAGATTTAAATGGACATGTCGAGTAGTGTGGTAGAAGATTTCGAAATATTCATAGCGATTACGGTTATGGAGCGATAAATGAAGAAGGTAGAGTCGTTTTAGATTTTCTTTAGCGTATGATATGATTATTACTAATACTTTATTCAAGAAAGAGATGAGCGATCTTATTACTTATAAGAATGGATGCTAATAAAACACGAATTGATTATTTTCGTATGACGAAGAGATCGACGAGATTGTAAGGATTGTAAGGTCATTCAAGTGAGAAATTAAGTACGACATCGATTATTAGTTCAGATTTTAAGATGAAGAGTTGTAAAATAAAGAATACTGGGATTCAACATCGTAGAATAAGATGGAGGCACTTAAAAGACACGAAATAAAATTATTTTTATGAGTAAAATTCAAGATTTAAATATTTGGGATGTTCGGGAAGACGCGAATCGTTATGTGGGAAAAATTAACTAATACTTATTAAACGAGTGGCTAAAGATGTACTTGGAGAATCGAAAACGTTTCATAAATAAAAATAGTTGGTGGTGGAATAATAATGTGTAAGAAAAGATAAAATATAAGAAGTTATGTTATAAAAATTGGTAAAAGCGTAGAGAGCTGGAAAAATATAAAACGACGCATGGAAGTCTAAAGAATAATACGTGACGCTAAAAGTTCTAGCTTTTAGTGATCTTTATAACATGTTAGATACTAAGGACGGTGAAAAATATATGTATAAATCCAAGCAAACAAAGAGAAAATAAAAGTAAAGATTTAAGCTCGAAGTAAAGTGTATTAAAGATGAAAATCAAAATGTGATTTTCTTAGAAAAAGATATTCAGCATAGGTGGATGAGTTATTTTGATAAACTTTTTAATGAAGATGCTGAAAGTACGATCAATTTTAGTGATCTTAATATCGTTAATAATAACAAAACTTTTCTTTTTTACCGCCGCATTAGTAAAAAAGAAGTTGATGAGGCTTTAAAGAAAACCAAGGGGGGAAAGTCTGTAGGACCTGATGATATCCCAATTGAAGTGTGGAAATGTTTAGGTGATTTGGGGGTTTCATGGCTTACTAAACTTTTTAATATTATTTTAAAAACTAAAAAGATGCCTGAGGAGTGGAGAAAGAGCATTTTGGTTCTCATTTTTAAGAATAAAGGAGATGCACAAGAGTGTGCAAATTATAGAGGAATTAAATTGATGTGTCATACTTTAAAATTATGGGAGAGGGTAATTGAACATCGGTTAAGACGTATTACGAAGGTTTCTCATAATCGATTTGGATTTATGCGGGCGAGTCTACCATGGAAGCTATACATTTATTGAGAGGTTTGATGGAGAAGTATAAAGATAATAAGGAGGATCTACATTTGATTTTTATTGATTTAGAAAAAGCTTACGATAAGGTTCCTAGAGATGTTCTTTGGAGAGTCCTTGAGAAGAAAGGTGTTCATATGACTTATATTCAAGTCATTAAAGATATGTATGCTAGAGCACGTTACATGTGTTCGGGCGAAGGAGGATTGACCAAATATTTTACTATTTACGTTGGTTTACATCGAGGATCGGCTTTAAGCCCATATCTTTTTGCTTTATTTATGGATGGTCTTACTCGGGCATTTGCGAGAGGATGTACCTTGGTGTATGCTTTTTGCTGATGATATCCTCCTTGTGGATAAGACAAGAGAAAAAGTTCGGGAAAAACTTGAATTATGGAGGTCTACATTGGAGTCTAAAGGTCTTCGTTTGAGTAGAACTAAAGCTGAATACATGGATTGTAATTTTAGTACTAGTAGGTCTAGTGACAGAAGTGTAACTTTGGGTGATCAAATTATTAAAATGTGTGAACGATTTAGATATCTTGGGTCCATTGTTCAAAGCGATGGTGATTTAGATGGGGATGTTAATAGTAGAATTCAGGTTGGTTGGTTGAAGTGGAGGAATGCGTCCGGCTTTATTGTGTGATAGAAAAGTACCGCTTAGATCGAAAGGAAAATTTTATAAGATGGTGGTGAGACCTTCGATGCTCTATGGTGCTTGAATGTTGGCCTTTAAAAGAAAAACATAATGTTAAGCTAAGTGTTGCCGAGATGAGAATGATTAGGTGGATGAGTGGCTTTACACTTAGAGACAAAATGCGAAGTGATTATATCTGTAATAGGGTTGGTGTTGCACCAGTGACGGATAAAATTAGAGAGAGTCGCCTTAGATGGTTTGGTCACATTAAACGTCGACCACCTGATGATCCGATTAGGAGAGTAGATGTTTTAAATACAACTTATGTTAAGAAAGACGAGGTAGACACTAGGAAAACTTGGGCTTATTGCATAAAAAATTATCTTAATTTATTAGAAACGAAAATTTGACACTAAATAGGAAGCAATGGAGAAAAAGGATTCATGTAGCCGACCCCACTTAGTGGGATTAAGGCTTTGTTGTTATCGTTGTTGTGTATATATATATATATATATATATATATATATATATATATATATATATATATATATATATGTATATATATATATATGTATATATATATATATATATATATATATATACTTTTATATATCATTTTGATCAAAATGAAGCAAAAAATTTTATAGGAATAGTTTGAATGATTTGAGGAATGCAAAAAAAATATGGTATATTTCAAACTAAATCAAATGTACCAATTTTGACCAAAAGCAGTATTATAACTATTCACATGCAACCATCCACATGAGTCCGAGCCCATCCATACTTCATTTTATAGATAAGATAATGCCCATTTCAACCAAAACTCAGGCACATAAGGCTTCGAAAGACAAGCAATAGTAGTATCCATTGGCAAGGGTTTGCCAAAAATATAAACTAAAAACTATATAGTGAATTAGTTGAAATGTAATTGATGTTTTAAAAAAAGCTACTTAAATATGTATGATTAGTGGTTCCATCAGTGCATTGAAATAGGGAGAACAATTAAGCATACGCATCAAAAAGCCGATGACATAAAAGTAAGTCTTAAAAAGAGTTTGTAGTGACGATAGCTTGTATCCAAGGATATCCACATGAGGATTTAAAGATAAATAATAATCAAAACTGAAATATCACCAACTACAAGTCTGTAAGGAATTTGTGAATGGCAGACAATTAGATGACCTAAAGAAAACGATCAAGCAAGCTCAGAGTCCTCATCCCTAGAAAAAAATGAGGATAGATTTGTCTTGATATGATGATGGTTGCTTGTGTTTCGACAAAGCTTAGTCTTAACAAAAAGGAAAAGGAAAGTAACCAAAACTAGTTGTATGTTCCAAGTCTAATAAGATAACGCCCATTCCAACCAAAACTCTGGCACATGAGGCTTCGAAAGAGAAGCAATACTAGTATCTTTGCAAGGGTTTGCCGAAAATATAAACCAAAACCTATATAGTGAATTAGTTAATTGAGGTTAAAAAAAAATTACTTAAATATTTATGATTAGTGATTCCATTAGTGCATTGAAATAGGGAGAACAATTAATTATACGCATCAAAAAGCGAATGACATAAAAAGTAAGTCTTAAAAAGAGTTTGGAGTGACGATAGCTTGTATCCAAGGATATCCTTATGATGATTTAATGAGAAATAATAATCAAAACTGAAATATCACCAACTTCAAGTCTGTAAGGATTTTGTGAATGACACAATTAGAAACCCTAAAGAAAACGGTCAAGCAAGCTCAGAGTCCTCATCCTTAGAAAAAAATGAGGATAGATTTGCCTTGATATGATGATGGTTGCCTGTGTTGCGACAGAGCTTAGTCTTAACAAAAAGAAAAAGGAAAGTAACCAAAAGGAGATGTATGTTCCAAGTCTAATGACCCCCCATCCCTTGTGCGAAAAATACTTCTAAAAAGAACAAAAAAATGCGAGCCTCAAGAGGTATGGGATTTGATGAAACATAAGTAGCCGATGAAGCCACCAAGGAAGGAGCCACTAAGACAATAAGTGGAGATATTTGTCGAATTGGAGGAGCCATAATGACCTAGGAGCATCTGAGGAGGAAGGCAGCTGTAATGGAATTAGGACCGAGAAGAGCAAAGTTGGGGAGTGCTGCCAAAGAGCAACAAAGAAATGAGCAGGAAGGACTAAGGCAAGGGGAAAAGCCACTTGAGATGAGGGCATCTGTTCGTGAGGGACTGGTACAGAATCACAGCCTAAGGCAGCTCATAAGAGCCATTCACACAAAACTGCCTATAAGCTCACATAAAAGGGGCAAACGTGCAACAGACTAACAAATGGGAATGAGCAGAAAAAGACAATGCAATGGGCATGACATGGTGAGCTTGGTGAAATGGATCAACGAGGACTAGGCATGTGAGTGGTCATGAGTGTCGCAAACAAATCGAGTGCAAGGGTAGGCGGCTAGGTCACCGAGTGGGAGCACAGTCATTTGAATCTTGATGTGATCTAAGACAACGAGATGTGATGTGTGCGCGCGCGCAGCACACACATCTATTTATTTAATTTTTCATGTATGTGCTATTTTCCATAAAGGTGTAAATGGTATCTTAGTTAGCATCCACTGAAATATTTTGGCGAAATTATTTTAAATGCTATATAAAAATTGCCATATATCAAACTGATAAGCCTCATATTCCAATTTTAAGAACATAAAACCGCTAATTGGATGTTCTTCTGCAGATACTTCGGAAATCGTCATAGCTTACATTGCATTTACCTCTATCAGTTAGAAAAACACGAAAAAGCTGCTCTATCAAACTTGAAATAGGTCATCTACTACCATTTTAGTTGTGAACATAAGCAATTACTTAAAACACTGTGAAATGAGAAAAAATCAGCTATTGGAGGGAAGAAGAAGTGGGTAGAAATAATAAACAGTAATTAATCACCACTCAGCTTACAATTGACTGCAGCGGTATCCCTTTTTTTGCATCCATATATGCATTTGCACGCAATTCTTCATAACTAGAATCACCAACAATATCACATGGAAGACTGAAAGAAGGCACAAAATCAGAGACTAATTAGAGATCATCATAGGATAGTTTCCAAACAAAATGTGAATGGAATCGAGTTCATACTTTATCTAGTCTTTTATTTTTTTAAGAGACAAATTACTAAGGAGCATAATTTGTCAAGCAAAAGTTGCACATTAAAAAGTATAAAACTCACAAATCACATGGTATTAAAGCTCTTCAATATTATCTTCCTTACTATTTCCAGTGGCCATAACAAGTAAGTTTCCAAAGAGGTGCCTCATTCTTGAAATCCCCTATTATTTGACGTTTACATGACTCAGGATCAGTACACCTATGGTTAAAAAAAGAAATTGTTAGAAAAATCATACCAACAACATTAACAAAGTATGCAATGAAGGCAAACAACGGGAGGGGTGTTGTCCTTCAGCTATACAAGGAAAACTTACTCATGAACAGTTGCTTGTTTTTGAGTATCAGCTTCTTGAAACGATGTGGAGTTTGTTGCAGCGGTGGGCCGGATCCACTTATTTTCAAATGGCTGAAAAAAAAGTCAAAAAAGAAAGAGAACGATAACATGCTCAATATCAGTATAGATGAAATCAAACATATACAAAGGAGAGAGTTCTTCATAAATAATATTCTTGAACACAAAATGAACAATAGAAAACGGAAATAAATTCCATTGAACATTGACATATTCACAACACCTTCAACAGGAAAAAGCATAACAGACCTTAGAAGGATTTTGATTTCTAGGACCAAAGATGTTTACACCACTCAACTGGGTGGTATCGTGAACCCCAAATCCATATGGATTGGGCTTTGGTTGCTGACTATTTTGTGAGAGCTGTGAAGTATTTGTAGAACCAAAACCAAAAGGATTAGGCCTCGTTTGTTGTTGGCTAACATGGAGGAACTTACAGCGGTCACCATACTGACAACTAAAAAGAAGTGAAACAGATGAATAAATTTTCAATTAGTTAGAAAAAAGGATATGATTGTGTTGAAACAGATATTTCAAAGGATTATGGACAATATTAAAAACGTTAGATTGAAAATTGAAAAAAACAAGTGTACATGCAAACATATGCATCACAGAACAACATAAAATCAATTAATCACAAAATTAAATGTTCGAAGTCTATGTCTTCGAAGATTAAAAAGAGAAAAGAAACTTAAATGCATTTAATATAGAAGTAAATAGAGTTTAACAAACAGTAACAAGAAGGACTCAGATCCTGTTTGCATGTATTTACCATGCTTGTGAGTTATTGAATTTGCGAGTTACAAGCGCTGCGTTTTTTTTTTTTTTTTTCCTAATAAAACATAATCTGGTAGAGAGAAACCACATAAAAGTTCTTGTTAAACATAAACGTTTATCACTCATCTACTATGCCTCAATTATTAGCCAGTATAAAGTAAAATGGATGAGGAGAATCATCATTGCAGGTGATAACATACTGGCCACATCATCTCCACTCAGAGTGTTAATTAAGATGCTCCACTTCCAGCTCAATGATCCCTTGAATTTTATCCAACTCGAAATTGAATTTAATCTAATCAAATCAACCTCAAGAACCAAGTTTTGATTGACTGCTTTTCGACGCCACTTCAAGCCAATGGTGGCTTGCTAAAAATTGATTCAAATTAGATGAACTGCATTTGGGAAGTATAGGTGCATCATACATATCGAACATTCAAGAAAACAAATGAGAATTTAGAATTAGCTTTATAGTGGTTAGTGGTTTGAAGCTATCTATGAGAATTATAGAATCCAAATTTTGTTTTCCTATCCAAGATTGCACATACTCGTTCGATTTTCAAAAAAATTTTAATCACTTGAGTTTTTGAGGAAAAAAAAATTCTTGAGCTGACTTAAAGTTGATTACATCAAGCCAAACTAAATAAAATTTTGAGATCAAATGATCTTCAAGTTGAACTGGAATTGCAAATTTCATGTTCGAGTCCAGACTGATCAGTCATATAGTACACACCAGCTTCTACTCATGACAGTAGTTCTGGGTAGAAAGAAACAAATAAGTTCTGGATATGTACTCCCTTCACTTTTTGTAATTCCAATAATCCAGTTCTACTTGCTCACTGCCAAAAGTTCCGACATACAAGTTCAGTAGAATTGAAATTTCTTGTCTCCAATCATAAACAGATCATGGAATGCTTCATAGAGTTGTAATTAAACCAGAGTTCAAGCTGTGACATGCAAACATTATTCAGAACTTAACAAGTCTGTACTCAACTCTATAGACAAAACCATGGTTTCAAACACCAAATAAAAAGCGAGTTATGAAATCCATCGCCTGCAAGGTATGATTACAAGCCATAGATTGCAAGTTCAACCTCCAAAATGTTGCAGTTGACAAGACTTGTATTAAACAACGAATTTAAATCATCCTCTTGCAGTTTAATATAATAAACTTATCCTATTCTTTCCGATAGAGAATCTGATATTCATTTGCAAAATTTGCTAAATATATTTGACATTCAATTTGTATAGGCCTGCAAGGAAATCTAAGAGAAATTCATTTTAGAAATGAAAAATCTCAGTGTGCGTGCACTTATAAATTATAATAATGAGTTTAGCCTACATATTCCATCCTCTATGTATAAAGATATAGTTAACAAGGTATATAATACGGTGAAGTTTCAAACAAATCCAAACTATATGCAAATCACAAATTCGATCCTTACAGGAAAGTCATTAGAGTAAGTAGATCCGAAACAATGGCAACAACAACAAGCCTTTATCCCACTAAGTGGGGTCGGCTACACGAATCATTTTTCTCCATTGGGTCCTATTGAGTGTCATATTTTCAGTTAATTCTAATAAATTAATATCTTTTTTTTATACTAATATGCCTAAGTCTTTTTAGATCTATATATGCCTTTCTTAATATAAGTCGAAGCTGAAACATCCACTCACTTAACCAGATCATCAGATGGTCGGCGTTTAATGTGAACAAGCCATCTAAAACAACTCCCTCTAATCTTGTCCGCCACTGGAGCTACACCAACCCTATCATGGATATACTCATTTCGCCTTTTTTCTCTAAGTATCAAGCCACTAATCCACCTATGCATTCTCGTCTCAACAACACCTAACTTTGTATGCTTCTCTTTTAAAAGCCAACAATCTACATCATAGAGCATTGCAGGTCTCACCATCTTATAAAATTTTCTTTTCAGTCTAAGCGGTACTTTCTATCACACAATAGGTCAGATGCATTCCTCCACTTCAACCAACCAACTTGAATTCTACTAATAACATCTCCATCTATATCATCATTTGAACGATAGAACTGAGATATCTAAAATGTTCACACCTTTTAATGATTTGATCACTCATAACTACAACTCTGTCACTAGAGCTATTGCTACTAAAATCACATTCCATGTATTCAGTTTTAGATCTACTCAAATAAAGACCTTTAGACTCCAATGTAGACATCCATAGTTCAAAGTTTTTCCTGAACTCTTTCTCTAGTCTTATCCACAAGAAGGATATCATCAACGAAAAACATACACCAAAGCACATCCTCCTGTAATTGTCCAGTAAGAGCATCAATAAATAAAGAAAAAAGATATGGGCTTAAAGCCCATCCATGATATAATCCAACTAAAATAGGAAGATACTTGGTCAATCCTCCTTCTATTCGAATGCAAGTAATGACTATAGTATACATAACTTTAATGACTTGAATATAAGTAATGTCACCACCATTCTTCTCAAGAACTCTCCAAGTGATTTCCTATGGGGACCTTATCGTAAGCTTTTTCAAAATCAACAAAAAACCATATGTAGATTCTCCTTATTCTCTTTGCACTTCCCTATCAAACCTCTCAATAAATGAATCGCTTCCATAGTAGACCTGCCCGGCATAAATCCAAACTAATTATGAGAAATTTTTGTATCAAGTATTAACCTCTGTTCAATTACCCTCTCCCATAATTTTAAAGCATGTCACATCAACTTAATTCCTCTATAATTTGCACAATCGTGTATCCCCTTTATTCTTAAAAAATGGGGCCAAAATTCTCTTCCACCACTCCTAAGGCATCATTTTGGTTTTTAAAATAATATCAAAGAGTTCAGTAAGCCAAGGAACTCCCAAAGCTTCTAAATATTTCCACACTTGGGATATCATCAGGTCTGACTGATTTTCTACCCTTGATTTTCTTTAAAGCCTCATCAACCTCTTTTTTACTAATTTGACGGTAAAAATAAAATGTTTTATTATTATTAATGATATTACGATTAAGATCGTGTTTTCAGAAACTTCATAGAAACTTTTATCAATATAACTCACCCACCTATATTAAATATCTTCCTCTAAGAAAAGTATTTTTTTTTCATATTTACTACACTTTACTAGAATTAAATCTTTACTTTTATTTTCTCTTTGTTTTGCTAGTTTATACATATATTTTTTACCCTCTTTAGTATATAATATATTATAAAGATCACTAAAAACAGAATTTTTAGTGTCACAAATTGTTCTCTTAGACTCCCTACGTGTCATTTCGTCTTCTTCTCAGTTTTCTAACATTTTACAATTAAACTAATTTTTATAACACAACTTCTTATATTTTATATTTCCTTGTTCATTATTATAGATCCAAAACAACAGGATATGATAAATTCAAATAAAACAATAATAAATGTGTTAAAAATAATTTTAATCGAAGAGAATAATATCATCAAAATAGCTCAAATCTTAATTCAAATCATTTTGGGATCAAATCCCAACAAAAATATGAAAACCCCAAAAAAATGCATAAACTAAAAAGGCATTTACATGCATACCACCCAATTCCTATGTATTTACATATCTAACACTTAAAGTTTGTTTTTTACATTTCTACCATTCAAAATCTTTCATATCGCATCAAAAATATAAGAATGTTAACTTTTAAAAAGTAAAATGCACGCTTCATGTATAGGTAAAGTGCATATTTGTAAAAATTGGTTTAGGTGTTAGACATTTAAATAGGAATTCAGTGGTAAGCATGTAACTCTTCCAAACTAAAAAAAAAATCAAGTGAACTCTATTGTCTTTAAGTTTAAAGCAATAATCATCCATCCTCTGTAATAGTGTGTCAAAGGGGATAAATTAAATATTAATAGCTTACAAAGAGAAAATGTCAATTCAAATTACCTCTAGGATCACTTTCAAAGATCTCAAGTTAATAAGGATGCAGCACATGAGTCGTGAAAGGGTCAATGAGTTTTGGGCCTCCTTCATCCTCAATTTAGCTTTTGGTAGGAAACGGAAGCTACTCATTGCCAATTTATTCCAACTTTTATCCTATTTGCCATTAAATTTATCTCAAATTCCTAAACATTTCTTTGTATATTGAGCAATTTTTTATTTTTCACATTTATATTTTTTTATAATGTATTCTTCAAATACCTCACCTTTTCAAAAATTGACTCTTATTAACATATAAATGAAAATTAAAGACTGAGCTCTTAATTATAAATCATCTAATAAGAGCATATATGGTCCACCTGTTGATCCACATGTCATGGGATGGAAGGAATAGACCATTAGAAGCTTGTTTGTTCGTTCAAAAATGATACCCACGGTAACTTACTCCCTACTTCTTAATTATCATTTTTCTTATGACTAGAGAAACGGTCCATCTATTCTTTCTTCCAATCCTACCATATATGCAAACTGACCTATCAACCAGCTACCTGTATTACACACACAATACATAGTTACAGTTACATGAAAACCAACGTGCAAGGCTCCAAAACTCAACAAAGGTGCGCTTTAAATACTACTGAAGCACCGTTTCAGCTGAAAATGCCAATACCCGTAGGAAAAAATAAAAAAATAAAAGTGCCCGTTCCCAAGATCCAATATTTGCCCTCCATATTTATAGATGTCACTGAAACTAATGTTCTACGAAGGCCCCCGAAGAGAGTTCAATTTTATAAGTTTTCAATAAATTCTGGAGAGCAAAATAACAGGAGTTGTTGCAAGATTTCGAAATGTTTTAAATTATAATCTGCCCTGATTGAAAGGCGATAAAAAGGAGACGAATAAATCAGTAATTCCATGCGTTATAGCACAATCAAAGCATGGATAGACGAGGGTTTGAAACACAGAAGAGTACCTTCCGCGTTGGAAATTTCTGCAGGGTTCCCGTCTTCGCATCATAGATTCAGTATAATCGACCTACTGGAATCCCCAATCAGGCCAGCAAACTAGTTTTGTATGCCGTCTTGCCAGTTGTTGGTCGATAGGGCGGAAGAGGGCGCCGATTTGAAACTAATGAGGAGCCGAGATTACGGCAAAGGAGAAAGTAGAGGTGACGGAGAGCTACCTGGAAAAGGGCGGGGAGGGTTTTACTTATCTCCGCGTAATATAATGTTTCCCATCCAAACTTTCAAATTTTATATTTCAACCACCTAAAATCACTAAAATTTTAAATATATATACACTTAGTACTGTCAAAAAAGCTAGTGGTTCCCGAACAGTTCGCGTTCGACTTACCAGAGAGCTTATTTTACTATTCGTTCGATCAACAAACGAGATAAACACGAATAATTTTTTTTTCGGTTTATAAATGAATCAAACACGAACAGTCATGTGTTCGAATCTTTATTGTTCGAAATATAAAACAATTTAAAACAACAATATATAAAAAATTTATCATATTTTAAAAATAATTATATACTATAAAAATTTATCATATTTTAAAAAATTAAATCTTATAAAGCTTATCTAAAAACTTATTATCATTTTAACAATTCAAGCAATTCAAACAATCAAATAAACTCGAAATATTTCGAATAGTTCTTTGAATAATTCGAACAATTTAAACAATTCAAACATTTCAAACTAATTTCAAAAAAATCAAACCGAACACGAACAATAGCTTCACAAACAATTTCAAACACAAACATATTTCAAACATACTTAATATCAAACGAATCAAACACGAACACGAGCTATGTTCATTCGTGTTCAGTTAGTTTACACCCCTAAATAGAATAACCGCTCTATTTCAAAATGAAATAAATTTTAGGTGATTAAACTATAAATTTAGCGTGTGTGTGTGTGTGGATAGATATGCATGTATTTATATATAAGTGAAATATTATATTTATACAATTATTAAAAAATATGCTATATATGTGATCATCCACACTCATATGACTCTATACATTATTATTTATAAAATTAGCATCAAATATATATTTTTTGAACTACTGAAATAAATTATTTACATGAGTCGCGATCAAGTCATTGAGAATATGATAATAATGAAAAATATTAGTTAAAATTTTATTGCTAATTTTGAAATTTGAGTGAGAATTTGGAATTAGTTAAAAGAGACAGCTAGTTTTAAAAATAGCAATGCTTTGAGTGTTATGTAATTGCTATTATAAGAATAGGGCAAAATCCTTCATCTAAATTAAATCTTTGTATTTATATTCTAAAAATTGAAACCAAAACTACTTTGTACTCTCAAAAGACTTTTAAATTAACTAAATTTTAAAATTATAAATAATTTATGATGGGACTTGAATTAAAATAATAATAAAATAATTGATACTTTTTATATGCTTATTTAATTATTTTATTTTATTTTTAAAATTATTTATGTTTATATAATTAAATGATTCTTAAGTTAATAGCATAATGTAATATTAAAATGAATACAAACTTTCATTTTAAATAAAATATAAATAACAGACATTTCGATCATAATAAATATATTGGTAAATTTATACACTAGCACACAATTATATACATATGTCACATCTAAACATTCATATGTACATACATAACATTTTGAAATTTTAAACTTATGCATGAAGAAAATGTGTATTTTACTTTTAAAATGTGGTGATACATACGGGTGATGTATGTAACTGTGAAAGTTTAGATGTGAGAAGCATAAACACATAAGAATTATGTGTTATGTATTGTAAATGGCCCTAATATATTTTTTTATATTTAGGACAACCGTTATTTAATCAACCTAATGTATTAATTTCGCAGCAAATAATGTTACGCCCGAACTTTCAAGTGCAACTGGCGATTTTAATGTTACGGAGAAATTGAAGTCCCTAATTGTTGATATCAGTATGGTGATTTTAATTTATCCTTTGACCCAAAAAAGGAAGATCAACATACATATCACTCAATTCTAATGTACTTAGCATATCTAACACCTAAGCATTAATTTTTACATATATATATATATATATATATATATATATATATATATATATATATATATATATATATATATATATATGCCACCTTATATATGCATGAAAAAAATGTATCTCACTTGTTAAATGCGGGGTTGTAAACGAGACGAGCTCGAGAGAGCTCGGGCTCGACTCGTGTTCAACTCGTTCGAAATTGCTCGTATTTGAAATCGATTCGTGTTTGAAATTGACTCGTGAACGGTATTAGTGTTACGGCTCGATTTAAATATTATTATTTATGTTTGGTTAGTGTTTAAGCTTAAAATTAGTCTCGTTAAAATTAATTGAAAAAAATAGATATATAATATTGGATCTAAACCACGATTCAAATCTATGCAAAAGTTGCGGCACCACATATGCCACACAAGTTGCTATATTTATAATATATTATTATATCATTAATATATATATATATATATATATATATATATATTAATTCGAGCTTAAAGTGAACCGAACATATGAGAACAAAGAGTTGTTCGTGTTCGCTCATTTATAATTCGAGCTTAAAAAATTTGTTCGTGTTCGAGCATTTGCTTTTAAAGAACGAGTCGAACACAAGCAACTTTATGAGTAGAACATTAGCTGTTCGCGAACGACGAGCTTTTTTGACTGCCCTGATTAAAAGTTAAAGTAATGTTCTTTTTGATGTGATGTGAAAGATTTAGGTGGTATAAATATAATAAAAAAAAAAATCAAACTTTAGTTGTTAAATATGTGAATACGTAGGCATGATGAGGTAAAATGCCCCCAAAAGATTACATACTTTCATGCATATATTTTGATATGATTGAGCCACTGTGTTATATTAATATTAAAATTTAGATGCTGCAAATTATCAAGTAAATAAAACTTAGAAAACCGATTAATAAAAGCAGACACACTGAGCAAATAATATTATAGAAAAGCTAACAGGTTCAACAACTTACAGTATCAAAAGATGACAATGAAAATCATCTTCTAACAAACATTTCGACATATCCATTCAATCAGCGGTATTTTTCTCCTGGGCCAAACACATCTGAATAAATAACAGGTTAGCCAAATATGCTAAATGTGAAAGAAGACAGTTCTACTCTCACTGGTTCTTTACCAACAGTGCGTCAGTGCCAAACAAGAATGCAATTGCGTGCCGACTGCCATTTCAGCTCTGATATGCCATGTGACAGTCGTGTTATGTTTGGGAATAATGTCAGGAAAAACCGCATTATGATCTCCATGCATAATGAACAATATGTTGTTCATTAGTAATTTTGTCGCCAAGTGAACGTTGCCAAGTCGACAACAAGACGGTAGCAGAAGGGGGGTCCATACTTTTCATTTGGTCCTGTGTGCGTTAGAAGCAGAAGTCATGAAAAATGATCAACCAAAAGAGACATTCTTAAGAAATATGTCCACATCAAATTCATAACAGAGGTTCATTGACATCATCAGAAGTAGATGATTTATCCCATAATTCAGTACGGTGCTATGACACAAGCAATTCATTCTTTTTACTAGGCTGGATTTTTGATAGGTTTGGAAAGTGTCAGAGGAGAAAATTCCTATGTTAAGCTAAAAGGTATAGGAAAAAAGAAAATTACAATTGGCTAATGACACTTCGAACGCATTGCCCAACCAATGATGTGAAAACAAAGGGGTTACACTACCCTTCTGCTTCATCATTTATGAAGATTCATGCCCAAACTCCACTGACAAAATAGCTAGCACGCACCCAACAACATATTATTCATGATATGGAAACAAGCAATTGGATAGTGAGCCTAATTTTATTTTATAAACAGCAATTTGGTTACTAATGGAGTAATAAATAAAGAATAATAAGCTTCTAGTTTGGTTAAATTGTCCTTATTTAAATTTTATGTACGTTGTAAAATGTGCAATAAAAGATAATGTGTTCTCAGGATGATGCATCTAGAAGCGGTGAAGCTTCACGGGGCCAAATGCAATATAGAAATAGCTATTATAGAATCATGTCACTAAGTTGGGAACAACTTCTAAAAGTGGACGACATATTGCATTTAGCTGCAACAATTATAATGCAATTACAAAGGTTCATTCTTAAGAGTAAGAGCTCATTTAAGATTTATTGGTAATGGGATTAAAATTTGCCCTAAATAAGTGCCACACAATTACATGAAATGCAAAAGCATATTAATACTGCCGTGTCAAAGATCAAAAGGATAATTCCTAAAGAGAAATCACTATCAAGTACTCATAGTTTATGCCACTCTACTTCTTCGGTTCAAATTGAAAAGTTAATGTTAATATAAGTTCATCTAGGATGAAAGTTGAGAAAAGGTGTTGCAAACACTCATGTAAAAAAGGCCTTTAATAATCTGCAAACAAGAGGGTAGCAAGATGGTAAAATTGTTAAGGATATTTTTCAGCTAAACTTCCTTTTTTAATCTTGCAAGAAATTACTATTGTAAAATTGCATTTACTTTTACATGCAATAATAATCTTAAAGGTTATGTGCTACTAGAGTATAATATCATTAATCAAAATTGTTGCAAAGAGAGAAATCTAATGATGCCAAGTTAATTGAATTTATAAAAGGAACATCAAAAAAGGGTGAGTTTGACACGTGATGGCTGGACTAGACCTCAAAACATATCACATAAATTACATAGGAGTACCAAAATAAATCATCCAATGATTATTATTGGAAAGTGCCAATCCACATAAAGAAGAACTTTATTTTTTTTCTCAAATATATTTCACTAATTGTATTTTCTTTATTAGATATTTCATTTTCTTGTTTTTCTTATTGGAGGGATTCCTATTTAATTTTCTTCATTATTAAATATGTATACGTAGCAAGGTGTTATGCATGATTTGAGAGAAATAAAATTCCTTCAAGAATTCTACATTGAATTAGAGCCATTAAATTGATTTCATTTGATCGCAGCCTTATTCCTCACCATTAATGACGACGGATTCATAGAAACCTTAGAAGATGTCGTTCGATGCCATCCTTACGTACGCACATTTGAGGTAACTGTTTCCTCTCTAGCATATCATCTGGCTCTTCTGAATGGTGTCGTTGCTTTGCCTCCCCGACAAGATTGCACTGCTCATCCCCACTAGTACATTCTGCTCGAACACCTTGATTGATCGTCCACTCTGTTCAAACATCACGCTCATGTCCTTCGATTTGAACGGGATCACAAAAGTGTCTCCTCTCATAGGCACAAGTCGGTCGCTGTCGTCCAAGACGAAAAATCTTCTAATCTCTATCTTTACACGATATCGTTGTCATTCAAATCTATCTCTTTCTGCATCGTTGTTGACCTCACTTTTGTCGAGGTTTAATTTTCCTCCTAGGATTTAGGGTTCTAGTTTTAGGAGCTTCCCCGACGATCTTAGATTCCTAGCACTGGACCCGCCTCGCTTTAGAATGCTCGAAACCACTTCGACACTCTTTTGGAATCTCGGAGGGAATTCCCGACCTCTAGCTCACGGCGAGTAGGTTGGAATTAGCGTTGGGACTCCAAATCGAGTTCCTATAGGACCACTGGACCTCAGGATGGCCTCGTGCACACTGTCTCGCGATACGAAGCACAAATTCCTCGAGCCCCGGCCTCGACGTTTTCAAATTCTCCGCGACGGATCAAGATCAGAAATCAGAATGCCAGGACGAACGCCATCAAAGTCAGAATTTCAACGAGACCGAGTTTGACGCACTTTCGACTCGACCGGTGACGAGGTTCTCCGAACGACCTCGGATCGCGAAACAGACTGCGCCGTTGCGTACGGGACGTCGAATTTGCTAGGAAAGGACGTATAACTTGTCATATTTGGAGCGCGGACTTGTGACGCGAAATTTGCCGATTTTTATTAAAATAAATTTTTTTTTTTTCTATTTAAACCCTCTTTTAAACCCTAAACCCATTTTTTTTTTACCCGGAGGCCTCGCCTTTTCTCTTTTTCTCTCGATCCCGAGCCCTCTTCTCGGCTCTTCTCGCGCAGGGCTTCGACCATGGTCCCCGTACGCCACTTCCCCTGGCCCTCTGCCCGTGGCAGACTTCTTTCGGCCTTCCCTGCCGCCACTCTCGCCCTTGTCGCTTCTTTTCAGCGACTTTGTCGCTACCTTCTCCCGCCTCTTCTATTCTAACCGGCTCCCAGGTAAGTCCGCGGCTTCCTTCTTCTCCTTGAGGCCGGCTATATAAACCCCACTTTGGGGAGGGTTCTAGGGTTGGGTCGTTTTTGTTGGTTGTTTGGATTGGCTAGTAGTGTGTGCTGCCATTACTTTTCTCTCCTCCTCCCTCTTCTTCTTCTCTCGCTATTCACGGTTTTCCCGAGCGTAGTTTGAGTGAGGTAAGGGTGCTTGTTGGCTTTGCCCCTCGAGGTTATTGGGGCTTGGTCGCTCGGTTTTTGGAGCCGGGGTTGCGTCATTTGCTCACTGTTACTAAGTTGGGGTGTTGATTTGCTTGAGCTTTCATTGAGGTATGAGCTCCTTTAGCTTTAACACTTATATTTGAAGCCATACATACACTGTTTTTCTAGGATTAGACATGGTTTCTCGGTTAAATAGCATGTTATGGCTCCTCTCTTTCACTTACTCATGTTAGCTTGATATGGAGCATGGAATGATTTATTTAGTTTTATATGCATGTGGAGCTTACTTCTTGCTCCTTTTACTTCTCCTTTATTACAAAGGCATGTTATGGAAGAGTTTAAATTGCTTTAGAGAGGGGGCCTTATGCCTACTTTCACTTGAAATATGTTGAAGCTCCATATTGGGATATGTTGGATATATAAAAATGCTTATTCGAGCTTCAAGTTTAATCGAAATTTCAAGCCTTATCTTGGCTCATTATGATCTTGGTCGAAAGTAAATTTTATTTCATTTTAAAAGAGCTTTGGGAGCTGTTTTTGTTGGCTCTGTTTTCTCGGTTTTGGGGTTGTTTTGAGCCTTGTTGCTGCTCGGTTTTCTTGGCCTTTCCCCCTCTGGAACTCTTTTGAACTGGTTTAATGCTGGAGTTGTTTTGGCATTCGAATTAGGGGGTGGTTTTATTCTCGTTTTATGCTGCCTAGCAGCTAGCCCCATTGCACTTTGGGGGCTCCGTTTGGTATTTTTTATCGCTCCTATAGTTGCCCTCTTAGCATTCGATGCATGGACTGTTTTGTTTTGTTTGTTTTCTGATTTTTGTTGCTCGGCAGCAAGCCCCATGGCATAGAGGGGCTCGGTCTTGTGTTTTTTTTTTTTTGTGATTTCTGCGGCTCCCCCTTTGGCATTCGAATTGGGAGGGCTGGTTTTTTTACTTTTTATTTTTTGTCGCCTAGAAGCTAGCCCCATTGCACTTAAAAGGGGGCCCGTCTCTTTGTGTTCTCGCTGCTCTCTGCACTGTCCTCTATCGTGGCATTTGGATTTGGGATTTAAGGAGGGAGCTGCTCCCCTTTCTACTCGTTTTTTGTTTTGTTGATTCGTCCCTTCGAGCACTTGGTTTGGGGCACTTTTGTCATTTGGTTTTGGTTGCTTGCTGTGCACTGTTCCTACGACTTGTAGTGGGGCTCGGGTGTGGATCCAATTTTGTGTTTATCGGGGCTTGTTGGGCTGTGTTTGAACTCGAAATTTGGAAGTCTTTGTGAAGGGCTCGGCTGCACCCTTATTTGGAGCTTCTTGAGGGCTCGGGTTTTGATCTTGTGGTGAGCTAGGTGTAGTATGAATGGCTTATTTGGGGAGGGGGCTGGGCCGTGAGCCTCATTTGTGGTATGATGACTTTGAGTTAGCATGGGTGACTTGTTGGGGCCTTGGCCGTGAGCCTCATTTGTGATCTTCTTGTTGAAGTTTGGCCGTGAGCTTCATGATGATAACCGAAGCTTGTTGGGGGCTGTGGTTGCCTCCCCTTTTGTGGCTTTGGCCATGGGCCTCCTCTTTGTGTTTGTCTTGGCCGAGAGCCTCAATGGATGTAGTGATGTTATTTGTGTCTCTTGCTATCTTGCTTG
Source organism: Papilionanthe hookeriana x Papilionanthe teres (assembly GCA_022702705.1). Lineage (NCBI taxonomy): Eukaryota > Viridiplantae > Streptophyta > Magnoliopsida > Asparagales > Orchidaceae > Papilionanthe > Papilionanthe hookeriana x Papilionanthe teres. Next base: position 16,765,315 of record CM040435.1, on the reverse strand, counting down.
TGAGATAATTTGGATGAATTTGATTAAAAACAGGTGTGCAAGCATGAGTTGTGGTACTTGTTTGGTAAATGGATGAAGAGATGTGTGAGCCTTTGTTGCAGCACATGTTCAGGCCCCGAGATATGTGGCATAAATAAAAAAAAAAAAAGAGAAAAAAAAAGGGAAATGAAACAGCAAAGTCTTTGAGTTTTGTGGTAGCACTTCTAGTTTAGGGGTCTAGGAACCAGGCAGCAGCTTTCCTTCTTTTTTTTATGATTTTACAGTTATTTGGGAAAAAGGGAGTGTGTTCCTAGGGGTCTAGTCCTCACCCTCTCTGAGAGCGTCGAGATGCCTTTAGTCCTTTTCATAGGATATGTGAGGTCGGTCGGGAGTCCAGGGTGACTTACTTGTTTTCTGATTATTGGAAATCGACTCACCTTTTCGAAATTGTGTTAAGTGAGCCGCTTTCTTTCTTTCTTTCTCGACCTCTCGTCCCTGAGTTTTTACTGCGTTTCTTGCTTAAAGCACACACCTACGGGGACGTGTAGGTGTGCGTATATATACCCCTGGGTTATATATGGGACCATCAACAAGTCGTAAGTGCGGTGGGGACATGGATGAGATTGCAAAAAGAAAAATTACGAGAACCATAGAATGGGGCCGCCTGACTCAAAGACTCTGTAGAGAGTAGAGCAGGAATCACGGAACCATTCGCCCGTCCTTGGGGTTTCTACTACCGACAGTCTAATGTTCGTAGTCCTAGTCTCGATAAGGTAATCAACCAGTGGATTAAAAATATTTTAAAACGAAAAAAATACATATGTTTGAAAAATACAAAATTACCTTCATTACTTACACGACCTACTTACCTCTTGTTTTTACTTGCATCGAAGCAACCGAAAAATGAAATGTATGAAAATTTATAAAGGTCACGGTTAGATTATTCGAGTCGGATTAGATGCGCTTGCTGAGAAAGTCGGTGCAGTAGTCGAACTTAAGTCCGGACATTAAGCACAGCTTCGAGTCCGAAACACCAGCTGTGCTTACGGGTCTTTCTTTCCAGAGGCCGTGGCTTTCTCGTAGTTCGCCACGAGTTTAGCGGGTCGTCCGTGAGTTTCTCCGGTGTTTTTGCGGTTTTACGGTTTTGTTTTGTTTTCGTTCGTTACTTTCTCAGAGTTTTATACGGATGTTCTTTTCTTTCCTTTTCAATTTTCTGGTTTTCTTTCACGATTTTCTTCGCTTTCCCGCCGTCTTTCTTTTCGTTTTACTGTTGGGTCTTCGCATTTTGCTTTCTTTGTACGCACAGTAGCCCCCCTGTTTAGCTAGGTTATTTTACCTACTACTTCTACCCCTGTTTTTTCTTGTGCTAACAAATCTTACTATGAGAAATAAGAAAAATATAAAAATAATAATAAACGGAGTAGCAATGTAGTATGAATAATCGAAAGCATACGGTACTCCTACGACACAGTCTTTACTTTCTTTACTGTTATGCATGCTTTACTTTTTAGCACATCTCCTGTTTAGCATGGCATATTTACTGTCTAGTTTGTTATAGCATGCTCCTGTTTACTGCTTTCTTTTGCTACATCTGCCACAGTTGCACACACTCACTTGCAATAAAATAAAATGATTTGCATGTCAAATTTAACTTAAAACTTAAACTTAAGTCGCGATCCTGCTACGACGTGGAGCTTGGAGCACGGTGAGATGACCAGCTATCTTCAATGAAAACTTGTGTCGACATCAACGAAACCGCCTTTAAGCTTAAATAATGGCCTTAGGACTTGAGGTAGTCCGCCTAGCCGCGACATAAATCCTCGCATGTTCTTTTAGAGCTTTGCATACGCCTGTACTGCAATATAGCTACTAATTCGCTCAGAGTTTCAGGAGTCGTCGTCCGATACGACGTAAACCCTCATGTCTTTCAGGTAGTTTTCATAATCGGACATTATGCAAAACGTAATTCCTATAATTAATTTGCAGGATTAAAATCTCAATAAATCCATTTCCAAAATTTAAAGCCTAACCATAGGATAGTCTGGGATGTCTTCGAGATCCTCCTCGAGATCTGTGACATCCCCTACCCTTCTTTCCCTTGACTCCGAAATAAATGCTCCTTCTTGCGCCTTTCACCCATTGGATTTTCCTACTACCAAATTTCGTTGAAAACCCTACCTTTTGACTTCGTGAAGATAGAAACCCGAGATCTAAATCGAGAGTTCTCTCAGGTGACTTCGGTCATTTAAGGGGTAATTAAGCATAGAGTGCATTCATAGGGAGTTTTAAAGACACTGAGATAATATAAACCCTATTTAATTCTTTTCGTATTAAATAAGGAAATTTGTCGATCACATAAAGGTTCGTATACTGAATCGGATGTCATGAATTTTGTGGTTTGCGATCGAGCGATATTGTCAAGTAGGGATTCTATTCTTCGGGATATATGTGTTACTTGCGATATTTCGCTCGTTCATTCAAACTACTTAACGAATGGGATCCGTCCTTTCTAAATTCTCATATTTTAAAATTTAAAATTCTATTTTCAAAAATCAACATACATATATATACATTAAATTAAATTCTTAAACCAAGTTTTTAAGCGGCCGACAATCACAAATGGTTTTGTTCATCATCACATCTCTGTTCGAATTCTTAGATTTTACCATATCGGATCGTCGTCTCATCCTCTCATAACGTTATTATTGTTTTCACTGTTGAACAATTTGGCTTGCCCTAGCCACCTCATGAGTGGCCGACTTGCAAACGGCCCGACCTCCTCTCATCGAGTGTCGAATGCTTGGAAACTTAGAGCATCTCCCTACTAGTTCATGTTCACTCGTCTAGAACGAACACTAAAGCTAAGGGTCCTCCTCTCATTTTTGTTCCGACAAATGATTTTCTCAATTTGAATTTCACAATCTTATCTCGGTTAAACATAACATGGCATCACAATCTTTTTCCTCGAAATTTCCCAATCTTATCATGAGCCAGTCTTTAGTCCCTACTGTACTTGAAAACTTGAATCATGTAGTCATGAACCATAATCTGCATGGCCACAATTTTCTTCAATGGTCGCAATCCATCTTTATGTAAATTTGTGGCACAGGGAAAGAAGGACAGCGCACAAGCAAAATTTCAGTTTCATAAATGACTAAATCAAAATATCGGGCCTAAAAAACTCGATGACCACATGGTTATTAAATTACATGACCACGAAAGTTGTAGAAAACTTCCAACTCTATAGGACATCCAAAGAGATATTGAAGGCTGCGCTTGAAACTTACTCTAGTATTGAAAAATTCTCGCAGATTTGAGATTGAGACCGGACTATATGATCTACGACATGGAGAATTGAGTATTATTCAAAATTTCACTCTCACTCGTGGTTGGTTGCAACTGGAGATGTATGAGGTTCATTCGTGAAAATGATGTGATGATTTTGTCTTGTATAGGAGATTACTGAACAAAAAAGAGCCATGAAATTCCACCTTCGACTAAATAAAAATTTAGAAAAAGTTAGGGGAAAAATCATGGGAATTAAATCCATCCCTATCATTCTGGAAGCCTTTGCAGAATTTCGAACAGAAGAGAGTGGAAAGAAGTTGATGATGATAAACAATCACACATCATCTGTTAAAGGATCTACCTTGTAACTCAAAATTCCTCTAAGAAACAAGCCCAAGAAGGGACGCTCGCGTTTCGACTATTGTAAGAAATTTGGTCAACTGAAAGAAAACTGTTTGAAAATACAAGGTAAACTTGCATATTAGAAGCCATCAAATGGAAGATATGAAAGGGAGAACCGTGCAAATACTGTTGTCATAAAAAATAATAATGCAGGATTCAGTCCATTCACCAAGGAGCAAGTTGGGCACTGCAAAAAATGTTAGGACATGTTTACAGTTATGGACAAGTACCATAATCCTCTACCGAGCAACCGATCAATTTGTTGGCACACAAAGATATTTTTCCTCGTGCTCTTATTGTTCAAAGAAATAAACTAAAACCTTAAATTTTTCACTCCAGAGCTTCAAATCATATGATGGGAGATCATTATATTCAAAAACTACAAATCACGCACAAGTTAATCTACAGCTCGAATGACAAAAGGTTCATTCTCTCCAGTAGCAGGAATTGGATTAGTCGAATAGATGAAGAATCTTCACCTCTAATCTATACTTTATATTCCAAAAGTAGACTACAATCTACTTTAAATCAGTAAACTTACTCGCAACTTAAAATGCCTAACTAAATTTTAGTTCAATTTTTGTGCTATTCAAGTAGTGAATTCGGAAAAGGTCATTGGCAGTGTCGAGATACAGGATGATTTATATATACTTAAAGAAATAATCTCATCCGTAGACAAGTTCATCCGTCAAGTTGTAATTTTGAGTCTAGTTCAGTAAATCTAATTTCTAACTCCAAATTTATTTTAGTTGAAAGTCAAGTCATATTAGGGCATTGCAACATTGGTCATCAAAATTTTGCTTATATTGAAAAAAATCTTATCACATATGTTTATCAATAAAGAACCTTATTTCTATCAATGTGAAACGTGTTAACTTGCAAAACATACTAGACATGTATATTTTAAACTGCAACAGAAAATTCACATCATTGTGTCACATTGATATCTGAGGACTCTCTAAAGTACAAACTATAAACGAGGCACAGTGGTTTCTATCATCAGGGATGATCATACTAGAATGACTAGGACATTCCTCATGAAAGAAAAATCTGAAACCGCCAACATAATTTCATCCTTTCATTCCATGATACATAATTCCAAAGGAAAATTTAAGTTCTTAAAACTAATAATGTTACGGAATGTATTAATTTCACTCTTGGTCCTAATATTTTCAAGCATGGAATCATCCATATAAGTTCTAGTGTGGATACTTCTCAACAAAATGAAGTCATTGAGAGAAAGAGCATACATTTATTTGAGGTGGACGGTGTGATTATGATTTTTAATCATGTGCCTAAACATTTTTGGGAGGAAGCTATAATCAGAACCACATATCTCATCAATAGAATGCCTAGTCGTTTCTTAAAATTGCAAATCCCTCGCAATACATATTCGCTCGTTTTCTTCTGAATTAATATTGAAAGTCTTTGTTAGTTTCATCTTTGTTCACATCCACCAACACTACACCAAATTTGATCCCAAATCTCTCAAATGAATCTTCATCGATTAATCCTCCAACCAAAAAAGATATAAATACTACTCTTCGACCACTAGGAAAACATACAACTTCATAGATGTCATATTCTTGAGAATAAATCTTACATTCCGAAATCTAAAATTCAGGGGAAGAACTCGATGGAATATCAAATTTGACATCTCCTTCAAGACACCCAAATTGAATCAAATCGTCACTCAAACAACTGAACAAAATCCTACCATTCCACCAGCACCACTTGAAGAACCAAATTCTGTCACTAAAACTATCCTAATTGTCTCTACTCCACCTCAACTTGATATGACCAGAAACTTCATGCCTATACCAAAAAAAAAACCAATAAGCATGTAGACAAGGCCATGGAAATCAAGAACAATTAAGAACCTTAACTAAGTCCTCCATCACCTAATAATCAAAATGGTATGAATTTTTTAACTCGTATTCAAAGGTGCAATGATCATGAAATTGAAAGATATGTAGCTTAAAGGAAATTTTTTACCATCTTACAAGGCTTTTGTGATGAATCTTGATAGTGTGCAGGTTCCAAACTCTATTTAAGAGATTTTAAAGATTCCAACATATAAACAAGCAATTGAGGAAGACATTTGAACTCTAAAAAACAATAACACGTGGACACTTAAAGAGTTACCTCATAAAGAAATCCTATAGGCTCATGATTAAATACAAAGGAGATCAAAATGTAACGAGCTTCAAAGTTAGATTGGTAGCAAAGGGCTTCACAAATTCATATTAGATTGACTGTCAGGAAATCTTTGCACTTGTTGCCAAGCTCAACACTATTCTCGTTCTACCCTCTCTTACAGTAAATCAAGATTGACCTTTATATCAATTGGATGTAAAAAATGTCTTCTTGAATGGGACTTTGATGAAGAAGTTTACATGAATATGCCTCCAAGTTTGAAAAATAGGTTGAACAACGGGTTAGTTCGCAAGTTGAAGAAGTCATTATATGACTGGAAGCAATCTCCTCGTAATTGGTTTGATAGGTTTGCTAAGAATGTGATTACAAAAGGATATAATCAATGTCAAGTTGATCATGCACTATTTTTCAAATTCAATACTAGAGGTAAAATTGTTATTCTCATTGTATATGTAAATAAAATTATCTTGACAGGTGATATAATTCAGAAAAAATTATCAGACTAAAAATGATACTTGCAATAAAATTTGAGATCAAGAACCTCAAGAATCTCTGATATTTTCTTGGAATAGAGGTGTCTTGGTTTAAGGAGGGAATTGTCATATCTTAAAATAAATACACCTTAGAGTTGTCAAGTAAAACTGGCATGCATTGGTGCAAACCTGCTGACACATATATGAATTCCAATTAAAGGCGAAAAAGAAGCGAAGAAAGCAGTCCAACAGACAAAAGAATATATCAAAGAATAGTAAGCAAACAATTTTACCTAACACACAAAAAATATGATATTGCAAGCTCAGTCAGTGTAGTAAGCCATCATATGAATAATCCAGATGAGGATCATTTGGAAGCCGTGAACTAAATCATAATATACACGAGATTGCGATATACACAAATCCAAGCTGGATAGAAGCGATAACTAATAGTCAATCAACCAATGGATACTATTCATATGCCATGGGGGGCCAAATCTTATCATGTGGAGAAGTAAAAAGCAAGTTGTCTCGGAAGTAGTGCGGAATCTGAATATCATACTCTTATACTAAGAATATGCAAGGAAATGTAGATTCAAAGGCTATTAAGGTACGGTTGAGATGAAAGACAATTAAAATATTCCGTGATAACCAAATACTCATTAGTATAACCAACAATCATGTACATCGTGACAGAACAAAACACAATGATATTGACCAACAATTCATCTCAGAAAAAGTTAACAACGGAATTGTTCAGCTCAGCTAATGTTCCTATAAGACTTCAGACCGATTGTCTCAACAAAATACTACCAAAGGTAAATTATGATAAATTGAAGTCCAAGTTTGTTTTGTATAATATATGCAACCCGACTTGAGGAGAGTATTAGAAAGAGCTAAATCGAATTTAGGAAATAATTTATTTCCTTTCTTCAAAAATATATTTCACTAATTTTAACTCCTTTATTATGTATTTTATTTTCTTATTTTTCTTGCTTGGATGGATTCCTATTTGGTTTCTTTTTTTTATTTTATATATGTAGTAAGGTGTAATGCATAATTTGAGAGAAATAAAATTCCTTCAGACTTCTACAATTATAAAAGCTATAAATTTTGAGAGAAAATAAAAAACTCATCAATATTAAATTGATTAAGAATGATAGTTAGCTTCGATACTTTGGATCAGTATTGATATTGGGTCATATTTTTGGTAATTGCCTGTTGAGCAAACATATCCATATATTGTTTGGATACAATATTTTGCATATCTCAACCATGCTTTAAAGAATAAATATGCTACTAAAAGCACAGACATAAATGAGAAATATAATAAATACCATTAGATCACATTGTATGTTGTTCTGGTCAAAATTTTATTATAAATCATTCTATGATGTTCTCTATCTTCATTGATTTCTTCATTTTGAATATTCTAGCTATGGCTAAAACTTCTTACTTCAGTTACCATGTAGTTAAGATTCAAGCAGATTAAAAAATGCACTTCAAACAATGATAATTAACGAAGAATGATACTATTATCATGAAAATGATGTCAAAAAGTTAATTACATTCTATCTTTTATTGATTAAAGTTGCGGAAACAATGAGCATAGCTTGCATTTGATTAATTAGATATAAGATTTTATGTTATGTAAAGTGGTAAAAGCAATGCATAAACATGAAAGAAAGTCATAATAAAGATTCAAGCTTTTGAAGTATTATTCATATCATTTGGAGCATGTATAGAGCAAAAATAGCATACTTCTACATTGGTTGGCTCATTTTTAAATCAAAACTTTCAATTTGCACTTTATAATATTTTCTCTATTTGTAAAATAATAATCACCAAATTTCATTTTCTTTGTATTCTAGGAAGATACTCAAGTAAAAAATGACCGTAAGAGAATCCTCAATAAACTTTCCCTCCGAAAGTTTTGGACATCTCAAATATATGAAAGACTTGCTTAAAATTTTACTTCTCAAATGACATGAATGAAGTATGTGGAGCTAAATAAATTCTCTGAAAATCGTGAGGAATTTAGAGATCGAGAATCTTTACATACAAGTGGAAGATGAATTCAAATATGTGGTGGTTGATTCAAAAGATTTAACGCCTCAGCTATAAACCATGGTCATAAAGCTTTTTGACCATATTTTCTTCTCTTATTGTGAGTGAGATTGGAGCACATACTCGTTCTAATGTAATTTGGGTATATGCTCCTTTCATGCTAAAGGATCAAAGTTTTCAATCCTTTGGTCCTCGTTAAGGTGGGGATTCGAATTGATCAATAAGAAAGAAGAATCAGGGAAATAATGTAGTTGTAGCAAGGTAGACTGAAACGGGGAAAAGAAAATGCAGTATGGATTAGATTAGCTATAAAGAAAGGCTAAGCATACTTTATGTGATATTATATCCATTCATTGTTTTTCCATCTACAATTCTATTTTTAATAGTCTATTAGAGCAGGTACAGGAATGGAGAAACACTCATGAGATGGAGGTTAGTTTTCCTTCAATGGTTGTAATTGCAGCTTCCATTGTTATGCTTGAGCAGCTGAGATTGATTTACAGCAGAAAAATCTATGCTAATATATAGATGAATACAACGGTGTTTTGTTGATGATTTCACCCAGAATAAATGACTTACAGAATTTAGAAAAATATTAGCATAACTGAATGCATAAAAACTCAACGTAAGTTTGAAGGAAAAAAAAAAGCATTCCTTTATAGAGCGAAATGTTATTTGTTCATGTAAAAGGGGCAAACATATCTGAGCATGCACAAGAGACTATTTGCTGAGTTAAAACTAATCAATCAACCAAGTTTGAGCCTGGATAAAGTAAATGTTTAAAATGGAAGAGTGGTACACTCAAAATACTTTTTAAACATGGGGAAAATAAACGAAAATAATTTAAAAATATCTAACCCATGGCCATATTCTAAGCTTAATTTCAGAGTGGCAACTGGCAAGTTCAAAAAGATGAAAAATATTATTTAAGCAAAATCAAGCTAAATCCAAGAAGCCAAAAGAACAATTAAAATCATGTCAGTTTAACTTCAAAATCCTAAGCTTAGAAATATAAAATTTATTGTTATATCCGTTAACAAACAGCACAAAATCAGAAAGTAATCATGGAACTTGCTTACAGAGCACTAGAAATGTAAGCACTAAGAACAAACTGATAAAACTTGGAAGGCAATCATAGAACTTGCTCACAGAGCACTAGGAATTATACTTCGTCTATAGAAATCAATTTCCAAATGCTGCGCCAGGACAAGTTCTATATATCACAGACATTTATGAATTTTCCAGAACAAATGAAATGTAACAAAACATTAACAAGAAAACGGAAGACAGTCTTGCCATAATTAATAAACGCAATAAGAATATATATAATATGCTAAAAATAAATTTACCATAATTACTGTGACGCAGACCCTAATCCAATTTTTTTAATGCGTACTTCTAAATTCTTATAACGAATTATGTTTGTTGTTCTCTGTTAATGTAATATGTGATCCCAATCTTATAACCTTTCCCTTTTTTTTTAACCAAATTTGTAGCTTTGTGTAAATCTTGTGGAGGGTTTATATTCCTGTGTTGCAAAGTTTTACCATGAAACATCTGAGCTGGTGCCACCGTGATGCTTCTAGTTATAAATAAGTTTGGGAAGGATCACCTTGCAGTTGAATGCCATGGGAGTGTGGAACAACAGAAGTTGCTTTTCCATAGTAATATCGTATTTTTGGAATATCTAATAAATCTAGAATCAGAAATGACCGCAGTGTTTCAAAAGGTTCACGCCTGATGATTGATTGAATTGCCCAGTATTGTTTAGGGCAGACGGAGATTTTAGATGAGCTCAAGCTAGTGACCAAATCAGCAGTCTGCTGCTTTTCTTACCAATCTCGGTGTTGTTCAAGTTGCTGGAAGAAAATATCATGTTGTTTGTTTTCGCAAACTTTAGAAGCAGTGCTTGGAGGAATTCAGCATATCCACGGGCTAATTTTGACTTCAATTAGTTCGTCTATAAATTTTCCTCCGTAGTTTCAAATTCTTTTTTTGGCTATGTTTGTGTCACAGTAATTATGGTAAATTTATTTTTAGCATATAATATATAGTCTTATTAAATTTATTTGATAGTTATGAAAGCAAAGAACCACCATCAGAGGGTCTAGCATTACAGAGTTTTCTTTTTGGACTTGGCACTGAGGAATTAAAGTAATACGAGCGCAAACTAAAATATTTCTGGGACCAGATTAGTGAAGAGAAATTGGTGGCTGTTTGTCAGTGTGTGTATAATCCAATATTTAGACACGGGTTCAAAACTCATAACCAGCTTGGACATCAATTATTGCCCAAATAGAAGAGTCAATAATTGCAATTTTATCAAATTGAAGGCTTTTGATCTTAAGAGAAACGGTGATCACACGAACCTTTTCTCTTGAAAAGCACACTTAGCTGGCTTTAGGTTGTAAGGGATGGTTAAGAATGTCAAGCAGCAACTTTTAATCACAAAATAATCAATAAAGACAGCACAGAGCATGTTAAACACAATGAACACATATGCTTGTTGAATCATGATAAGAGTTCACCAGGTGGAAGTTGAAATATTACATTGTTTGTTAACACTAGGTTGCACTGTGTTACCCTTTGCAGAACAAAGTCATCCCTACTCTTGCAGAAAAATCATCCCTACTATTGAAAGACAAAAACGAGCAATTCCACAAGTGTGTTTTACATTATTGTGTAGTCGTTAAAGGGTACGCACATGGATTTGAATTTCCACCGTGTTTCCAACCCCAATTCCCACAAAAATGAAAATTGTATCATGGAAACTTTACAAAAAACCAATGAAGAAGCAACCATTTAACAAACCATGCACCATTCACAAGAAATAATTAATGATTACACTAAAAAACTTTGCAATGCACGGTAATTCTAGCTATAGTGAATGGCTAGCTGCGAACAGAATTACTTGCATATAATATCAAAAAAAGCTTACAAGAAGCTTCTTCCATACACATACATTAAGAGCTAAAAAATTGTTAGTGGAGGACACAAATACTCATATTCATGTAAGGTATAGAAGTTCAGATTCCAAATCCCATATAATGCTTTAATCATCATTAAGGGCATAAGAATCTAATCAGACCTAATTTGAAGACATTTAAATGGTTATAAATAATAAAGGAAAAATGAAAACATGCTACAGTCCATTTTGTGCTACGATGGCAACAATTAACTCCAAATACATTCTTAAGCTCTTATCAATCTTCTAATTCTAATAAAATCTGTAGTAAATTTCAACCACATAAGTTCTAAATTTCAAAAATGTTTTCCATAAAATAATAGTGATGATGCTTTCTTTCTGGAGCATGCGATTACCCCAATCATCATCATCAAGTTCAGATTTCAATATTCTCTAACATACCACTTGGCGGTGATGTGCGTGAATGATATTAATACGTGTCAATGCACATCTGCAATGCTTGACCTGTGTAATGCGCAGCTAAGCGTCCTGTGATTATTACGTGCAATGGAAATGGATTTAATTTAAGCTTATACTGGACCTAACCTCGAGAACTTGTTAAGCTTTGAAATCAATTCAAAACACTCTTTTATTCTCACATTTTCCATCACCCGCTTCTCATTTGTTCTACCACAAATGAAAATTACAGGACAATAGCATTAGGCGCATTCTTTAGTGTGAAGTAGAACAAATTTTTAAATATTTCAAGATCACGATCCACACTCAATTTCAATCCAAAATAGAGATCCTAAAACAGGCAAAACAAAAGAATACTTTGAATCAGCCTTGAGAAATTATTTCTTACATCAAAAAAGATTATCCACCAAAATTTTTGTGTTGGCATCCCTCAAGAAAAATGGATTGTTGGAAGAAAAAAGGACGCCACTTAGAGATCACTAAATTAATAATATTCTCTACAAGTATTCCAAAATATGTTTAGGGATAAGCTGTTCTAACAATTATATACTAAATTAAAAAATGCTAAACCCTTGTTTAAGCCCATGTTTATTCATTTCCCAGAACCAAAATCATTTATTCTATTCCACAAAAATTATTAGGCATTCAATCTTCATTCATTTTAATTCATAGAACCCTAGCAATATAAACATTAAGAGTACGTTTGTTTTGGATTTCAGAACCGCATTTCGAAGCAAAACTGCTTTTTAGAAGCATTTGGCTGCTCAAGTTCATCAACCCGGTACAGAACCGAGGGTGTGGTTCAATAGTATTCGCGACCTAGGACGCTGGGGTGCGTCTCGCAATTCGCGAATAAACAACCACATGATTTTCTTTCACTACCCCTCGCATTTCTTTTGCATAGCCTGTTCTTGCCCTAGCCGTTTGTCGTTCTTCTTTCGTTCGGAACCTTCACCCCCTTTGCCCCGTTCTTGCGTTTTGATCCTTTGCCCCCTTCTTTCGGGTAACCTCCTCTCTTTTGTCTTCCTTCATTTTGTTGGCCTAAGCTTGCAGTGCACTTCACACCGATCATGCCCAATCCAAAGATACTAATTTTTTTTTTCTTTTTTTGATTTTTATCCTCATATATAGAGAAGAGTGGGATCGGGAAGAGATCTAGTGGAAGGATAATTTTCTTCATATTCATCATCAATTTATTTTTCTCATCGTGCAATTTTTTTTTCTTGTTTCTCCTTCACACAAAAGAACATTAGTTTTTATTACGAAAAATAATTTTTTTAAATGTTTGCCATTGTATTTTAGTTGAAATTTTTTAAAAATAAATTGCATTTTTTGTATGCTATCGTGGTCACCAATTTAGGCTCTGATTTGTTGGAGAGCAACCTAATTATACTTGAACCATGAATTTTTTTGATCCGATTGCATTTACTTGGCTGATTCTTCTTAGAAAAGAAATACATTTTCATTGTAGTCATGGTGAATAACAGGTTCACTAAATGTAGATAGAATGTTCTAATCATCCAAAAAAGTTTTTATTAATGAATAAGGAACCGAAAATAAAAAGTTGTAGTCATGTTTATTTCGTGAAGGAATACATTTTCAAGTGGTCATGTTTAGATAAGAAATACATTTTTGTTGCTAGCCTCTTTTGCATGTTTACTGCTCGTGTTAGGTATTAGGGGATAGAAAGTGATTTAACTACTTCGGACATATGCATGAATGGTGATTGTAGTTTTTTTATATGTTAAAGACCTGATTCTTATGCATGAAAATATGAATATTTAGGATTTCATATGTAAATGCATAAGAACTTTGTGGTATGTCAACTTCCTATTAATGTCAATTTATAAATGTAATTAAAGGATAGATTTCATGATTGATGCACTTGCTTTTGCGTAAATTTGCTTCCCAATTTCTCATATTATTTGACAATTACGCAAACTTTGTCCTACTATAGTGTCTAGGATGCTTTCATATTTATCATATAACTATTGAAAGTATATACTGCCCTTACGAGATACGACAACTAATGTGCAACACAAAGGACAACACATCATCTGCTATTTGGAAGAAAGAACGAAAATAACTTTTTGTAGCATTTGCTCGAAAGAGATTGAGTTGGAAAATAATCCAACAACTCATTTTAACGAAGAAGATTGACAAAATATTACCAATAATTTTTAAGAAAGAAATTAGATATTGTACGATCGAAGACAATTAAAGAATAAGTAGGATCGGTTAAAAAATATTAAAAATTTTGGAAAAAAAGTCAAAAAAGGGTCCGAACTTGGTTGGGATAAGATTAAGAACACCATTAATGTATCAGCAGACAGGTGGAAGGAGAAGATAGAGGTGTAACAAATTTTAAATCAACTGTAACTCTATTTTAACTATATGTTGAATTTGTAGATGTGAGTTTTCGTTTTCATTTTATGAATGATGTTATGAAATTTAGGTATGTTGGCATTTAACCCGAGCTAGAAGAGAAACTTGATCTCATGTTCGGCGGTATTGTTGCAACAGAGTGCTAATGCTCTGGACTCCTCAAGAATCACATGAACACGGAGTTAGCCAAGATGAACCAACTCCTAGAACAACACATGATATTAATGAGCATAGTGAGTACAGTCACACTAGGATGCCACCCTCTTTAAAAGCAAGGGTTACTCGCAATAAAAAGATTAGCCATGCCTAAATGCTAAGAAATTTAGTTATGGTGGCATCGAACACGAGCTAGAGGAAAAACTTGATATCAAGTTTAATGGTGTTGTTGCAATGGGTGGTAATGCTTGGACTCCTCAAAAATCACAAGAACACGGAGATAACCCAGAAGAACCAACTAATATAACATCACATGACATTAATGAGCATGTGATAATCTAATGTTATTATGTGTTCTTAATATATTTCATTGAAATGTTAATATTTGTTATACATTGTCATGTGGTAATATTGCTTTTTTCAGTAATGGATGCTACCATTATAGAACATAGAAAGCGTTGCAGAAAAATTTTTAGAGCGGTTGTCTGTTTGATTACCGAGTACTATGAATCATATATCTCTCGGACTCCATGCATGACTTCGATTTTCACGGGGGACAAATGGATAGATGAAATGCTTGAGGGTCATCTAATAAGGTTTCATAACATCTTTTGTATGGGTCAAGTGATCATTAGCAAATTTTCAAGTGAGCTCCACAACAGTTGCGGTCTTCATGGCTCTTCGAAAACTACTTCATGGGAAGTATTGGCTATAAGATTATACATATTGTCGCATAATCAGTCTATAAGAGCAGGTTATGAGAGATTTCAACACTCAACCAAAATCAGCAGTAAATATTTTTCAATTGTATTGAATGCTTTAGTATGCATGTCTTCCGAAATCATCAAACCTGAAGATCCAAATTTTCAAAATATTCCAAGAGAAATTTCCAAGTGACAATCGATGTATCATACTTCAAGGCATATTTCATGCACACTCTATTTTTCGGAGACACATAAATTCTGAAATTTAATTTAATATGGTTGTGATACATGATTGTATTGAAGTCATTGACGGTGCACTAAACATAATGAAAGCATGTGACTTTAATATGTGTTTCATCTTCGTCATAGACGAGCAAGCGCCACGATAACTCAATCTTCAAAATGTAAAGGAATGTTGACAAATTTCCACTCCCGCCTCAAGGTTAGTTGACAATCTATTGGGTTTTTTATTAATTTGAGTCAAATCGGCTATCGGCTAATGGTGTACATCTCTTACAAGAAAATATTATTTAGTAGACGTTAGTTATCCATTATAAAGAGGTTTGCTTAAGCCATTTTTAAACACAAAATATTACATGCTAGACTTTGAACGGGCAAGTCAGGTTGTTCGAGGAAGAAAAGATATGTTCAATAAATGTCACTCGTCATTACGGGGTGTAATTGAGAAGGTTTTGGTGTTATAGAAGAAAAAATGAGTCATTCTTCGTGATATGCAAACATATCCTCGCCGCAACAATAGTCCTCCATAATTACATACAACGTCATCAATTCACAATTTGATGTTGATTTCGCGAGTGTAGATAGAAATGAATCGATACCACCTAAAGTATATGAATATCAAATGGGCCAAACAATTACAAATTATGAAGATATCATCAATCCGACCATAGGGATTGGAGAAAGTGTCGAAGAGATGGTCGAGTTACATGAAGTAATCACCGATTCATTAGTTCACGGTTGATGTTTTCTATTGTATTTCACTATCATTGTCGAAAGGAAATGTTAGATCTTTTTATTGAGTGTGCTTGTATTTTCCTTATCATTTTAGTTGGTTACAAAAAAAAAGTGCATCCATTCCTTTACATTTTGAGTGCATTGGCATTTATGCATTTATGTAACATAGCGGTCTTTCAACTTGGTTACCTCGAAATAATCTAATCCTTCCCAAAAAATTACATCAGGTTGGTTAAAGCTGTAAATTTGTAGGGGCATTTACATTCAGGCGACTCAATTATTTATTTTTTACATTTGGTTGTGTGATGGCTAACTTTTATGAGAACCTTCTTCTGCAAAATTCTCATTTCATGGCTGTCAATAGCATATGCAAAACTATGGTTGAAAACCCTTATTTTTTCAAAAGAATTTGCCAACTGGGTGGTATGCATAAATATGGTTAAGTGCCTACTTTTAGCTCTTCCCATTAATCGTTGTACACTTAAAATGTTGGTCTTTATCACAATACTCAAATCTATAACCTGCTTCAGTGCTGCCAGCATTTTCTAGGATTCAAATAGGTTGAGCAATTCATAAATTGAGCAATTGTGGAAACCACTTTACTAATTGCTTTGCTGTGAGTATTCAAAAATGTTAATTGTGCATTACAATTTGTAATGCTAATTGTCTACCTTAACATGAGTTATAAATCTTTACCATATGAACTTATATTCGGCTGAACTTCAAATTGTTTCATGGAAGTGATATCATAAGTTCAGGTGTTAAGACATATCAATACTTCAGAATTCAGTTGGGTTACATACTTTCAGTTATGATTATTAAAATTTATGATGTCCATTGAACTAATTTGCCTACTTGAAAATTCAGTGGGGCTACAAATCTTTACCATATGATTTTTTTTTAATTATTTGAGCTGTAATCCCGGCATTTCTTTTTGCATGTAAGCTTATCTTCCTTTAGTATCACTGATTAATGGTTGGAGCCATGCTGTCGATATACTCATTTGTTCAGCTAACCCTTAGGGCTTAATGGGTTTCTTGTGGAACCATTTGGACATTCTTTCAATAGAATTGTAAAAAGGAGTTTTTATTTTTTATTTTTTATTTTTTTTGGTTGGGGCATTTACACACATACCACTCAATTCTTATGAATCTACATATCAATTTGTGTTATTTTTTATATGATATGAAAGATTTGGGTGGTGCAAATGCAAAAAGTAAAGTTTAGGTTTTAGACATATAAATACATAAGAATTGGTTGGTTTGTATGTAAATACCTCCTTTTGATACATAATTGGTTTCTAACATTGTTTGGATTTATTACAAATAGCATCGTTTCAAGATACAGCTCAAAAAGAAATGTCGGGAATGACAAGGGCCGTATTCATGTGCCTTTATAGGTAATCCATGCTTCCATGTACCAATGTTTTGATAAAACCAGAGCATCTATTGGCCGTGTTCTTATAAATTTTTATTGTTCAAATAATGTATTTCAAGGGCTGCTTTTCATGCTGTGCAAGGTATAATTGTTAAATTTACAGCACTTGAATGTTATTAGCCGTGTTCTCATAAATTTTTATTTTTCTAATTCTGAAGATATTCAGTTAATCGCTATAAAGAAATGGTTAATTGCTCGTTACGATTTGTAATGCTGGCGAGCAACCTTGACAATTATATAGTTTGATACTCGTGATTGGCCAATTCGTTCAAGTGTTGGCAAGTGACTTTTCTTGAAGATATATGGTTAACGCTAGGTAAAGTACATAAACATTCTATATGCATGTGGTAAAATCATTTTGATAGTCGGGTATAACTCATTCATGCAGTTACAAATCTTTTTCTCATTTGATACACAAATGATAGTAGCCCAATACGATTTGTAATATTGGCGGTCAACCCTAGCATTAGTTACAAATTGTTTTGTTATTGCTTTTTCCTATATTCAAATTCATCCAATATATGTGTTTTCAAGTATCAATGATTGTCGCAAATTTTCCTATCCTTATCTGGGAAAGGTATCGTTTAAACATAAGATTTGGATGGTATGTAGAATTAATTTTGTTGGCCATGTCCACTTACTTGACAATTCTTTGAAGTAAAATTTACATGCATTCCACCTGATTTCTATTATGTACATATTTAACACCTAACTTCAATTTATATGGCGGTATTCTTTATGTCGTATGAAAGTTTGTAAAAATGTAAAAACTTAGTTTTTTGTTAGGTATATAAATTCAAATGCAAAGAAATGTATGTAAAGGCCCATTTTTGTACAAATTCTGCATTTTATTTTTCTTTTACCTTCTATAAATGTAAAAGAATTCCATGGTGTGTATGTAAATACATGGAAATTGTGTGGTATGTATGTAAATACTCCTTTAGGTTCTCATGATGCATTTGGCTGAATTTTGTTTGATATAACAGCACATTTTTTAATTTCAAAGCAAAGCTAAACCTCATTGGAGGAATTTGTTTTTAGCACTTCATTGGGAAATTTTGGAGGGATAGAAACATGTATTTTCCTTTTTCTTACAGTTGATATGATTGTATTCTTTATGTAATATGAAAGACTGGATCGTATCAACTTAAAAAATCAGAGCTTTTGTTAAATATATAAATGCAAAGGACTTCGGTGGTATGTATGTAAATGTCATTCATTATACAAATATTGCGTCTCATTTTTCTTTTTATCTATTCATTTCTTCTCTCATTATGCATATGATAATCATTAATGGACAGGATTATATTATCGAAAATGAGCTCAATCTATTCCACAAGCTCTAAGGGGACCAAACACTGACCAGTATTTTGTGATCGCAACTTGTTAAGTGTTGTTTTCACGACTCAGAAAGATGACAATGTTGACCGAAAATTTTACAAATATCCAAAACAAACTTAGCGAACATAGATTGCAAATTTTTTCGATGGGTAGATGAACCAAGCGATGCAATAATGGAGCGAGATGATGAAAAGATAAATACATCTAATGATACGATGAAAAATGAACTCAACTTGAAATTTCTTGTGAAGACTTGCTTATGTTTGATTTTATAATCATAGCACTTTTGTTATTGTTGTTGACGTTGCATTTATTTTGACGATGTTGATGTATTTTAGAGGACAAGTTATATTATTTTAGGTGATTTGGTAAGCAAACTCGTATGTTTGACTGAGATACAACTTATGTTAAATATATTATATTAAATTTATATTTGTATGATTATTTTGAGGGCACAAATTTCAGTTAATATTCACTATTAATGCAACATCTAAAATAGTTAAATCACTTCCTATCCCCTAACACCAAACACAGCAGAAATGTAAAAAGGGACTAACAACGAAAATGTATTTCTTATCTCAACAAGACTACTGAAGAAGTTATTTTTTTTAAACGCTAAAAAAAGGCTAGCAACAAAAATATATCAAAAATAAACATGACTACAACTTTTTATTTTCGGTTCCTTATTCATTAATAAAACCTTTCTTGATTAGAACATTTTATCTACCTTAAGTTCACATGTTATCCACCATGACTACAGTGAAAATGTACTTCTTATCAAAAAAAAATAATCACCCAAGCAAACACAAACAGATCAAAAAATTCATGCTTCATGTATAGTTATGTTGTTCTCCAACAAATCAATGCCCAAATGCATAAACCTAAAAAAATTGGTGGCCAAGACGGAATACCCAAAATGCAATTTATTTACAAAAATTCAACAAAAATACAATGGATGACACTATAAAAAAATTGTTTTTGTAATAAAACCTAATGTCCATTTGTGTGAAGGATAAACGAGAAAATCAAAAAAATTGCATTAGATAGAAAAAAAAATTGAAGATGAATATAAAAAAAAGCATCCTTCTTCAAGATCTCTTCCCTATCCCACTCTCCCCTAAATATGAGGATAAAAAACAAAAAAAAAGAACAAAAAAGATTAATACCTTTGGCTAAGACACGATCGGTGGGAAGTGTCGACAAATCTTAGACCAATAAGATAACGGAAGTCAAAAGAGAGGAAGATATCTAGAAAAAGAGGGCGAAGGATCCGAATGCGAGCACGGGACGAAGGGGCGAACGATCCGAACATAGGAAAAACGGGGTGAAAGAAAATCGGTTAGGCGAAGAATGGGCTATGCGAATGAAATACTAGGGGTAGAGAAAGAAAATCGTGTGATTGTTTATTCACGAACAGAATGACGCACCCCAATGCCCGTGGTCTCGAATACTATCGAACTGTGCTTGTGGTTCCAAACCGGGTCGACAAAGCTGGGAGCCAAAGGAAAGCTCTTTCAGTTTCGACAGGCCTTCCATCGCAAAAAACTGATAAGCAACTTCTCTCTTCTCCAACTACCACCTATAGAATTCTATCGAATGGAAAACAAATCTAAAATGCAGTTTTGTTCGAAGCGAGATTCTGAAATCCAAAACAAACACACCCTAAGTAAAAACTAGTGTGAATAAATTCATAAAAGGTGATATTCATCATTACTACTATATTGCCTCAAGAAAACAGATGAGGTCATGCCACATATATATAATCAATGATTTCATGATATATAAGGGGATTTCACCCAAATTTTATGCTTCTGTTGTTTGTTTGAAAAATTACAAATTCCAAATAATAATCATGACGCTCTCAAGACCACCAAGTGGAAGAAAATGGTAAAAAAGAAATCTAAGCCTAAAAAAAAATGATAATTGGGAAGTTTTTAAACTTCCACTACAAAAAAATCAGTTTGGTGCAAAAGATCTTTAAAATCAAATATAAAACAAATGAGAGCCTGGATATACTCAAAGCCTGATTTTTTACAAAAATATGCGCCCAATTATAGAGTATTAACGATCAAGAAATTTTTTCTCTAGTTTCCAAGCACAATGCAATTTTAGATTTACTCCCTCTTGGTTTAATTTGTATTGACCTCTACATCAAGTAGACAAAAATAACGTTTTTCTAAATGGGTGCTACCTTGTATTAGAAAATAGAGAAACATTAATATGATATGAAGATTAAAAAGATTTATATGGCCTAAAAAAATCTCTTCATGCCTAGTTTGGCATATTCTCTAGAAATGTTGAAAATGTGCTCCGTATAAAATTGATCACTCTTTCTTTATCAAGAAAACAACTAGGAGGAAAAAGTGTTTAATATATTTGGCCCATCTTATATTTTTAGGTATCTTCGAGGAAGAGAACCATATTAAAACAATTTTTGAAAAGCAAATTTGAGATGAAAGACTTCACTGATATGACAGTGGCATGATCAAAGCAAGATATTCTTATTTCCCAAAGTAAGTATGTTTCTTCTCAACTTCAAGAAACAAGAAAGCTTGGACGTAAGCATAGAGAAGCTCCAAGAAATCCAAGTTAAAAAGTTGGGATCACTGCTAACAAAAAAGAGGTATATCTGCCTTGCGGGTAAACCGATCACTCCTCTCTTGCATATCTTAATATTGAGTTGCACGCTAATAATATAAGCTAATACATGAATAATCCTATTAAAGAGCATATAAAAGCCGTTAAACACATTCTAAGATACCTCAAAATAATAGCAGAAAACAAGCCACATAAAAGTAAAACAACAAAGAAATTAAAATTTTCATAAATGCTTGAGATGCATTAACTCAGAGATCTATCACTAGTGATTGTAATTATGTAGAAGAAACCTGGCTATATAGTGAAATAACAATATGTGGTCTCACAAAGTGGTCCTGAAGCAAAACATTAGGCAGTGAGAGTTATGATTTGAGAAATAATGTAGTTTAAAATCGTTTAAAAAACTAAACCAAGTGAAAAAAAAAAATCTATAAAATGAACCATGACAACCTGGCTACAATGAGCATTGCAAGAAAACATATTCACCATAACTGACATGACTAAATGCAATGAGAAAGGATGATACTTCATCTCAAACATGTGCACACACACACGGGCGCACATAGACAAATTTATGTGTGCACAAGTTTGTGTGAATGAGTGCATAAAATTTTCACAAGTTTTAATAGTGCCATATTTTAGAAGAGAGTGGTTTTTTAAAAAAATTGCTATGTTTCATCTGGATGTGGTCAACAAACATTCATATTACACAGAACCAAAAACTTATGAACCCAGAAATATATGATTATCAGCTAATAAAAGAAATAAGACGCACCATTAAAAAAATTTAACAGGCTAGCTATGCTTGTTATCCAGAAATAAGATTATCAAAAACACTAAAAGTCGAAATAGAAATGGCAAATTCCATACCAAACTAGCACAGCAGCGCTTTCAAAGCCTTCATATTTTGCTTAATGTGAAATATGCAAGGAATGATACAAACATAATTTCATCATCCAACCCAGAAGAAATGCTGAGATTGGTCACGATGCAAAAAGTTAGGGCAGATTCAACAATTAGTCTGCATTCTATATACAGCTCATGCCATGTTGGAAATCCTAGCCCTTTGAAATCCAATCATCCATCAGCAAAGAGTCTTCAGGACCAATGCAGTCCCTTGGATCCCAATATAATGGGGTATCCCTTAGCCGGAGATTGTTTTGGACAAACTCCATATTGCAGAACATTTGCTGTTCGATGCAACTCCTTCCTTTGTCATGTACCAGCTCTGATATATCCTTCTTAAGCTTGAATCGTGCAGCACCGCTACAAGGCTGGCTTAAGATTTTTATAGCAAATTTTTGCAACTCAGGACTCTGATGCCCATAAGATGCCCACCATTGCGCTGCAATATGATGGAAAATAAAACTGTAAGAGCTGTGGGCATAAAATAAATGGTAAAACCAATAACTCAACATGCTTACATTCAATCAAAGAAAATCGAAACCACAGAAAGGATATTTGACTACCATAGAAGTGAAGCACCATCATCAAAATATGGATCATGATATTTTTATGGGTACAAATGCATGGAGGGCACTGATAGAAATTAAGGTAGAAATAGTAAACTTCTATTCCGCCGAAAGCAAATCCACGATTACAACTCCAAGGATATAAAGATAAACAACCTACAATTTGAGACGCATGCGAGACCTCCCAAATCCTACAATACAATTTGAGACGCATGCGGGCCTCCCAAATCCTACAATTTGAGAGGTAAGAAATCTCTCTCAAACCCTAACCCTAAAACTTGAGATTCAATCTCATGCACCCTAACCGTAAATTTATTAGAATTTATTCATACTAAACAATAATAAATAATAAAAGACTCAATTATCTTTAGACTAATAAAAAACTAAGTTGTCTTTTAGGCACTGACATAACAATACACTCTTCCCAAAAAAACACAATATCCCTAAGGTGAAAAAAAATGAAGGTGCTCCTCCTCCCCCACAACTTCCTATGTTTCTTCATCCTCTGCCTCCCTATAATATACTGTGAGAACCTGTAATTTTCGATTTTTGTAATGGTGTTCCAGGATAAATTTTTCATCACTCTGAAAATAAAACCATTTGACTCACTTCTCCAAGATATTTGTCTCCATTAGGCGCTTAAGTGTCGCCACCAGTTGCTGCTCATGATCCTTGTCCTGTGTAGTCTCTTCTTAGGATGTTCACTAATTAAGCTTTTTGTGTCATCGTGGTTGTAGCAGTTCGATAGGGCGATCCACTCGTGCTTGCTCATATTAGCTCATTCCATTGCATTATGATCTTCAATCAATTGTGCTAATTCACAATTTCCCCCAATTCTTGTAGTCTCGGCAGACAAAGTTATGCTCGAATCTCTGGTTTCAACCCTTTCATGAAATTGACTTTCAACACTTCTTCAGAAATATCCCTCAAACGACAAGATAATATCTCAAATTTCTTCATATAATCCATGACAAATCCTTCCTGGACTAATCCAAAAATTGCTCGTGTTAATCCCCTCCTGTGGGGTTACGAAGTGCTCCAACAATCGAACATTGAATTCTTCCCATGTCCGAAGCTCGGTCGACATTCTCTCCATTGATAATATGCTAGGGTTTTTCCTTTCAAACACGAAGCTGCCGCCATCAATTTTCCTCTTTCGCCGGCCCATTAACACCAAATTATTTTTCCACACGATAAACCCAACCATAAGCACCCTCTCGTTCAAAGATCGGCCTCTTCAGCTTCCTTGTGCATGAGTCTCCTCCCTAATTTCTTTAACAGAAGTTCGTTCCAACCATAAAGCGGGGATTGCGTTCCCTTCCTCAACCTATATTGATTTCTCTTCTTCCATAAGTCAGGCACGATCCCATAATGAACTCGCCGGTCCCCAAAAGCTCTAAAATTGCCTTAGGCCAGGAAAGCCGCCGAAACAAAAGGCACCAGTGTAGTTGGATGCAGTCCTATACCGAGGTCTCACCTACCATGGTTAGGGTTGTAAACGAGCCGAGCTTGAGCGAGCTCAAGCATGGCTGTTCGACTCGTTCGAAATTGGTCGTGTTCAAAATCGGCTTAAGTTTGAAATTGGATCGTGAAAAGTGTGTTCGTGTTCGGCTCGATTTAAATATACTTGCTCGTGTTCGACTCAAAATTGAGTCGTTAAAATTAATTGAAAAAATAGATATATAGTGTTTGATTCAAACCAGTACTAAATCTATGCAAAAGAAGGCACAGAACCACATTATCACAGGAGCTGTTATTATTTAAATTTAGATATAAATATATATCATATATTATTATATAAATAATATAAATAATATATATATATATATTATAAATAATTATATTTTTTTTATTTTGAGCTCAACTGAGCCGAACAAAACGAAATAAAGAGTTGTTCGTGTTAAGCTCGTTTATAATTCGAGCTTAAAAATTTTGTTCGTGTTCAACTCTTTTACTTAACGAACGAGCTCAACACAAACTTCTTAACGAGTCGAACACAGGCTGATCGCGAACAACAAACTTTTTTGACAGCCCTAACCATAGTTCCCTATTCTAGATTGAAATCCTTCAAGTTTGATTTTCTCCTACATCGAATCGCCCGTTGCCCATTCCGCATGTTCCTCTCGTGCCAACCGTCGGGATGTGGTTCCACTCTTTTCAAGTGGAGACGCTAGAGTCCACTTCCAATTCCTTCACTCGATCTTGCGGCTCCGGATCCACTCGAGAAAGCGATGTTGTTATAATGTCACATGAATTCTTCTAATAGCTGTCACTTGCGTCCATTCCAAACGTCATCACACGATCCTGCTGCAGGCGGTTGATGGTTTGTGTGGAACTCTTTAACCTTATTTCATTTCTTCAAGGATTGTGAACCTCCCCTCTATGGCCAATAAACACACTTCTATTCCATATCTGACTCGACCGACCTTTATGATAGTTTTTCCTCCAAAGCATCCATCTTTTTTGTTGGACTGAGGACTAGACGGCTTTGAAACTCTCTTGTGCCGCAATGTCGTCTGATTCCTCGGCAATCTCAATCATGAGGAAATCCGAATACGGTTCAGCGCATAGCTTGCACGTCGAGCTGACCTTTGGACATCACGATTCCGGAATCCCGGTACATAGGTTAGAAGCGGACATCACGTGGAACTCTTCAAAACCATGATCCATAATTATTGTACACGAGTTGGCCTGAAACTCCTCTACATGCCACATGGGACTTTGGACGCCACAACTTTGGAATCCATGTACATTGTGATTTAGCTTCCTTGCAATCCTAGATAGCTTGATCGCGACTATATTGCAGAAAGATGCAAGCTACGACACTGTCATCGCTTCCCAGTTAGTTCTATCACGACTGCATCGTGAGGTTTGGTCGTTCGTCGTGCTCTTGCCGAGCTACTATATCGCCATGTCTATCACAATTCCTAGCTAGGTCGGAATGCGACTGTTTTGCCTGGTTTCTTGTGACCCTGTTGTTGCCTTCTCTCATGAATGTATCGTGAGGTTACCGTTCCAGAATTATCGAAGAAGACAAAATGTGGAACTCTTGAAACCATGATACATAATTACTACACGCTTACACATAACTCCTACATGTCGCACGGGACTTTGGATGCCATGACCCAATCTCAAGCATCCATAACCCTAATGGCCTATTTATACTAAACAATAATAAATAATAAAAGACTCAATTACGCTTAAACTTAAAAAAGAATAAATTGCCCCTTAGGCACCGGTGTAACAGAAACCAAAGAATCAAAACACTTGAAAGCATCCATTTATTTATCACATTTGATCAATGCCAAATATTGATAAAAAATTATCAGTTAATTCATCAACTTGTTCTTAAGTTGTAGACCAACTACAATTGTCATAATCTTATATTTGAAGGTAACATAAATATCTAATTATGAAGAATGAGTTGTTTCCTTCAAGACTTTGGTGTTTATGACCTTCAAAAGTTCTCCAGAGAAGATAACGAGCTTTCCCCATATTTACATTTCGATGCTTTCATAACCTTCAACTGTCAACAAAAACTGTTCTTTCCTTCATCATAATTTAAGCTAGTAGACCTGCATAACTTTTAAAACTTTTAAGATTATTTGATAATTAGTTGGAAGCATCAAAACATTCTTCATGGATGATTGTTCTGATTATAAAAGATTGTGTGCTATGACTTTCAATAATTAAAATTTTCAAATGATCTGAAGTCCTCTAAATGGGATGTTCCTACACTTTTTAGATTATATTTGATGGTTGAAATTAGTGAAATACATGGGCCAAACTAAACTTTTAATGTCATCCAATCATCCATTTTCTAAACATGCTCTAATGAACAAAATATAATGAAAACGAACCTTGAAAATTTTCATATGTCGGTCCAAAATAATGCTGCGAATTTTAGTTTAAAGTTAAAGGAGATGGTATATGAAAACCATGATGTTCTCAAGCATATTCAAGAAGCCTCGTTTTGAAATCATCTTTTAAAATCAACGAATTGTAGGACTAACAAAATTGAGATATTATGTGAAGTTTTCAACATTATCTCATGCTAAACATTAAACCCAAAACAACACAAGAAAAACATCAAGTTGACACGCATTCATTCAGCATGGCAATTACGAAGGAAAGATGATTACTTGTATTTGAAAGAGTTAAGACAGGAAGAAATACTACTAATCCATACACTAGAACCCTTTGAATCAACAAATACTTTCCAGAATATTACATAATGGAAAATGTTGCTGATGTTCCATGTTTTTTTCTCCTTTTAGTCAAAGCATTTTCTTTCTCTTTGATGACCATCGTGGAAAGAAAAATATGATTGAAACATAAAAATAAGAGAAATTTACATACATACCACACAATTCTTATATATTTAAATATCTAAAATCTAAACTTTCTAACTTACATTTATAACACTGGAGTGACAAACCTATGCATGCAAATGTGTATTTAACTTTTTAAAAGTAAGTGATAGTGGTATTTTTTATGTGATGTTAAAAATTTGAATACTTTGCCTGTAAATATTAAAGTTTGGACGTTAGATATGGAAATACATAATTGGTATGGTATCCATGTAAATGTCCCTAAAAATAATGGCATTTCACGCATGAGACGCTGAATTGAATAGTAAATCACAACATAAGGGTATTAATTTCAGTGTTTTGCATGTAAATATTGAAGTTTGGGTGTTAGATAAGTAAATACATAAGAATTGTGTGGTATGTATGTAAATGCCCTTAAAAATAATGGCATTCACGCATGAAATGTTAACTTAAATAGTAAATCAAAACAAAAGGGTATTAATTTGTTTCTTCTACTACACAAATTCAATTCTTTCAAGGGAAAAATTAAATTAAAGTCAGCATGCCAATGCATGGAAATTCATGTTTCCGTACAAATCTATGAATCTGTACATTTTTAAAACAAATATATTAGCCGTTAAGAAAACATTGGATTCCATCATCAATTACCACAGATGGAACATCGACAATTGGGAATGACTTGACTGCATTCAACAAAATAACTGAGAAACAAAATACATTGAAAAAATAAGACATCCGCTTCCACAGTGATAAGTTTCAGCCAAGCCACTAGGCCACCATTCCCCAATGTTATGAAATAACCACATCTGAATAAATCAAGAAAAATAGTACATTTCCAAGTACATTTATATAAATCATGTTGAACATAGCAAGTAAACATAAAAGAAGAGGGCATTTAGATATATACCACCCAATTCTTATGTATTTACATATCCAATGCCTAAACTTTGATGTTTACATTTATACAACCCAAATCTTTCATTACACATAAAAAAAAATACTGCTGTTTTAACATTTAGAAAGTTAAATACACCTTTTCATGCAAAGTTAAGGTGGCATGAAAATTGAAGTTTAGGTGTTAGATATGTAAATTCATAAGAATTGAGTGGTATGTATGTAAATGCTCCTAAAAGAAAATGAGGCTTACAAACCTGGTGGCATTTTTGATCTTTGCTCTACTGCCATCTCATTGAGGGTTGCCCCTGACAACAATGTATAAGCTTCTAGTTGTGGAACTATCAAAGCTTGACTATTATGGCCCTCAACCATTCGGACTATGCAACCAAGGAGACCATTAGTGACCTCAGTGTCAACAAAGAAATCATTTGAGCAGAATAAATTTGGATTCAAATAGTAACCAGCAGAATGAAGAGGGCAGTGCAGATAATTGTCCCATATTTCATCTATTATAGACCAAAGGGGCAGGTATCTTGCTTCTTCACCTCCAAGATTACCTTTAATTCCTTCTTTAGCTCTATCCATGGCATCATATAAGAATCCCATTGGAGCAGTATCACCTCCATCAATCTTTTGCAGAACACGAATTAACGGAATTGTGACCCTTGTAACATCGGCAGTTGAAGCCCAGAAAAAAGGATCGTTAACCAGCTCACAAATTTTTTTGCCCAGCGGTCTAGAAGCCAATTCAGAGCTACTCCATGCTTCTGATTTGAACATATAAATCAAATTTTCTCTTTCAGACAATATGTTTCCCAGAGTCAGAAAATCAGAAATTGATTTCAAATTTGATTGCCGAACCAGATAGCTCCCTTGAATGCGCGTCCTCATCAGCTCAAACGGTAGCAAATGACTGTAAATAAACCTAGTGATGCACTTAGCATCAAACAAAACTTTCTTCACGTGATCCAGCATTCCTATCTTCTCCAAAATAAGATTTATGCAATAATCTGCACTTACTGTCCAGAATAAAGACCTGTACTTTTCCACCAACTTCTTACCAGCAGCCTCCATGTAGCATGACTTCTCATGGGCAATAACCTGAACAACATTCTGAACTCCCACCTCCTCTACAACTTTACTAAATAGCACAAACAATGCATCAGCGTTGCTAATGGCATCCGATGCGTCAACAGACCTTAGGAATATTGTGCCTTGTGGACTATTTACCAGAAAACGAATCAAGCTTCTGCCCTGTTGGTCAGACCAACCATCTAAAAGGATGCTGCATCCAGTTCTTTCCCAACAAGATCTGACATTTTCAACATGTTTAAACACTTCTTTTAGTTGCTCTTCAAGGATCCACCCCTTAAGCTCATCATGCCTAGGAACCCTAAACCCAAATCCACATCTAATGCTGGCATCAATCATCTTCTGAAAAGATGATAAGCTGATCACATTAGGATCAATGCCCGCCTCAAAGAAGAAGCAACCTATAAGCTTTGCTACATGTGAAGATAAATCATCCTTCACTTCTTCCTTCACAATGACATCTCCATCCTCCACCTTGCTTGAAGTGCTTGAAATATGAATGCCACCATAAGGATTTCCACTGTTATTTGACTCCATGGCATTCTTTCCCTTACCCAATGAAGCTGATTGACTTGGTCCGGCATGATCAACTACATTTTGACTCACCCCATTTCCTATTTCAGTGGTGCCTTCTCCGTAACTTGATGCAGGAAACAGGTGGTTTAGCTTTAATTGCACACGTTTAGGGCTGTTTAAAGGAGGTGAGGTGTGTCTCTTCAGAGGAAGATCAGGATGGTAGATCTCCCCAACTTCCTTGAGAAGCCTCTCTTTCTTCTTCTCCAGCAACAGACACTTCATCCGTGCCTTAACATCATCAGGGGCCCCAATACAAGCAGCTACGTCATTACCAACACCTCCCAGGTGATGCTTCAACCGGTTGAAACCACGTACCTCTTTCCCACAATAGTTACATTGCACCCTACTCTTATCTTTGTCCATGGCCATTCCATGGGTCTCAATTGCATCTCCTGCTTCAGTGCTCATTTCCGCCTTAAATAGAAAAAAATTACCAGAGATTTACCAACGTTGCATGCATCTTTAACCCTAAGATGTAGCATCAATCATGGATAAACTTGTTAGCATGAAAGAAAGCGGAATTCAGACCGATATGCTAAACTCTTCATCATCTCCACTATTATAAAAGTCGTTTAGTAAGGGAAATAAAGGAATAGCAAGATAAATCATGAAAGAGCGACCAAGTTGAGGCAGACTAAGTGGCATTATCTTATGAAGCTTATCTACAACGTTTGTGTCCCAGCTAAAGCGGCCATAGAAGAAACCCTAAATGCTAAACTTTCGAGCGTAAAAATCACTCAGAACAATACAAAATACTCGAAAAACAAAAATTATAAACCACTAGGGATTCAGTAAACTCTGCAGGCCCAAGCAGAAAGTACCCAAAGGTTTTGATTCATCAAGTCGCACCATTGCACTCACATGAATTGAAGCTATATACAGAAGCAGAAAATAAAAGAAAAAAAAAATGAAGTATTGTGGGTTTCCAAAGGAAAGAATCAATGTAGACAAACCAACACTGAAAAGGCGACTTCCCTCTAGCTCCGCCTCTGCAATCTTTGCCCTCCGCGGTCTCCTACCGGCAAACTCAGAAACGACGAGAGAGAGAGAGAGGGAGCGAGGGGGCTTAGGAACGCACTCGGAAGAGGCGACCTCTGAGGGACCGCCCGTATTTGGTGGGCTATGACATCGACCTGCGTCAAGTCCGATCTGCCAATTAGTTCACGAACAGTCCCTGTTCGGTTCCTCAAATTTATGTTCGAGATTCGTTTTAAAAGTAAATCAGACCCACACCAATTTTTTTTTTTATTATTATTTTTTTTTATTGGTTAAACGAATCAAGTACGGATTCTGATGTGTTTAAACGTATTTGAATCATCATTATTTGAAATATAAAAAAATTTAAAATAATTATATATAACTGATGCGTGCTGAAAAATTCGCGACGGTAGAGTAGAGGATTATAGTGTTAGCGTTATACGAAAATTCAAAGACACACGAGATGAAAAATAAGCGGTGACTAACTCATGCAAGTTTTTACGTAGAAAACTCGTAAAGAAAAAGCTACGAGGTCGCACCGGTTACGAGAATCTACTTATTGATTAATGATTACGAAATCTCTTATCCACGTGACTGAAATTATAGCTATATCTTTCGGATTACGGCGTTAGCGACGGTGTTTGGTTTGTGGTGATGATCGGAGGGATCCATGGTGACGGTGGTTGAAGGTGATGGAGATCGACAGAGGTCGGTGGTCGACGGTGACGGAGGTTGACAATGACGGAGGTCGACGAGGGTCGGCGGTGATCGACGGAGGTTGGTGGTAGTCGACGACTGTCGGCGTTGGTGCTAAACAGTAGCTTTTCCTCAAGGCTTCAGACTGTTTATCTAGGCTGCCACTCCCTTTCATGTGAGAGTTGGAGTCTATTTATAGTGTTTTGAGTGCAATTAATGCAGCCAGTTTGATCGGACGGTCCAGAGGGCAGTCCCTGATCAGATGGTGTTTAAGAGATATTTGATGGTCATAATGACGTCGGAATTGAGTGATCTTAGGCTCGTTGGATCCAGTCTTGTCGAGACGCTCGATTCAAGTATATGCTTGCTTAGTGTCGACATCTGTTTGACCTTCCAAATACGTCCGAAATCTTCCGATGTGGTTTAATGACTTGATCTAAACTTGATTTGACTCATATTGGACAAATTTTTATATCGTTAGATCGTCTCATCGAACTGGTCGGTTGACTATAAGTTTGTTGAAATCAGAGCTTTGGATGAATTTTTATTAATATTTGAATGTTTCTTCTCAAAATATCATCTCGAGATCCGTGTTATACTTCGAGATTAGTGTCGAAAGATGAAAGGTTATTGGTGGCATATCAATAACAAATTTATGATATTTTAAAAATTAAATTTTATAAATTATATTATAATAAATTAATAATAATAATATATTAATATACCATATTATTAATATACTAATATAGATATTATATATTTAGATAATATAAGTTATATAATTAAAATAATATATTATTTATATATATTAATATTAGGGCTGTCAAGCTGGTTCGTCGTTCGCGAATAGTTCATGTTCGGTTCGTGTTCGGTTCGTTCATTAAAAAACGAATACGAATCGTGTCTTCATGAACAATTTCGAACGCGAACTTATTTCAAACAAACTAAATTTGAAAAGAATCAAACACGCTGTTAGTTCGTGTTTAGTTCGTTTACACCCCTATGCCCAATGTCCTGATCTTATAGGTATGATTTATGATTTTAAGTCCTTAATCTCATCATCTTTTTTTTTTCTGTGTCTAATTATAAATTATAATTTTTTTTAAACTCAACTAATTCTTTTATATCACATAAAAATTACTATTTCTTTATTTTCTTAAAAATAAAATACAACTTTCAATGGAGATGAGATGGTAAATATGTAGATATTGAAGTTTGGGTGTTAGATTTGTGAATAAAAATTGATAAGCGGTACGTATGTAATTCTTTTTTTTTTCCTTGTATTTTACTAAACTTTTTTATATTTACATATAAAGATGTTTTGAATTTAATTTTTTATATATTTTATATGTATAAAATTGCTATTAAATTCAGTATAAGAAAAAAATTCTTCTATATAAATTAATTTAAAACTCTTGCCATATTCTTTCATCACGTTTTAATATTTTAAATCAACACCCTGATTCAAGAGAAAATATTAGATATTTTATTAATTATTTTTTAAAATAATAATAAAACATAAAATATTAATTAAAATTTTGAACTTATACTCATTCAAAATAACTATAATTTAGAGACTTATTCAAATTAAATCTAAGCAAAATTATATTGATTTAATTTCTTTTTTTTCCTAATTAAGGGAATATAAAATGAGTTTCGTCATGAAAAATTAGTTTTCTTTTAAAGCCCCATGGCCACTAACGGACCGGCCAAACCTATTTAGTGAATGTGTCTCGCAATGAAATTTTAAATAGAATATGGGTTCAAGTCCGACCCGAACCCTTTTTAACTAGTCAAAGTCGGATAAGTCCAGCCCGCGCGCTTAGGACTCATTCTTACTTCTTATTTTTTTAAGTTATTTGGTTGCAATGAGGATTTAAGTTAAATAGATTTTAGTAAATCCGGTAAATCCATATTCATTAAATATAAATATCAATAAATTCAAAATTATGTTTAATTTAATTAAAGTTCAGGGTCCGTTTGGCGTAGCATTTTTCACGCAACTCGTCTCAAAACGCTAGTTTATTTGTTTGGAAAACAATAAGTGATGGTGTTGGTAAACTGTTTTAATAAAATGCGGGACACAGATTCGACCCCGTGGCTCGCGTTTTTCGGCAACCTAATTACTCCCCCTCTTCCCCCTTCACGCATTTCTTCTCTCTCAAACCCGCTCCATCTCTCATGATTCTTCTACCCTAGGTATCTCTCTCCCTTGGATTTGTGGCTCCAGTGGCTATGTGTTATTTTTGTTTGGTTATTGTTGGTTGTCTGTACTTGTTTCCAGTGTCACTTACATTCTTCTCTATCTGATACCAACTGTGAAAATACAATGACGATAAAGTGAAAATAGAACAAGAAAATTGCACGCAGAAAAACACCAGAGCGACACACAGATTTACATGGTTCTACAAATTTGTCTACAACCACGGAGCTGCAGAGGATTTTATTACTTCGAAAAATTACACCGTTGAGCTCCTCGACGTTTACAAGAAAATCTCTATTTTCTTCTCTTTATTCCTCTCACTCTCTCTTCCTCTCTTTTTCTCTTAGAAGACTTGGCTTGGCCCTCGGCTTGTCTATTGGCTTGACTTCACCTTTAAGCCAAAAAGGCTATTACGGAAACCAAAAGAGTGGTAGGTGGGAGGTAGGTGAGCGGTAGGTGGGATGTGGTGGGTGAGCGGTAGGTGGGAAGGTATCGGTATGTGAGATTCTTAATTAAGAATCTAATTAAATTAATGTCGATCGGGTCTCCACATTACCCAATAATTCTCCGACTTGGAGACTGTGATACTGACTGCATCACTTACTAATTGCATCATCTACTACCGATATTTTACTCAAACATGATATCCTCCACCTCTGCAACTCAAAGCCCTTGTTTTCATGCCAGAAGATCAGCTGAAGTCGAGCACAACTTCAGCTTCTCACGAGTAACACCCTCAGTTGATATATCACCGTCAACGTAGCCTTGTACCACCAAGCTCTTTCCCGGGTTACTCTTGTATCTGCTACGACTCCACATCGCATGAGCATTATCTTACCCATGCTAAAAGCCCTTTTCAACAAAACCGGCATTGTATCTCTTGATGTCGACCAGCGCACTCTTTACCCGATACACCCACTTTTTGTACAATGTCTTTTCCTTAGTTGAAGTTCACATACGTTCCCAAGTCTGATTCCCTGGCAGGGAATCTGTCTCCTCCTACTTGGTCAGCTCCTACTTGCTTGAATTCTCATCTTGCAAGATTTCTTTATAGCTCTGATTCATTTGACCAAACATTACCGCAGATCTGTCATGCTCTCTACAACAGTAGTAGCAACAGTGTTGAGTAAATCATTAGTCATATATAGTGTGTCAGTTGTCTTATTCCGGGCCAATACTAATGCTCCTTTAGTAACCTTCCAGGTGCTATCTGAGAACACTTCCGAATGACCACCCTCATTGAGCTGCCCAACAAAGATGGGATTTTTCTTTAACTCGGGAACGTGTCTGACCTTTTTAATGTCCATTTCCTTTTGTTAAGGAGTGCAATATCAGCATCTCCCATCCCCACCACGTCCATAGCTTTTGCATCAACTAGATGTACCTTCCATAAGTCGCCTGCAACATAATTTCGCATCAACTCCCGGGAGGAAGAAATATGAATGGAAGCCTACGAATCCGATATTCGATCATCAACATAACCGTGAATCGCGGTAATAACGCTTTACGTATTTCTTCGATTACAACATTAGCGCCAGTCATTCTTTTTTAGTATTCATGCGGTTCCTTTTTATGTGGCCAACTTTGCCACAATTCTAACAGGTTGTCTGCTGACCAGACTTTGATTTTGATCTTCCTCTGTTTGAGTTTCTGTCATGTGATAACCCTCTGAAATCAACAAACAGTGTCGAAATCGAACCCGATGTCTCGCTATAATCTTCCATGTGCACCTCTTTAGCCAAAATTAAATCATGAATATCATCATATTTTAGTTTATATTTACCTGCAGAACTGCTAACTTTTATCCTCATGACTTCCCAGCTATTTGGTAATGAAGCCAACAATATCAGCGCACGTATCACATCATCAAAATCAATTTCAACGGACGACAATTAATTTGTGATAGTGTTAAAATCATTCAGGTGTTGAGTAACGAGATACACATTCCACCGTCTTGAGTTGAATAATTTTTTCTTCAAGTGCACATTGTTTTTCACCGATGACTTTTCATACGTACCTGATAAAGCAACCATGAGTTCTGTAGTTGTCTTTTCTTTGATGACGTTGTGGGCAACTGATCTCGACAAAGTTAATCGTATAACCTTTAGAACATGTCGATCCAACATATTCCATTTCGCCTCGTCCATCTTTTCTGGTCGCTTTCCCACTAACGAAATATGATTCTTTTTTCCATAGAGGTAGTCTCTATCTGCATCCTCCAGTAAACAAAATATGTAGCATTGAACTTCTCGATCCCTGATGTCATCACTTCGTCTCCGCCCATCGTTCTTCCTTAAATCTGAAACCACGACTCTAATTTCATTTGTTGTGAAAACGATGATAATAAAGTAAAAATAGAACGAGAAAATTTCATACAAAAAAACACCAGAGCGACACACATATTTACGTGGTTCGGCAAAATTGCGGTAGGTGAGTGGTAGGTGGAAAGCTAAGTGAGCGGTATGTGAGATTCTTAATTAGAAATCTAATTAAATTAATGTGGACCTGGTCTCCACATTACTCGACGAGTTCCGGTGTCCCTTACATTCTCCACTCTCTCCTCTCTTTTCTTTCACTCAAATTTTGGTGGTTACGTGTAATATGTACTCGTGTGGTGGATCACTTTTCTTAGGTTGATGGTTATTGCAGTGAGATTTGTATTCTCTCTTCTCTCCTCACTTCTCTTCTTCGGCTCCATTTGGTGGTTGTGCACATGACTAGCTCTGTGTGGTATTCCTTATTCTACCTCTCCTCTCTCTTCTTCACCTCGTGCAATATCTCCTTCTTCGTGTGGTTGTGCGCATTATGTTGGTTGGTTTCCTCTTTTAGGTTTCTCTGTTTGTTCGGTTTGGTGGTTTTTGGTTGTATATGCTCGGTTTGGTGGTTTTGTTGTTTCATGTTGCATCTGTAATGGTTTTGATTTATGTGTTTAGACGCACAATGAATTGCGATTTCAGTTGGTAATTTTGTTTGGATTTGCGTTTTGCGTTGAGCTTTAGATTTTTTGTGCTTTTGCTCGTTGTAATGTTGTGTATGTGGTATGTTTAATTTGTTCTGATTTTTATTGGATAATTACATACTTAACACCCTAAGTAATACTTCTCGATATATTTGTTGTGAATGGTTAGTGTTTTATAGTAAGCTTTGAATTTTTATTGAACTTTGATATTTCAGTGAGAAATTTGATAGTAGGATGGAATGTGGTGCTAGATTTGCTAATAACAATATTTCGGGTGATGTCTATGTGTTAAATATGGGTTGGAAATATGAATTTGAATATTTCGAGTGGGAATTTGAAAAATAGATGAAAGTTATTGTTGGATTTTTTAATAGTAATATTTCAGGTTATATGTATGTGTTGAATTTGGGTTGGGATTTTAACATGATTTTGGATATTTAGTGAGAATTGGTAAAATGCATAAAAGATGTTTCTAAATTTGTTAATAACAATTTTTTCTGGTGTTGTGTGGACGTGTGTGGTTCTGTTTGTGTGAAAGTGGTCTTGGTAGTGTAGAGTACGTGTGCTTTATATGGTAGAGGTTTTGGTATTAGAAAATATATTGGTGTTTGATGGAGGTTTTGGTGTTTGTGTTTGTATATTTGTGATGTATCTGTAGTGTCTGGTGGTGTTTGTGTGTTACTATTAGGAAGTGGTGGTGTGGTGGATGAGTTGGTGTCTTAATGTGCAAGCGTATTTCGTGTCTAAGAAGGTGGTCCTCGTGGTGTAGTGGATGAGCTAGAATCACGATGGTGTGGTGTTTGTGTGTTATGGTGAGGAGGTGGCGAGTGTAGTGGATGAGTTGGTGTTTGTGTGTTACTTTAAAGAAGTGGTGGTGTTGTGGATTAGTTGGTGTCTTGATGGGCTACTTGTGTTTGTTATCCAGGTGAAGGTGTTAGTGTGTGTGTGGTTCTATTTATGTAGAGGCGAGTGCGGGTAATGTTAAGCTTGTGTGGTGTACGGTGGATGTTTTAGTGTATGTGTGGAGGTTTTGGTGTATGGTGAATGAGTTGGTGTATGTGTGGTGTCGTTGTGGTGTACTAGTGGTATCTATGTGTTACTTGTGAGGGAGGTGGTGGGGTTTATGTGGAGGTGGTGTTGGTGTTGCGGTGGATGTTTCAATGTCTCGGGCAACTTTCTAAAATGGGTTAGTACATTATAATCCACTTCATTGTTTGGTTCTCGGGTTTCTTGCTGGGCGAGTGTTTCTTCCATTAGTGAAGGCGACACTTCTTGAATGACAACTTTCTTTGCCTTGTCTTTCGGACCCGCTCTCAAAATTAACACTTTTCCACTCCTTAAATTTACTTCTATTATTTTGGGTTAGGTTTTAGGCATTAGGGTTTAAGGTAAGCTGGTTTTACCACGCATTACATATGTTTGTGTTGAAGTGAGAACCATGCACAAGACTTTTGAAGTTTCTCACTTATAATTGAAAACAACATCAAGGAATAATATATCATCTCGAGAGACAAAAATACTACCTTATGATGGATTCTATCGTGAAGTGATCGTTTCAGAACTCCATGGAGCTATGAAAACCATAAGTAGTTTAATGTCCCCAAAAGGACAAGGTTTAATTTAATTTTGGGGTCTGGTATCCTTAAAGAGTTAAGCCTCGCCTGATGATGTACTAATATGTGATGTTGTATTCATGCACGCATGCAAGCAGGCGCATGCAGGCCCTGACCACAAATGATGACCTTGACCTACTCGGAAGAAATTCAAAGGCAATGTTGATTTTGGCTAATTTTGCTGCCAAGAAGAGCAAGTTGGGGCTAAAGTGTGGGTCTCACCTAATTTTGAACCAATGAGATTTTGGACAAAAGCCCAGAATGATCTCCAAATTAGTCAATTTTGATGTTTTGAAATTGATTTGGGTTCTTTTTGAGGATGAAATTGCAATTATCATCCAAATAAGTTTGTGCTAAATTGGTCCCAAAACAAAGTCCAATTTGGATGAGGAAGGACTCATTGAGAGATTTCAACGATTCAACCCCATATACAAAGTCCATTTTATAAAACAATGCTTCGATGAAAGTTTTTTATGTGGGGCAAATTCTCATGCATGAAAGCTCGTCACATAAAATTTCATCCAAATCGCCACATTAAATTTCCTTGCTTTTCGTACATTGATAATAAACTAAATGTTGCACATAACATGAAATTCTAAGCACTATGATGATCCGTGGAGAAAATGATAATTTCACAGCACAAAATGATAATTTCATAATTCTAATGCAACTGTAGAGTTTGATTGAAGTTAATTGCATTTGATTTTCATTTTGTATGTTTTATTTCAAGTTTATTTTAAGTATTTGAGGGGAATGAAGGGTTGACCAAAAGTGAGGTCAACAATCCTAAGAGCCTATCATAATCCAGGCCTAACTATGCATATAATCACAGAAAGAAACCTAGAAAAAAGCAGATATATCTAATGCACATGCAAATATGCAAGTAAGCATGTACAAAAATCAAATCAATAAATAAAAAGGGTGGATAAAGGCCACGAGGCAACCAAGCATCTACTACGGCAAACAACACGACCAAGACTTACAACGGTCTTATTCATGGCTTAGCTTTATGGTCATCTTCGGTTCATATTCAGAAATTTTGGGGTTCCTCTTTGCTATGTAATTTTACATTGAAGTTCATCCTCGTCATTGATGTTCATTCTTGTGTTGAGGTTCATCATCACTCGAGTGGCTTTATGTTGGGGTTCATTCTCGCTGTGTTGTTGAGCAAGTCCTACTTAGGCCCAACAAGCATCTAAGCAAACAAACGAGGATAATCCTAACTCTATACACAAAAAGAAAGAAAAGGGCCTATAAAAGATTAGTATTCATACAAAACACATAAAAAAAAAGTACTAGTTGAAAATAACACTTCGCGACAGCACTAGTCTCCATGTCTTACTTGGTCATGCTTGTATATATATGGGGACACATAATGACATGCTTGTATATATATGGGGGCACATAATGACAAAAAACATGTATAAAATCAAATTAGTTTATTTTAAATTGCTTTTCTTTATTATCATATATTAACATGAATACCTGCAAAAAATAACATTAATAGGATAAAGAACATCTTAACATACAATCTACGCAAACAACGATCGCCCAAAATGCCCATCTAGAACGAAAAAAAAAACCTATCATCATCCACCTCTAATTCAAGCATGCAATGGTGTTCAGAAAAACTAAAGCACACACAATTTTTCATCGACCGAAACTTAAGTCTAGATTGGTTGACTAACAAAGACATCTGAAAGTGCGATGTGTGAGACAGTTGTTCTAGTCTTTATGTTTACATTGTAATTCTTGTTTGGGGTTCAATTCATTACCATTAGGTAGTACATGTTTAAGTCGTTTAAGTATTATGCAAGTGTTTCAATTTCTTATTGTAATTTTATGCTTCATTTTGATTAAGGGTATAAAGAGTATTGTGAAAGTGTTAGTCACCTGGCCGAAGGTCCCATTATTCACAACACTCTAATGCTAGCAAGGAGGGGCACCTCACTAAGGAGTGAAGTATGTCGTTTGATCACATCTTCCTCATTTAGAGTTTCTTTGGCCGACTTTTACTTTTGTTTTAAGCTCAGGTTTAATTTGTCTAGTTTCAAATGAATCAAAATTGTCAAGTCATTGACTTAGGACCCCAAAAGGAACTATTATGGAATCCTAAGTAAATGAATTTTGGGTTTAAGCTCCTAAAAGTCATCTCAAGGTAGCTTGTGGTCAACATTCACAACTTAGAATGGTCAGGATAAAATAGATTTGTGTGTGTTGGAGATGCGGCCCAATACTCATAGAAGACAATTTTATGCCATTTGTGTTTATATTTAATGATTTGTTAAAGTAACATCCAAATTAGATGGTTAATTAATTAATTAATTAATTAGTACAATTCCCCTAATCACCCCAATACCACCAAATTAACCCAAAGTCTAGCGGGAGGTTAATTTGGATTTAGATGAATCAACTGGGGTTTAATTCATTAAAATTGATTAAGTAATTCAACTATATAAATATAAATGTATATATATTCATTAATATTACTCAATTCTCATGTATTTATATATACCTAACATTTAAGTTTTCACATTTATATTTATAATATTTTGGTATTAATCTATATATGAAAAGACTTATTGATTTTTAAAAACTAAATAATAATTATATTTTTTATATGATTTTAGAGACTTTAGTGCCATTTATATAAATATAAAAGTTTAGATTTTATGCATCTTATATATATAAACATAAAAAGAATTTTGTAGGGTGTACATAAATGCGCTTTTTTTATTAGAGGCTGTCAAAGCTTATTTCTTTGTTCGCGAGACGAGTTCGTGTTAGGCTCGTTAACGAAGCACGTGTTATCTACTCGTTACATTATACTATAACGAGTCAGAGCATATATATATATATATATATATATATATATATATATATATATATAGTAGTAATTTTTAAAAATTTAATTGACTACGAAGGCTACAAAGATTTATAATCAAATTAAAAGTATTAATTAAGAATATAGAATAAAAATTATTAAATTAGATACAAATGATGTTTTAATATAAATAATATTTTTTTAATATTGCGCTTAATCTTTAACATCTTATGGGCGTGTGATTAGGATTATCAAACAATTTCTTTGTTCGTGATATACTCGTGTTCGAACTGCTAAGCGAAACGAGTTGAATACGAACACGACTTTTGAGCTCGAAATATAAACGAAGTGAGCATGAGTACATGTCTGGACTCGTCTGTATTATTATTATTATTATTATTATTATTATTATTATATATATATATATATATATATATATATATATATATATATATATATATATATATATATATATATATATATAGTAAATTGGAAATTTTTGATCTAATCTACAACCAAAATTAGGAGCCATAATCTTTGACCCACTTTATATAAATTAATTCTATTGAGTTGACCAAATCTCAATTGAAAATTTAAAAATAAAATTAGGCAATAGAATATTAAAGGGGGAAATGAGGCATTGGAAGGCTACACGGAGCCGTTTGGCATGAAGTACGTTTTGATTCCTCGCTACTAACACCGGAGGTAAGAAGTAAGTCATGTTTCGACGAAGATAAGATATAATATAATTTTCTTTTTGAAAATAAAGAAAAAGTTGCCAAAAATGATCTTATCTTATTAGAAGAATTAGTCACACCTTTTTGTGATGAAAATATTTATAAAAATATGTCACTTTTTTAAAAATTATTTTAATTATGCAGGAATTTCAAATTATTTTGAATAAGAAATAATTTTGAATAGGAATTGATGATCTATCTAAATTCTTATTTCATCAAGTTTATGATCAAATTGTCTCTCAAAAAGATGATCCCTAGTTTGACCGAGAGTTTGATCAAGCTAGATCAAGGAATTGTAAGGCTTTTGGATGGACAATTGATGATCAAATGGTTTCAAATCTGACGAACTTACAATTAAATCAAAATTTTCATCGATTTGAATTCAATAATTCGAGATCGTTTTGATTATGATATCGTTAAGACGACTTAAATACTCGTATTGAACGTGTGATTGTCATTAGGAAATACATATATCGAGAATTAGAACCGGAATAAGGAGTAGAGAAGAAGAGAATAAAAGCACTAGGAAATTCTCGATAGAGAGGCTGGGAAAAAGTACTCATATTCGGGGTCCCCTTTTTACTTATTGTCGAGCCTCACTATTTATAGAAAGTCTTCTACTACAATTACGGAATGAGAGAGCGATTATGAAATAGACTTTATATTACCTAAAGAGAGGGCGATTACGTAAACAACGCTCTATGCAATCGATGTGTTGATTTAATACTAAATTTATAATATAATTTAATTTTGAATATGATGACAATGAAGTCTATTCGACGTGTTCTAGTTCAATCGACCAAAGCGACGGGCCTAGTGGAGGTCGTTTCTATCAATGTACGAGCGGTCGGTTGACCGTTTGCATTTGCACGACTTTTAGGGTGCTTCGGTTAAGTTGATGAGGATCGGTCGACCAGATTCGCCGAGGTTGGACTTGATCATTGCGCTGATCATTCAGAAGATCAGATCATGTCTCTAGAATTTAATATCTCAATGGTCGTGCCATCATCTTTAGCCTTTCGATTGCTTTTAGATTTGTGCCGGCGATGTTGGTGTGTATATATTAGTTCCCCAAATTTTCTTGCTCCTTGATAATTACAACTACGATAAGGAAAGAGAAATTATTAAACAATCAGTGTCATCAAAATCAAGAATTGATTGAACAATGTACTCCCTTTAGGTTCCGTGCATGGTGTATTCTATAAATAAAGTTATAGACTAGGTGTTGCATCCTAGCCGCCAGTTTTCCCAAATACATCATGGGCGATGGTATGAGTCGAGTGGATGAGGATCCCGAAATTCTAGTCGAGGGGGCTCCGGGTCCCTAAGCCCTTCGAAGAAGAGGAGAGTGTGAAGAAAGAAAAAAGGTCGAGGCTTGAATGCATTCCGGTCGATGTAGTCGACTCATCGATTGCGGCGATGAAAGGTCGCCGAAAAGCTTTGACAGAAAACTATGGCATTTGAGCCCGATTTAAACATGATTGTCGATGACCAACAGGTCTTGCTTGCAACAGGTGCTGAGGAGAGTAAAAGAGAGCTGAAGGGAGCAACAATCATGGCCTCTTTTCAACTGCCACAACTGGAAGGTGAAGGTACCTCATCATGAGAGAGAAAAACTTTTGAAGGCCCTTTC
This sequence comes from Papilionanthe hookeriana x Papilionanthe teres, assembly GCA_022702705.1. NCBI lineage: Eukaryota > Viridiplantae > Streptophyta > Magnoliopsida > Asparagales > Orchidaceae > Papilionanthe > Papilionanthe hookeriana x Papilionanthe teres. Next base: position 16,721,960 of record CM040435.1, on the reverse strand, counting down.
TTCAGTAGATGATTTATGGGTACGTAAAGCTTTCTTTGTTCATTGACAATTTTTAATAGTTTTTTGACATTATCTCAATGCAGACGAATCAGTCAGGTCAGAAGGCCGCGAAGATGGTAGGCCTTTGAAGGACATTACGGAGTTCGTCACACGTTGCGGTGGCAAGCCCTACAAGGCTGAGTTTATGGAGCTTTAGCCATCAATCACTTCGGAGGGGCACTAGGCACCCGACATTTTGCTCGCTATCAGTCGTTGACGGGAGCGAGCGAGTTGCGGCCTGCCTTCTCTCGGATCGATAGAGCTACAGACGGGAGGGACTAGATCCTTGGCGGTGTTGGTTAGTTCTTCGGAGGGACTGGACGGTGGTTCAGATGTAGATCTTGTGCAGGAGTTATCAGTCCACATGGTAATCATGGACTCAGAGGTAGTGGCACTGCGGGAGGAGGTCGCCATCCTGCAAAGCAGGCTGGCTGAATTACTGCGCGAGCTAGGACTGCTTCGCGAGTCAACCGATCTTAGCAAGTCCCATAGCGAGGACAATCAGGTGCACCAGGTTAGTTTAGGCAGAGAGATGATCCACCAAAGATTAAATCAGAAAGGGTATGTCTTGACCGAAGCATCGCAGGACCCATTCATAAAGCACTTTATTCGAGACTTGTGATAATGTTATTTGTAATAAAACAATCTTTAAATAAATTTGAAAGGATATTTGGCATGACACTCATCATTATGTGACACTTCATTTTACACGTCTGCTCTATAAACAGGGCAAATGATCATTTCTTTTTACTTTACGCATTGTAGTTTCTTTCTATGTGCCTTCAGTCCTTTTCCTCCTTTCATCGTTCATCTGACTTTGGCTCTCTGAGGTGGCACCCAAATACTAAACCAATCTCTTTAGCTCTATCAAGGGTGCTTATCATTTGTTCTTGATGGATGATGACATGTAGGAGTTACAGAGGAAGTATGTTCTTCACGACAGTATCATTCTTCGAAGGACATTTCGATCGGTGCAAGTGACAAACCACTTGGGTAAGGATCTCGTCTTCATAAGGACCGGTTCAAGTAAGTCCTCTGGTTGCCTTTTTGTGATGAGATGCGGAGTGTTTTCAATATGTACATGATTATTCTAGCGCAAGTGATGCCGAGCTCTATAGCCTCGATAATGACTTCTATCCTTTATTGTCATCGAGAGCAAAATTCATGGTTGATCGATATGTTTAAACACTTTTCTCATTCAAGGTTGATATGGAGGGCTTCACCTTGTTTTATGCGGGCAAGAACTGCACTTGCTAGGAGTGGAGAATAAGATAAAGGGTTGAAAGAAAAAGTTTCTAGTCGATTCTTGTTCAGCTGCTTGGGGGATGTGGAACAAGCCATTGGAGCGAGTGGTGGAAAAGCCGAGGTCACTTTCGTCGACTAGGGACATCGATAAGGAGATGCGACCGGTAGTCATCTCTCGATTCCACGATATACTGCGGGGGACGGTTACCCAAGTGTTGAGGGGCAAGATGGCCGGGGAATAGTGGCACCTCTTTGATATTGATGAGATGATTCGAACGAGGAGACGAAGGAGAAGCTCACCTCGAAAGAATGAGAAGCGAAGCATCTCCGGGGCCGAGTAATTCCGTAGAAAATGAGAACCCACTTCCTTGCGGTGTGGCCTCGAGATGCCTTACTTCCGTGTTTGAAAGCTTAGTTGTTATTCGAGATACGATGACCGATAATGTTACCTCGATTCCTTGAAAATATGCTTCTCATTTTATTGATGCGAGGGAAGGTGACATAAGAACACCTGTTTCTCATTTTGTTGTTATCCATGGCCTCAGTCGAGATACACCCCCTCTGAGTTAACTATTGGAAGACAATCTCTCCGCCTGACCTAACCTGATCCACCCGGTTCGCCTCGTGATGGAACTTGCCCAGATAGGCTGAATCGGGAAGCGCTCCTAGCTTGCGCAGTGCCTCGGTCAGCTCGCTTCACAAGGTGGCAACCTTTACTCACAGGACCGATGCCTCTGAATCCATGGTTTCCAAGTGGATTGATAACTCCGCACAAGATCCGCGAGTGAACCTCTAGCCGCTCCCTTCGAGGAACAACCAACACTACCAAGGGTTTGGTCATGCACGCTTCTTGCTCCATAGAACCGGAAGAAGGTGGTCACCACTCTGTTTGCTCCTATGAGAGCCGATGAGCGGGCAAAGGGTGAAGTGGCTGATACCTCTACGAAGTGATTGAAGACGGAAGCCCCGCTAATTCGGCCTACAGGCTGGCAACCGCAGTTGGGATGAACTTTGCATAGTCCTTTGAAGGCCCACCATATTTGTGGCGACCCAGCTGATTCATTTGCATTGGGATAACTTCAAAAAATTGTTTAAAAACTGCCAATTGCAAAAGAAAGCATTACATACCCATAAATCTATCCATTACAGGGTACCTCTGCCTTCATAGAGTGGTAGTTGAGGAGGGACGAGGATCACCACTCTCTTCAGCTCCTTCACTCTTCTCAGCAGCTTCAGTGAGCAAGGTTTGTTGGCCCCCGACAATCGTGTTCACATCAAGTCCGGACACTAGAGTTTCCTGACGAAACGGTTTCAATGACCGGCCTCGGTGCCATCGACGAGATACATCAACGTAAATAAGTTCGAAGCCTCGACCTCTTTTCTCTCTCTTCACACATTTCTTTATATTTACGGGGACCAAGACTTCGGAAACTCGCTTTTGCGAGTTTTGGGATCTGCACCGACCGGCACGTGCCATCGGCCATAATATACCTTGACTATACGGAAAAAGCTGGGGCAAAGAATTCAATGACAAGCTTATGACTCTATTTATATAGCACACTAAGCATGGAGTCCGATGGGAAGTCAATTGTTCAATCAATTCTTAATTTTGACGCCACTCATTATTTAATAATTTCTCTGTCCTTATCGTAGTTGTCACTGTCAAAGAGCAAAAAAATTCGGGGGAACTAATATGTACACACCAAAATTGTCAGCATAAATCTCAAAACAATCGAACGACAAAAGATGATGGCTCAATGATCGAGACATTAAATTCAAGAGGCATGAACTAAACATGTCATCCGAATAATCCACAGACTGACCAAGTCCTCCATCGGTGCATTCGATTATTGAGCCAATCTACGGTCCCCAGTGCCAAATCTCCCTAAATGTCGATCCTAACGCAGCCGACTCATCGACCACTTATACCTCGGTAGAAACAACTTCCATGAGACAAGTTGCTTTGGTCGACCGAACCAAAACGAGTTAACCGGATGAGTACGCGTCATATACGAAGTCAAATTGTAATATAAATTTAGTAGTAAATCGGCGCATTAATTGCATTAATGACGGTTTATATAACCATTCTCTTCTTACTTGTAATTGTGTAAGTATGCCCCTATAAGTAGTGGGCGAAAAGATGAATAACAAGACCTCCGGTCTAAGGACTTTTTTCGGCTACTCTGCGAAAATTTCCTAACACTTTTCTTGTGTCTATCCTCCTCCCTCTTCCCACTCTAGATCCAAGGCGAGTATTTTCGAAAGACAACTTCGAATTTAACAACATATATATTAGAGAATGCTAAGACATTCTCTCCTAATTTTGAGTTTTCAATTGATTAAATTTTACAGCGAGAACTTGCATTAATAATACAACAGTGGGAGATGTAAGTCTGGATCAGCACAAACTTTATAAAAATTGGTTGTCAAGATCTTACGGACTCGTAGAAAATCTTCGAGGAAATTAATAATTTACAAATTTTAAACGTATTAAATAATTCTCTTATTTTATGCATTAACTTTGATCTTTTATAGATTCAAAAAAAAAATAAATAAATAAAAAGAGCTTAAAGGATTTAATTCTATCAAATATAATTGAACTTTAAGGAGAAGGTTAAATTTGAGAGATGTAATTGACCCAATAAATTTGGATTTAATTGGTAAAAAGTATGAGTGGTTGATTGAAGTAATAAAAGATGATGGCGAACAATAGTCTATTGATGAAGATCACACTTGGAGATAAAACCAAGAGGCTTCAGGAGAAGGTGATCGAAGATGATTTGTCAAATTTAATAGATCAAACCAAATGACGAGTTCATCTATAATGAGTGCTCGTTCATCTCTGACTTGTATCTGCTACTACTGTGCAAGAAAGAAAGATAAAGTTGTCTTACATACAAAAAAGAGACAAAACAAAAAGTAAAGATGAAGAATTTCTACTTGAAGAAGAAGGATACAATGTGAATAAAAGAGATTGTAATAAGTGTTTTTGTTTGCTTTATAAAAATTAAGATTTTTTATTTTTATGCTTCAAAATTTGCATTTAAGTTTTCTATATCAACTTTTAGGTAATCAAATAAATAATTCAGGTTTTATAATTATTGATGAGTGTACAAATACATTCTTGATTTTATATAAGTTTTGAGCGCTTTGATTAACAAAAAAATTGCTTCACCTTGTGCTTTGAGGTCTGAACCAAAAGTAAAACTTTGAGTGTAAACAATTCAACTTATATACAACACCAACTATTTTAGTAACATTTGAAGATGACGGATCCTAGGCTTAGGGTAGAGTTTGTTTGGGGCGGTTGCGCACTTATTGATAATCCGTTGATAAGCGATGGTTGTTTGATTTGTGCGTTTAGAAAACGAGTTGATTTGACAATTTTGTCCACATGTAGTAAAGTTATTTGTAATGTAAGCCTGTCATGATTATGTATTAGTTGCTGAGAAGAAAATACGAGTTCAAAACGAGTACGTAAAATAAGAAACGAACCTCATTTAACAGTGCGTGTCAAGATTGAAAAAAAAAAAGAAATAAACTATTAGAATTATAATGAAAAGTATGATAAAATTAATTTTAAAATACTGATGAAGCATGTCACGACAACACTCACGTCAGCACAATGGTGAAGGGAAGCTTCAACCACCTTGATCCACAGTACTTCGGAAGGCGGACTTACGGAAAAATTTGATGTTTATTCATTCGATGTGGTGCTCTTCAAGGCTCTATGCGAGCGTCCTGTGTTGAACCCTAATCTGCCGACAGAGCAAGTAAACCTCGCCAAATGTGCGCGAAATTTCCATAAGAAGGGCATTCTAGATCAAATCGTTGATCCTTATCGAAAGGGAAAGATTACTTCTGAATGCTTCAAGGATGTTGCTTAGATGGCAGAGAAATGTGTGTCGGATAACAACATCGATCGCTGGCCATGGGAGATGTTATGTGGAATCTCGAGTTCGAGGCTGCGGATGTAGGAGAGCTCTAAGGAGAGGAATGGCGAGTTGATGAGCGACACAATGTCGACTCGGGAAGGAACGCCGCTCATGTTGGCGGAGAAGAACGTCGTCGATGAACTAGGAATGGATGCATCGATCACGACAATGACGACGACGATGACGTCCGAGTGCGATAAACGACTGTAGAAAAGTGTTGGGGCTTTAGCACGGGCCGAGAGCAGAGGAGACGATCGAACACACGGGATGAGGGAAATATTGGGAATAAATGCTCTTCGAACAGGGGCCGCAGGTTCGAACCCGCGGCCGCGTTTAATAAAAAAATGCTGGTGTTTATCCAAAATTGCGATAAACAAACACTCCCAACGGCGTTTTCAAAAACGCCCACAACAATAAGTTGCCCCAAATGCGCCCATAATTATTTGGCGAGTTTTTTTTTTTTTTTTGAGTGGTACTTGAGAGAATTATATTCAAACAGTAAAACACACTATAGCTGATAAATAAAATGATAAAATGCAAAACTTTAAACAATGAATAATTTAAATTTTTGAAGCATTACACACACAGCCGTGACTTGTTGGTAGAGCAGCCTCTTTGAAGGTTGTAAGTCCCCTCAGGTCACGGGTTCAAATCCGCCTCTGACCACTTGTCGGTAGTTAGGGCGGTCTTCGAATGGTTAGACACATTAGGGTAGCTGGGGCCTCATATATTAGCCTCCAACCATTCTTTTATATATATATATATATATATATATATATATATATATATATATATATATATATATATATATATATATATATATATATATATATATATATAGACATACATATATGTATACAAATACATACAAACATATATATACATATATGTGACGTATGCGCTTTAGGTGACAAGTTGGTAGGCAGCTGCGCTGTCAAGCGTAAAACCCCTCGGACCCGTGTTCGATTCTTACGGGGACAAATAGCACATATGGGGAGCTGTATGCTCCAATACCAACCTTTTAAAAAAGATACAAAATGAAATCATATATTGATATTGATTATGCATGCCAAAATATAAAGGAAGCTGGAGCGGACCACCAGCTCGAGATTTGCATATTTCAATATACAATCATTTTAAATAGCACAAAAAAAAATATTCAAAATTTCCAGCTTTAATTGCAAAATCTCCATGACAAACACCCTCCTGGGGGTAAATTATTTCTTACGGATGTATGGAATAATTTCTCAATACTCTCATTTTAAGAGTATTAGAAGGGTATGGAGGGAGTATTAATCATTAAGATATTTACAAAGCATTGATAGGTTATTACAAGAGTATTATATGGGTATCGAAGAATTGCGTGCGGACTGCATACGTGCTCCGTATATAATAATTTCTCCTCCTAAGACTGTCATTTATCAATTTTTTTCCACTAAACTACGCAGCATTAATAATGTTCTTCCAAACAATAAAATGATCATTTAGACATACATCATTAGGTAATTACAAAAATGGCAATTAAAATGTTGCTATTTACAAAAACATCTCTTTGATTTACATATATATTTTTTAAATACTGAAACAATGCATTTAAGCATGCCAAGATCAAACTATTGATAATTTGATAAAAATCTGAAAAATATGATGAATTGATATTTCAGAGAATTTAAAAAACCGATGAAAGAGGGTGTTAGACTTATAAATAACAATATTCTAAGTGCTATGTTTGAAATCCATTCAAAGAATTTAAAGTGATGTGGCTGTGGCCCTTCAAAAGAAAGCTTGCACTGTACTGATACCTGTCTTGTATTTTCTTAGGCACCTAAGAATCAGCTTTTAGACTGCCAAACATGACACCCCTTATTTCCAGTGATGAGCTCCATAATGCAAGATCCGGAAAAAGAATCCGAGCAGTATATCATCTAATCGTTTGAAATTGGAAAATGAGTGCCGTCGTTCACATGCCCAGCAGCCAGGGGACATAACCATTTCAGCAAATTCGAACCCAGATTCTAACAAAGCAAAAACATCATGTTAGAATTATATAATCTGTTCGGGGCAGCCGCAGGCACTGTATAATCTACTGATAAGCTAATTAAAAACAATTTGTTGATAAACTAGGCGCAGGAGTTATTACAAATTTTTTAGTTTTTTTGGAAAAGCGAAAAACAGTGTAAAAATGCTATTTTCAGTATTTTGAAAATGCGTAAGTTCGTCAAAATGCGGTTTAACCAAAATACCACCGCATCAAATAAGCTGCTCCAAACGGGAGTAAAATGCATGAAAGTCCTAGAAAAATAGTGGTATTGTGTGCACATACCGATTTAAGATTACTATATACACCGAGGTCGAAAGGATGCCGATAATTTTGACCGCACTTCTTGGCTAGCCAGACAGCCCGTGCCGCCTCTCGGTACTGTGTGTGTGGAAGCAGGAATAGCAATGGGTGAGAGAAGATTGATTGGATAAGAAGGAAGCATGCTGCAGATAGTTAACGAAGAGCTGACCTCTATGGTAGTAAGGTTTTTTGATAGGAGATAGAAGTGCCAGGCAAAGAGACTGCTGATGGTTATGCTTAAGAGAACCAATGCTAAACCACTCAGAACCTGAAGTTATGTAATTAATTGTTAGGAAGACTTATATATATATACCCACTCAATTCCTAACATCTAAACTTTAATTTTTTACATAGATGCCAGCTTACCTATACATAAAACAGTCAAAATGATGGTATTTTTTATGTGATATGAAAGATTTAGGAAGTATTAATGTAAAAATAAAAATATTAGTGTTGCATATGTAAATACATAACAATTGGGTGGCATGCATGTTGATGCTCCTAATTGTTAAGAGGATGAATGAGGAAAAACTGAAAAAGGAAATGATGCTGGAGATGAAAGTCCATCAAAATACAAAGCAAGTTGTGCTGAAGATATGTACCATATAAGATTATGGGGGTATCATAAGGCATTTAAGCTTATGCTTTGTTATTATTTGTATGATTGAAGCATACAAAGAAATTAAAGTTTGATGTTTCCATATAATTTTAATGATAAAGAACTCTAAAAATCACCGGAAGAAAAATATGATCCTAAAACTAATAGAGTTATTGTTATAATTCTAAAAAAAATTGTCAAATGATACCATTTAGCAACATTATAGCATGTAAATAATGTTCTACCACAAGAAGGCAGACCAAACCACTTTTATAACTAGCATCCAGTTCAACCGTAAGAATCATATTATTATCATTATTAACATCATTTTCAGCCTTATCCTATCTATTTTGGGTTACCTTTATACCTCAAGATGTTAAAAAAAATTATTTTGCATAACTTCTATAAATATTTTCTTTTATCTGTTATTTCTTTTTTCTTCATAATACTTTGATATTAATTTACATAATCATCTTATCAAATGCTTATTCTGCCCCAGGTTAAACTTCTACATAGCAATGATACTTACAGAAGTGTGCCATAACTCTATTCAATATCTTTCGATACATGGATGCAGGATAATTTTTATAGATAAAACATCAGATATCCAATTTGCTAGATACCCCAAATTGTACAATATTTTATAATTGCAATATAATAATGTCATATTTCCATAATATAAACTATATTTTAAATAGCATAATTAAAAAACCATGTGTGTACTCGCTAATAAGCATAGTGAAAATAAACTTATTTGTGTTTGCATGTATAGCACTGCATAAAAATGATATTGAAAAAAAAAAAGCATAGCAATGCATTAAACGGAGCCATATATATTTCTAACAATGTCTTGTTGCTTTAAATGTATGTATGCATGCATTAGTTGCTGCGAAAGGGCATGTTATTTAACAGCATAATTTTATTTGTTTGATCTATTAGCCATACCATGGAGGAAATGGTCAAGTTCCTACCTATAGCAACATGGAAGTCACAGGTTTATTTGTATAATATGGGCAGCTGAATCTATGTTTACAAGGAAATTTATACATCCTATACAATGCTTATTCATATACATATTTAACACTCAAAGTTCGATAATTACATTTACAATACTTTGGCATCATAATGCATGAAAAGTTGTATTTCACTTTTATACAGATAGTGATAATGGTATTCTTAATGTGATGTTAAGGATTATATTGGCATGCATGTAAATATAAATGTTTAAATGTTAAATATGTCAATATATAAGAATTATGAGGTATTTATGTAAACGCCCCGTGTTTATGAAGCCTCAGTTGTGTTTTTGGAATAGTTGTTCGTATCAATTGGGCCTCCTTCAAATGGTATAAAAGCAAATTGTGGGTTTGCATCCCTAGTAATACAAATGGAAGCCCAAGTAATAGATAATTTTAGAAGATTGTCAGGAGGAGAAGATAAAATTGTAATGTTTTATCATAGAGAATAGAATTATGGACTTGCATTTAGTTTATGAGATTTTTGGAGCAGTTGATAGTGCCAATTAGTTTTAAGTTAAAGTTTTTCTGGCCAGTTTGAGTTATAAACTCAAGTTTGGCTGACCATATCAAGAATAAAGTTACGTAAATTCAAAATTATAAAACTAAACCAGAGGGGACACGAATGAACCGTTCAAACCTAGTTAACAAATCGGTGTTCTAGAAAATAAAATCCACCAAACATGATCATAAATGAAGTGAATTTTTTGTATAAAAAATAAAAATTTAATATGCACTGGAAATTAAAAAAAGGATCTTTTTGTACTTTTTCCTGAAGCAAATTAAACCGGATGAATTTTGAACAACTAAAGAACTTTATAGAGAACCCCAATAATATACAGCAAAATTATCAAACCAAAGGAAAATTCTGAGCCATTAAGAGCGGAAGAAAAGTTGTAACTTCGATTCTGGGGCCATTTACCTACATACCACCTAATTCCTATGTATGTATATATCCAACAGTTATAATTTACTTTTTACGCTTGTACCACCCAAGTATTTCATATCACATAAAAAATACCACTATTTTAACTTTTAAAAATTGAAATACACATTTTCATGCATAGATAAGGTGGCATGTATGTAAAAATTGAAGTTCAGATTTGGATATGTAAATGCATAGGAATTGAGTGGTCTGTACGTAAATCTTCCGATTCTATCAAAAGGTTATTATTACTTTTTTCTTTCTTCAACTGGTCGCATGTGAACAAGATGATCAAGACTCACATTAAAGAGCTTCCAAGCCATACTTCTGAAGCCATGTTTCTTATGGAGTGCATCACAAAAGAAGATTACCTGCAACAATCAAATCTTGAATTACACAAATTATCAATGCTGTAAGCATTTAGGGTGCCCGTGCTTTGCTGCAGAATAGACGCAGATCAATTAAACCTTATTTTAGGGCATTTACAAATATGCCACCCTATTCTGTATTTACACATCCAACGCCTAAAATTTACTTTATACATTTATACCACCTATTCTCTCAAAATCACATCAAAACCATCACAAATTTAACTTTGAAAAAGTGAAATATACACTTCCATGCATGGGCAAAGTTGCATGTTAGATATGTAAATACATAAGAATTGAGTGGTATGTATGTAAATCATCCACTTATTTTTGTTTTGTCTTTGTTGATTTGTCAGAAGGCATCTTTAAATTCCTTCGCCTTGCTAAAGTAAAGGCAATCAGATTTAATGTCATTTACCTAATAGGGTCTTGGTTTTAACTGTAAATATTTTGCTGCTGGAACAGCAAGCACTAAAAAGAAAGTAAAGAGCCAGGAACAACAGTGATTCTAAAAATAATTTATAGAGGTATTTACATACATACCACCCAATTCCTTTATATTTATATATGTAATACCTATATTTTTTACATTAATATCATCCAAATCGTTCTTATCAAATAAAAAGAAAATACCACGATTTTAACTCAAGAAAAAAGGTGAAATTCACCTTTTCAAGCATAGGTTAGGCGGCATATATGTAAAAAATGAAGTTTAGGTATTAGATATATAAATAGATAGGAATTGAGTGTTATGTATGTAAATCTTCCTAATATATAAACTAAGTATGTCAAATTAACCAACCATAGAATAGATGGATGCAGCTGAGCCATAAAAGATGCAGCCGAGAAAGGACTTATAATTTGCATATCCCACACAGTTACCAATCCAAGAACAGTGATGATCCTGCAATATGTAAAAGTGCAACACCAATATGTTTAGAATACTGATTTAGAAGGTGTGCATGATGAATAGCAGATAATTTTTTTACATACCATTTTCAGAACACATCTTCTGCAAACCCGGCAATGATGTGCACGAGGTGGCTTATAAGCACAGCACTTGTCACAATATTGAGATTTACCCTTCTGGAAAACAATGTAAATATTTAGGACCAAAAAGGAAGAAAGAATAACGAAAGTATAATTTAAAGTATATAAGAAGAGGGGTTTCACTAAAATGATCTACATATATATATATATATATATATATATATATATATATATATATATATATAATTGATGGTTACAAAGTAGAATTAAATGAGGCCGTTGGTAGGTGGTAAGTGGTGGCCAGTAAACAAGTAATAACCAATGAATAATTCTTGCCATTGTTCATTAAATGAACTTGTACTCAATTCAATGTTAGCTCAGACATAAAGGTCAATCTATACCTATGAAAAGAATTGAGGCAACGTATGGTGAAAATTGCACTAATGCCAATTTAATATGACCCAAAAAAGGAAGTAGAATTACAGGCAAATAGAAATAAATATTTCACACTGAAGGTTTAAAAAGGCAAAATCAAGAATTGAAGTATTTTGTCTTGGTGAGGTAAGGTGTGGACTTCAACTAGATCGAGACTTGAGCATCAAAATATAAAAATTAAAAATAACACATGAATTATTATATCATAACAAAGTAAATTGCAATGTTCTCTTTAGGGAAAACAAACTCCCTCCCTATTTTTGCGCTGCCTTCAGGTAGGTTGGTAAGGCACCTCCTAAAGTATTTTTTTCATCTTTCAGGCTAATTCTTTTGACCAATGTAAAATTGTAGAATTATTAATAATTGGAATGCTAGCTCCTACCTTACGTGCCTCCTCTTGTATTCTAAAGCAAAGTTTTGGATTCTCAATCCAAAGATGAGCATTTTTCTTTCTTTCCGATTCTCCGTAGTGCTTTAGTACTAGAGGAATAAGCCTATGAATCATGCTTTGTTGGTGTGAAAGGGTAGTTCCATGAGAGCATCAGAAGTGCGTGATAGTTCATCAAACCAATGATCATAATTTGATTTCAGCTCGAAAGCCCTCTTCTTTATAGCCTAGGCGTCGACAATTGATAATCTTAAAAAGATTGAAGCTTTCTTAGGAGCAAACTCGTAGCAGTGACATGGACATTAGAAGCTTGCACAAATTGACACATCAACTAACTGGGAATAATAAGACATTAGCCGTCTTCCTTTGATCGAGAGATGGACCCAAGTGATTCACTGAATAATCTTCAGCAGGAGCCACGACGCTGATACAATTTCAATGGTCATGGTGGTGGGGGAAATCATTGTTGTGTTTGAGGTAGTACTGAACTGAAGGTAGATCTATCAACACAAATATATTAGCAAACTCTATGCTTTTCATTAGTTTGTACCACTTGTTTTACAACTTCTAAAGTTGTACTAAATGCAATTAGCTTATTGAAGAATAAAAGAGTCTCATACAAAAATCTAAGCCAACAAATTTAAACATGAACAAGAACAAAACTCAAACTTGTACTGATATCAAACCGACTTAAGATAGAAATCTTAACTAGAAAAAACACAGAAAATTAAACACGAAAGTAACATGAAATAAGACATCAAAGAAATTTATATTATTTTAAGATTAACTATCATTTTTAAATTGGGTAACATAAGTAGTGAAAAGTTCAGCCCCAAATTAAAAATAGAAAAAATGATGCTATACAGCTTGAGCCAAAAGGTATGAAACCAATCTCATGTCCAGTTCAAACAAGCTAGCCTAAACTCGAAATAAAATATTCCAATTTTAACTCAAGCTAACTTCAAGCTGAGTCAAAAGTGATTAATTTTGAGCTAATTTGGATAAAATATATTGAATTTATAAAATATTTGTTTGATCACGAAGTAAAAAAATTCAAAATTTCTTATAAAGAAGTGCTATCAAACACACACACAAATGAATCGGATCAAAGGAGACAAACTGGCCCATGATACCCCCTAAACCCTATCCATTTATGTTAAAACAGCTCGACATAAGCCCCCTTGACCTGTTTAGCTCTCCTAACATCCCAAAACCCGATTTTAAAGGAGAGGGAGAAATTCAAGGAAAGGTGAGCTAGGAAAACTCTAACTGAGACTCTTACATGCATGTATTCTAAGTCAAGCTGACTCAAACTTATTTCAAGCGATCTCTTTTTCAAGTCAAAGCACATCAATTTTGATTTCGAGTTGATTAAAATTTGAGCGTTTATGGAGCAAATTTTGAGTTGCAAACATATTTTCCGCCCATAATCATTCTATGTATCACAATGTTCGCTTTCAATACCATTCTTTCATTCAGCCAATTCACAGTGAACAATAACCTATTATCGTAGAATTTAACTAACATCGAAACTAATGAAAAGGAACACTTTCAATCAAACAAATTCCAACAAATAATTCAACAACTAATATGAATAATAATTGAAACCAAAGCATTTCACCCAACCCTAAATACCATTCCAAAACAGCTAAATCACAGCTATACATTCACCCCAAACAAAGTCTCTCCCTCCGGGACTCCTTAAACATAGAACTGAGCAAAATTTGCTAATACAAATACAATATACCACAAACCCAATAAGCTTCGCTCTGTAATCTCAAATCACAATAAAATACAGCACAAAAACGAAAATAACTCCTTCAATCATAGACAACGAAGACGCTTACGTTCGTTTGAGCGCTTTCCATCTCAGGGGCGAAAGAAGAGGGCACACCGCCGGGATCGATGAAGACCGACGCCAAGAACGCAGTAAGACACATAAATGTGAGAAAACTAAAGATAATCGCGTTCGTTAACCCTAAAGAAGAATTCAAGGAAAGCCAATCCCGCAAGAACACGAACACCGTAGTGCAATAGACGTAGATCATCATGAAGATGACGGTAAGAACGGGGAGAGACCTGAAATCACCCTTCTTTCCTCCCATTTTCCAGATCGATTCAGAGATCTGAAAGGAAACCCGGGAGGGAAGCCGGAGCTTCTACTGCCCTCTGAGCCGTTCGAAATTTTGGAACATTTTACATATATATCATCCAAGTGTTCTGTATTTACATATCTCTCATCAAGATTTTACCTTTTTTTGCGTTCATGTTACTTTTTTTTTTTATTATTATTTTAGAGAACAACAAAAGTAACAATCTAATCCCACTGAGGGTCTGTTTGGGGCAGCTGTTTATTATTTATAATTTCGTCGATACGCTGATAGTCCGATAATTTATAGATTATCGGGATAAAGTTCGACTTACTTGTTTGAGGAGACTTATTCGAACGGTTTATTAGAAGTTATTCTTGGATAAATGACTCTTTTGCACTTGTTAGAAAATTTCATCATTCTTAACAAAGCGCTAAGTAAGTAATAACCTCCGATAAACTCTATTTCGAAACTTATTAAGGGTTATTGATGGGTTATTGGAGTTTTAGCTCAATAACATCAATAACTCACTAATAACATCGATGAATTCGATTTCAGTGTTATTGAGAGGTTATTATCAGAGTATTTTGAGGTTACTAGCACTACGCACGCAGAGATGCGTCCTTTTTCCATATGTAAATATTTCTCCACTTGGGGTCGGCCGCATGAATCTTTTTTCTTCGTCGAGTCCTATTTAGTGTCGTATTATCATTTAATTTTAATAAATGAAGATCTTTTGTATAAGCCCAAGTCTTTTCAGGTCTATCAAAAAAAAATGAAAAGAAAAGGAGAACAATAAAGAAAATATATCATGATTTGCACGAGTTAACAATTAATGTTCGGGTTTGAGAGAGGCACACACGAAATTTGTTATTAAATTGAATTGGATATCTCAAATAACTCGATGAAAAATCTATTAAAATCAATAACCCAATACATCAAAATGTTCTAAAAAAATTGGAATTAACATAGTACAACTCGATACATATTATCTCAGAAGAATAATGTATTAGGATTAATGTACAAAAAATTAGTCAGACGTTAATAAAAATGATGTTCATGATATTGTAAAACTAACACTAATTTATGAAATTTTAGTTTGTTAGTAGAGTAGTCGGTCAGCTGGTTGTGAACTCCCTCAGGTCACAGGTTTGAATATCTTGGTAGCGCAGTGTCACTTTAAGCCAGCAGTACTTGAGTCTCTTGTACACTGCGTTGGCCCCTATACCTGATGGGGTTAGTGCTTGGAGGTGGTTGGCGGTTTTGCCCGCGGACTATTCCCGGAGCATTCCTTTTTAAAATCTCATATATATATATATATATATATATATATATATATATATATATATATATATGAATAGTTATTTATGTCTTTGAGAGAGTTCAAAGATAGTAAAACGCATCACATGTGATGTACAGTGAATTTGACTTCATTGGTCTCTATCCCAACTTTTCATATCATAGGACTTTACACTTTCGCATCATATTCTATTTATTAATAATAATAATAATAATAATAATATATAATAATAATAATAATAATAATAATATTATTATTATTATTATTATTATTATTATTATTATTATTCAAGTAATACAATCTGTTCAATTATATCCATGATTAAAAAATAAATTCAATATTTAGAAATTGGAAAATATATCGAATCAAACATCCTTTATTAATTCTAATTATAATTATTTTTAAATTAGTAAATTTATTTTAATATAAAATATAATAATCAATTAAATTTTATATTATATACTCATATTAATAATTGGTGGTAGTTAGCGAATGACGACGGTGAGTGATGGTTGACGGCGACAGCAGTGCTAGACGACGGTCAATGATTGTCGACTGCAATCAACAGTAGTTGACAACGATTGATGGCAGTTAGCGTTGATCGACACATATTAGCGAGATGTTGACGATCGAAGGTCGTTGGTGATGACTGATAGCGACCAAGCGACAAATGACGACTGATAAGGGTAGTGTTATGCTTTAATTTCATTTCAAAAGCTTTAAGTTATCTCTTAAGTCTCCGTCTCTTTTCGTGAGAGGTGGTGACTCTATTTATAGTGGCCTCATGTCAGTTAATGCGATAATATGAACCACTTTGATTGGATGGTCGAGAGAGTTTCTTCGACGGCGTTTGATTGGCATTTTGAGTGTACGAACGATGTGGAATTGAAGCATCTTGGTCTCGACTTGATTTGTCTTATCGGAAGGCTCGATTCGATTATAAAGCATCGTTGGATTCGACAATCATTTAATCATATGAGCTTGATTTGACTCAAATTATATTAATTTTATAACATTGAGTTCTTCTTATCGAGTCGGTCAGTTATCTGTAAGTTCACTGAAATCATAGTTCTAGATGAGTTTTTTTATCGATGTTTGAATATTTCTTGCTCAATAAGTCACCTCGAGATCTCTTTCATACCTCGGATTCATGTTAGTCGATGGAGATCTACTACAGATGTATCAATCACAATCATTTATTTTAAAAATGTTCATGTATATAGATTTATCACTCCAAAATATTATAACTATAAATATGGAAGTTTAGATCTCATAAATATAAAACAATTGTATGGTATATATATAAATTTCCCATAATAATAAATTTACACTATTTGAAAATGATTGCTTTAAAGTATGCCTTATCCGTTTAATGTAATTCACTGCTGAGTAACTATTTATCTGCAGTATCTTTTTTTTAGTCCACCGAAATTAAAAAAAAATGATTTTATTCATTTTAAATATACTTAAATAAATTTTATTATAATTAATTCGGTGCATAAAAAAGTGTCAAATAAAAATGAATAATTAAGCAAAACTAAATTAATTTGGAAAAGAAAATAAAAAACTATTCATGAAAATTACGTTTAAAAAGAAAAAGGGCATGATAATGATTCTACCGACCGCGTGGTCCTGTAAATACGCAAATAATTTAATGTCATTTGGAAAAACCTAGAACATGACGTCATCAAGTCAATCATTCTAATTTATTTGCATAAATCCCCTCATTTAATTTATTATTTTTTTATAAATATTTTATTTCAATTTTTTTTTAATTATTAGCCAAATCAAGTTCATATTCAAGTAATTATAATACTCTTGGATGGTTATTTGATATATTTATAAGATTAAATGAATGTCGACTTATCAAATCTATAGTTGAATTGAGTCTCCGACGAGCATGAATTCGATAAGTTCGAGATTGTTCGATTCTAACATCGTTGAAGTCACTTCAAATGTTCATCAAACACTATCCGATCGAATGAAGCTTTCCGAACCATCAAATAAAAACGGTTCGTATTCATGCATTAATTGCTACACATAACAATATATATAGAAGCCGCCTCTCTCATGAAATGGGTGTTTGAGGCTAAGAGAGAAATTAAAGCGTTGAGAAGAAGCGAAGTTCAACGCCGCCCTCTCGCCGTACATAATATTTATTGTGTAAGCTACGATGCAATATGTTAAAAGTTTAAAATATAATTTAATAATATTATATGTAATATGTATATCTTATATTTGTTTATTGTTAAGAAATTTATGACAAAAAAATGTAAGAATCGACGAAATTTAAAGAACACGAAGATTTAATGAGATTAGACAAACATGCCTACGTCCTCAGAGAGCATGACAATGACTTTGTTTTAACTATTCAAAAAATAAGTACGAAATACAAGTGCTTTCGTATGAGTTACTAAAACACTATTTATAACCACATAAAAACAAATAAGAAATCTTTGAGTATAATATGTAATTACCGAAATTATCTATGTCTTGAGCAATGAGGCGTTCCCGCACCCTCAACCCACATAATAAACTTCATCGATTTACTTGCTCCATTCCAACATTTATTCTTTATCGGATATATGAGCAATGCCTAATATTTATAATAGCTGCGTCATTTGTTACATTTGCTATTTTCTATTTCTAGATGTCGCAAAACAAAAAGTTTAAACTCGCATATTACATTTATTATAACTTGGTTGAATTTTGGTGATTATTTTAGAAAATCTTAATTTATAAGAAAAAAATAATATTATCATTTAAAGCATATAAATTCAAATAATTGTGTAAGATCACGTATATTAATTAATTTCATACCAATTTTTAAATTCATGCCCAAATCATACAAATTAAACTAAATGTCAGCCAAATTTCATCCAAATTTATCGAGACAAAGTGCATACTTCATTTATTTAGCCATTTACATAAACATCTTACAATTTTTATATATTTACATATCTAATACATAAACTTTAAACTATCACTTTTCATATATAAATTTATGACACGAACTGTTATAGTATAAATATAAAATTTTAGCTGTTGGATAGATATGTAAATTCACAAGAATTGTCGGGTATGCATGAAAATTTTTCCTATTTTATAAATTATGTCTTAAAAATCACCGGCATTTGCTTCTTGTGGGCCTGGGCCGGAATTTGTTAGGATTTTTTCTTTCTTGGTAAATAGTGGGCTGGTAATCGGGCCGGCCCAACCACATTTGGGGCCGGTCCACATCATTGTGAAGACGGACCAATAGAAACTCTCCACGTCATCATGTACGGTGCTCGTGTTTGGGATTGGGTACAAGCCGTCCACTCCTCTCTCTCTTCTCTCTCTCCATCACTTCTTCAGTTCCTTCTTCCCCATAAATAAATCTGAATCTTCATAGCTCTTCATGGCTTCTGAACCAAACTCATCCCCCCCTCTCTCTCTTTCCTTATCTTTCAGAGCTCTATTCATAATCACCATGCTCTTGCTCTCTCTCTCTAGCCTATATTGCCATTCAATTTTCTAGCTATTTCTTAATATCTCTCTCTCTCTCTCTCTCTCTCTCTCTCTCTCTCTCTCTCTCTCTCAAGCACAACGTTTTCTCCACGATCAGAGAAAGCTGGTGATTGCAGGTGCGGCATCATCAAGATTCACGCCAGGCAAGGGATGAAAATCCCTACTGCACGAATCTTGATGATGCTGCATCAGCAGTAAGCAGCTATGTATGTCTCCCTCTACGCCTCTCGCCGGAGTACAACATCTCCCTATACTTCTATTTCGAGAAGGTAAGCTTAATTATTTCCTTACTATTTTTTTCTTATTTTGTTATTCGATGTGAGTTTTTATTATGCATAAATTAAATGAGAATATTCGAAAATTTAATTGTTGGGATATGATTAACACAATATTTCTCAGCTTAATTTTAAATTCTAAACGAAATAATATTCAGTGATAGCCATATATATAGTATCACACAGCCAAAACCGACTTATAGAAGCCAAGATTTCTTCTGTTTTAGACTCAATATAGGTACTAATCAGTGGATTAATATGCACTAATATGTATTATAGAGTCATTATGGATATATAAATATATCACAGTATGGGCTCTATGGAAGAGAGAAGAAGCAGAAGATGATGAGAGAAATTGATTAGTTACTAAACAACTGAATCATCAACAAATAGCTTCTCTGAAATCCTCTGATATTGCAATAATCATGCATCTGAAGTTCTGAAACGAAGAAATTTATTGAAGAGACTGACATCAGTGATCACTTTGCAATCTTTCTTTTTTGATACTATTTTCAGCTTTGAATCAGCAAAAGATTTTCCATCTTTTTCAGCTGCTTTGTAAGATTCCTTGAGTCAGGTTACTGTGCTTCTATTTCTGTTCTTAAAGATAAAGGATCTGTGAAACAAGTAGGATTGTTGCTTGTAAGTTCATCATAATCTTCTTCTTCTTCAACAAATATAACCAAATTAACTATATAGTTGGTTAAATTTCAGTTGAGATTCAATTAATTGGTCCCTTTGATTGCACAGATGTTCTTTTTGTTATGATGCTATGCATAACTAATATTTTATTTCTCCACTTTTTATGAGGATTTCACTTTTTTTTTAAGTATTATTATTTGGGATCATTTCTTATGTGTTTTTAATTAGTGTATCTTTGCATCAAGTTATAAATATATACTATAGAATTTTTTTGTATGCAACTTCTATGTATCCTTATTGTTGGCATTGAGCATCTCTTTGGAGATCAATTCTTATATCTCTTCTTGTCAATTGCTCCATGGAAATATAAAAGGTGACATATTGTTTGTGCTACTCACTTTTAGATGTTATTATTATTATCTTTTATCATCTCCATTTTTTGTTATTTTTACCACTCTCGTATATCCATTCCTACGATCGATCGAGAATATCAGATTTTGGTTCATTACTCAGCATTCAAGTGTTAAAAACAATTATTATTCGTTGAGCCTTCGTAGTAAAAATTAAATTCAATATCAAAGTGTTTCCATCAATCATTATCATTTCGATGCTAAAGGATTCACCCGTGTCTACATTTGAAAAATACTATGTAATAACTTTTCCTTATTTGCCATTATTTTTGTTGCATGAATTCTCCCTGTTGTGGTCATTTATAGAACTAAAACTTACTAAAAATGTATGTGAGCAGTACCTTCCTAATTTATTAAAATTTTTTAGATGTTATTTATATATGGAGCAACATCTTTGATATGTTACTCAAAATTAGAACTATGTATGATTTGCTAGGATTGAACTTCACCATGATGTACTCATGGTTCATTCAATTTCAAGAGGTATGATGTCAAAGACTATGTTAGACTTATTGTTAATGTTGATGACATCTTACTTAAATAAAAGTAATTGAATTGCCTTCTCTCAAATAAGACTTTATCCACCAATATATTAATTTTATCTCTTAGATAATTCATATAATATATCAGAGTTGAATTCTTTATAGTAAAAAGGAACATCATTATTCTAAAGAAAATATATATGTTAATAATCTTCTTAAGTGAAAGCAAACCAAAAATTCTATATTTAGAGACTTAGCGACATCTAGTAATGAAAGCCTGCTTGATAACTTATCTGATATTGATATTAATTATAAAATTATGGATCACTTAATTGTTCGAATAATACAAGTAAATATTCTATTATAAGGATTTGAATTTTCTCTTACATAACCTATTCTAGTATAAATATTATGATAACCATCTAGTTGCAGACATTCTCATTTTCTTCGAGCATATTGAATCCACAAAGCTAATTGTCATTTTCTACATAGTACAACGCTTTTCAAAAAGAGTATTATACCACTTGTTTCTAACTTTGATCAAGTGGTGTACATTTTTACAAAGAAAGCCCCACAAAATCTATAGTTTTCTATTCTTTGTAATAAACTTGGGCTAACATATATATGTGTATATATTCCAACTTAAGAGAAACCAAAAGCTATATTAAAAAATACTTACTTTTTGAATAAAATATTATTCTTTGGGAATAACTTCTTTGAA
The DNA here is from genome assembly GCA_022702705.1 of Papilionanthe hookeriana x Papilionanthe teres. Classification (NCBI taxonomy): domain Eukaryota; kingdom Viridiplantae; phylum Streptophyta; class Magnoliopsida; order Asparagales; family Orchidaceae; genus Papilionanthe; species Papilionanthe hookeriana x Papilionanthe teres. The sequence continues at coordinate 16,700,250 of CM040435.1, read as the reverse complement.
TGAAACTTATTCATATCATCATAAATATGAATATTCTATTAAATATTTATTTATTTATTAATGTGTCTCTCATAATCACCTATTTTAAGGCACCTATTTACAGTCACAAAGCCAATATTTCCAATTGTTTATACATATTTTATCTATTATTTTTCCATATAAAATTTCAAATCATTTAACTTTATTATTGCTTAGTTATATATTTCGAAATCATCATAGTATATTTCTACCAATATTTTTTTACTAAAATCCTTCACTATTCTATCTTTTCTTTTGACATTCTCATTTATATTATACTTGACTAGAGATAATTTTTAAGAAGAATATTACAAATTGATCAATATTATATAAAACAATATATTTTATTGGAAAATTGCAAGAAAAAAAATGTCATTTAATTTCCCTATAATTGTAAAGTGAGTTAGATAAATTGTCCCTACATGAATGCTATGATATTTAGTTACTCGTCATTGCACTTTTTCTTTTTACTCGTCCTTTTTAATGTTTTTACTGTTTCTTGTATTCTCGTTTTATACTTAACTTTGAGAATAATCGTGGAGTATCACCACTGATAATTCCAAAACGTGCCGCGCTATGAGAACAAAAATAACAACGCGCAAACATGTGATACAACTAACAGTAACAAGCAAATAACCCCCGCAGAACACGATAACACGAAGTGATAAGTCGATAACAACAGAACGAGATATATATATATATATATATATATATATATATATATATATATATATATATATATTATTTGATCTAATAAATAATATATCATATATTTATATATTTATTGTTAGGTATGGCTCGTATATGAAATGAAGGACAGATGTTGGAGTAGTGCGAGTTGTCGAATCGGAGGAGTTATGTTATGTGGGTTGGGGTGAGCAACGCCCCACTATACGGTACAGAGATAATTTGTAATTACATATTGTACTCTAAAATTATATATATATATATATATATATATATATATATATATATATATATATATATATATATATATATATATATATATATATATATATATATATGTTATATTGTAATTGTAAAAGAACATCTTGTATTATTTTCTGAAATTAAAAAGAAAAGTCGCCGCTTTGCTCTCGAGAATGTAGGCACTTTTGTCGAACCTCGTTAGATCTTTGTATTCTTTTTCCGAATTTGCATTTCTTTGCTCTAAAAATTTTCAAGTGAAGTGGTATCGGAGCTAAATTGTGATTTCTACTCGAAATAACATCAATTTGGGAAGGAGTTTTGGATTCGATGAAGGTTTTGATACGAAGGAGTTTGTGCTTGCAATTCGGGAGGAATCCTCATCAGAAATTTGAGATGATAATTTATGTTGCAAAATTCGAGGTGGAGAAGTTAATGGAACCAGTAACTTTGGATTATGACAAACAATGGTGAAAAATTTGTTGGCACAACAGAGAATTTTGAAGAGCTTTGCGAGCAACAAAACTAAAAAGCTATGGATGATGAAGATTGGGAAGAATTGCAACAATGAGCGGGAAGCAACCAGATGCCTTTATGTTTGATGAGATGAGGTTATGTATCACATGATGAACTTAAAATCTCTAAAGAGGTATGGAAGAATTTGAAACTCGGTTTATGTCAAAATCTCGACTAATAAATTGTATATGAAGCAAAAAGCTGTATGAGCTAAAGATGCGAGGGTTCGATATGGCGTAGCATGTGAATGACTTCGATCAAATAATTACGGATTTATCACGACTCGATTCGAGTATTGAGGATGAAGACCAAACAATAGTTTTGTTGTGTTCATTGCTTTCTTCTTATGAGCATCTCGGGAAACTATGAAAGTTGATGGAATTACTACTAACATTGTTGACTCACAATCGACGAGACGAGAATCGAGGAAAGACTCTCATGGCGACAATTTATGTTAAGGGTAATTATGATTGTGGAAGGAAGACGAGAGAATGAAGGTTTTGGAAGACGAAGTTTTAGATCAAAGTCTAAAGACGAGAAAAATGATTTATTGCTGCAATTACAAGGAGTCGAGTCATATGAAAAGAGATTGTTCAAAGCTGAATAAGCAAACTGAGAAGAAACATAATGCATCTTCCAAATATGTAAATGTGGTACAGTGTGACAATTCAAATTTTAGTGACGGTGATATGCTTTCGCTTCATCTACTCAGTTCATGGATGCATAAATTTTTGATTCAGGATGCTCTTATCACATAACACCTAACATGGAGTGGTTTACTTCTTACAAGTTATCTTATTATGACTCAGTTTGTATAAGTGATGATAGATGTTGCAATATTGTTGGTATTGGTGATGTCAGGATTAAAAATGTATGATGACAATGTAAAACATTATGTAATGTCGGACACATTTCAGATCTAAATAAGAATTTGATTTCCTTGGGCACTCTACAAACAAATTGTTTTATTTCTAAGCGCGGATGAGGATAGAGAAACCATCGAATTTGTGAGGGCGCACCGATCGTGATGAAATAAATGTTAGCTCGGAGTAATATCTACCAACTCTTGGAGAGTACAGTTGTAGGTGGAGTTCATTCTGTTGAGTCAGATGATGATAATACAAAGCTATGACATATGCTTCTATGTCACCTTAGTGAATGTGAGATGGTTGAATTGTAAAAATGAAATCTGTTGCATGGTATTAAAAGTTGCAAGCTCGATTTCTGTAAGTTTTGTGTTATTGGAAGACAAATTAGAGTCAGTTTTATGACTGGAAAGCACAAAACTGAAGGATTCTTGATTATGTGCATTCCATTGTATGGGGCCCTACCAGAGAATTGTCATTGGGAGGATCTATGTATTATGTAATATTTATTGATGGTTTCTCTAAAAAATTTTGGATGTATTTCTTGAATCATAAATCTAAAGTATGCTCTAAATTCATGGCGTGGAAAGTTAAGGTGGAGAAACAAACTAGCAAAAAAATTAACTATTTGAGATCTGATAATAACACATAGTACACAGATTCACAGTTTCAGAAATTTTATGAGGAGCATGAGATTCAGAGGCATTTTTCATTGTGAAAGACACCACAACATAATGACATTGCAGAAAGAATGAACAGAGGTTTTAAGTCTGATTTCTGCCTTCTTATCAAACGTTGGCTCTCTGCCAATTATTACAGTGTCCTGGTTAATGGCACTAGTTATGGTTTCTTCTCTGCTACTAGAGGTATTAAACAAGGAGACCCTTTGTCTTCCACTATTTTTATTTTGGCTTTTGATTATCTTTCCAGGCTTCTTAATAGAATTCAGACTTTGCACCCTCATATTCAGTACTCAAATAAATCTAAAATGACTATTTCTCACCTTTCTTATGCGGATGATGTTATTATTTTTTCTAACTCTAGCAAATCTGCTTTTAAAATTCTTATGCACGCCTTGGATAGTTTTCAAAATGTTGTTGATTTAGTCTTTAATAAGAATAAGTGTTTTATCTACTTTAATAATTTCATTTCTCACTCTATTATTGCTTGAAGTTCGTCGACTTCTACGGCTTTAACACTGCTTAGTACGCCTCTTAAATATCCGTGGATTAATCTTATTAGAGCGTAACTAAGCGATTCAAATGGATGATGTTGTGCATAAGATTAAAAATAAAATCAATGATTGGCGCAATACTTTCTTATCCAATGGTGGTAGGATTACTCTCCTTAAAATTGCTCTCATGTAGTTTACCTAATTACAATATGCAAGTTACTAGAATTAAGAAGAGCACACAAAGATCCCTTAAAGTACTTTTTAACAAATTTTTATGGGTGGGTTCCGGCTCGGTAAAATCCGGTCCTCCCGGAACAACTGCTTGTAGTCCTAAGTGCTCTAAAGGTCCGGGATTCAAAACCTTACAACAAATTATGGATATTAATATGTTCAAATTGTGGCATAAATTTAGAAGTTTTGATCGTTTATGGGCCAAGTTTTTGCATTCCAAATATCGCTCTTCCTCTCATCCCTCTCTTGTTCGAGTGGAAAAGGGGGATTCTAAGCTCGGAAAACTCTCCTTAATGCTAGACAATCAGTTACTCATTTTATATTTTGGGATGTGAGGGATGGTCATATATCTTTCCGGAATGATCAATGGGGCACCACCGACACAACTATAATCCCCCACCCCCATAATGTTAATAATTTAGTTGTGGGCGATCTTATTGATAATGGTTGTTGGAAAATGGATTTGCTCGGAGAGCTTTGTGATGATCTTGCCCCTATTATCTCTCGGACACCTATCGGGGTTAATCTGAAAGATAAACCAAATTGGAAATTTCAAACTAATGCTTATCTCTAAGGCTCTCTATGCTCACACCAATTTTCATCAAAAGTGGCATTGGAGTAAGTATATTTGGAACCGGTTTATCTCCCCTTCTATTTCATTTTTCCTGTGGAGATATTTTCATGCTCTTTTACCAACTGATGATATCTTAAAATTAAAGGGGCTTCGATTAGCTTCTTGTTGTTATTTTTGTAAGAAAGATGTCGAATCAGTCTCCCACCTTTTTTATGATTGTTCTTTTGCTAAGGAGGTTTGACACTGCATTGGGTTTCATTTTGGGGTGAAGTGGCCGAGAATTTTTAATGTTGAGGCCATTTTGGCTAGGTCGCAGTCATCAAGAATATTTCTGTTAAGCTTAATTATTTTCCTCTTATTGTGCTTTGGTTTTTATGGAATGCCAGAAATGCCTTCAAATTTTCTAGTTCCCCCCCCTCTCCTATGGTTACTGCTTCTCACATTTTAGCTAACTACATTAAGGCTTCTAGGGTCTTACCGGTGGGTATTTCCCATACCACTCAGCTTGTTAAGTAGCTTCCTCCTCCTGATGGCTGGTTGAAAGTCAATATTGATGGTAGCTGGTCTACTGAAGCCTCCTGTGATGCTGCTATTTTTCGTAACAATGAGGGCAAATGTTCTTTATATTTTAGTTCTCCTGTTGTGGCTTCTACTCCACTTGAGGCTGAAGCTTGGGCTCTCTTTCTCTCTATTCGGGTTGCCATTGCTCGCAATATTCTTCAGTTAATTATCGAGATGGATTCCCAAATGCTTTTTAACATTCTCACTAAAAGAAGTACCCCCCCTTGGTATTTGCATTGCTTACTTCATCGTTTGGAAAATTTAATTGGGGTTAATAACCTTAACCTCAATTACTCTTTCATTTATAGGGAGGGTAATAAGCCTGCAGACTGGCTTTCTAAGCAGAATTATAACTCTATTCTATTTGGCCTTACTCCCCCACTCCTCTTAAAAATTATTAGCTGGGGATCTTTTGGAGACCCCTTATATCGAACTTAGCTATCCCTTTTCCTTTGTGGTTTGTTTTTGCTGATTGTGACTGCTTTTATTTCCTTTTATGTTTTCCATCATTCTCTATTTTTGGTTCGTTTTTCTTATCTTATGAGTTGCAGATTCTTTATTGCTATATATTTCTTTGTGCTACAGTTTTTCCGTTTAGCTACTCTTGTATCTTTCCTTTGTGTTGCAGGTTTTCTCATTCTTCTGTCTCCAATGGTGCTGATTATTATGAACTGGGCTGTTTGGATGCCCTTTATTATTATACTCTTTATGCCCTCTTATACAGTCTCTTCTGATGCTATTAGTTGTGTTACTAGCTTTTCCTTTTCGGCTTCTCTGCTTGTGTATTCTTTCTCTGTTTCCTTGCCACGAGTTTCTTGTCGCCACAATTGTTTTGTATGCTACATTTTTGGACCTCCATGGTAGCTGCTGGATATCATTTCTTCAATGGCTGCACATTGGACCACAACTTTCCCGCTCGTTCCCAGTTAATCTTTTTTTTGCTATTCTCATTTTGTATACGGGTATTTCTTTACTTGTATTTTTTGGAGAATTTTTTGTTTGAGTTGTATTGTGGTTGGAGGAACCCCTACGGGTGCGTTATTAATGTATTTTTTTGGTGTTTTGGAAGCGGGGATCCACCAACCCACAATTTGTCTAACCTTTATTATTAACACGTAGGAGCTACGAGTGCTCTTTCCTCATATATATATATATATATATATATATATATATATATATATATATATATATATATATATATATATAGTAACTTATATGTTCATGATAGAGCTGTCAAAAAGGCTTATTGTTCGCGTACGACTCATGTTCGGTTCTTTAAGAAACTCGTATTTGATTCGTTTACTTAAGTTAACGAGCCGAATAGGAACATATTTTTTGCGTGCTTGAAAACGAAGAAAAATTAGTTCGTTCGTTTTCAGCCCATTTTGGCTCGACATACTACTCACCAATTATATATATATATATATATATATATATATATATATATATATATATATATATATATATATATATAATTAATTAATTAATTGACTGGCTGCAAATATTTATAATCAATTAAATTATCTTTAAAAGATGTTTTAACATAAAAAAGAGAGTTAAAATCTTACAACAACCCTTAACATCCTACAGTTGCGTGAATATGGTTGTCAGAACAATTCTTTGTTCGCGAACAACTTGTGTCCGACTCACTAAGCAAAGGACCCGAACACGAACACACTTTTTGAGTTCGAAATATAAACAGTCGAATACAAACGATGACGTTTTCTAACAGAGTCGAACACGAGCTAAGTCTTGACTGTAGTAAGGGAAAAACTTTTTATATGTAATAATAAGTCTTTAATTATAACTAGCCTTTTTGTTTTTTGCGTTGAAAAAAAAGTTTTTTTAAAAATTTTAAATTTTAAAAAGAATTATATATATATATATATATATATATATATATATATATATATATATATATATATATATATATATATATATTTCATTTTCTACAGTTACATATATGTACCTGGACTATGCACTCAAACGTTAAGAGCTGTTGATGATTTCCTTTGGGGAATATTCAATTATGACCACATGAAGAGTACTGTTATAACTAGCTGCTTTAATATTTGGGAATAGAGAGGTTGATATATACCCTATTAGACCATTAAAAAATTATTATAAATAATTATTTAAAAAATAAAAAAATTTAATTTTTAATCCTGCTCAAATTTATAGGTATTAACCCATTTAAATAATAGATAAAATAACATTAATACTTGTTTTAATGAATTTTTTTAATAAAATAATTACATTTTCTCTATTATAATTAAAGATCAAATTAAAAAATAATAATAATAAATAAATATTTTCTGGGACAAAATAATGGTACGGAAAAGCAATTATATGTAGTAAGTTCTGCGCGCTTAGTCCAGAAAGCGCCACAAGTGGGCCTATGTCGTGGCACAGAATCGTATTCAATTATGTCTAAGTGGGCCGAGGCCAAGGACACTGCAGCAAAAGTGTCTGGAATAGTCCCCCGTCCAGCCCATTTTCTCTCCCATCTCCATCTCTTTCTCTCTCTACATCATACCTATTTGCCAGTGCATAAATTATAGGGATAATTACATGCAGATCATCCAAAAACACTGATATTACAAATTAATCCCTCGAATGTACTTACGCAGGTGATCTTTTTTACAAATATTTTCCTTCTACTTTTTTATATTACGTTCATACCCATGATTTGATTGTTTATTGCATTAAAAAGAAGAAGAATTACAAATGAATTGAGTTTTATTGATTTTTTTTTATATAATTAATTATGTAAGAGTATGAATAAAAGTTGAAAGTTGTAAAAATAATTTTATTTTGGGCATTTCCATAAATACCAAGCAATATTTATGTATTTACATATCTAACAACTGAACATTTTATATTTACATGCATACATAACACTCGATTCTGTCACGTCACATTAAAAGTACTGTCAATGTTAATTTTTTAAGAGTAAAATGCATACTTTTATGCATAAGTTTATAACATGAAAATTATACAATTGTATTTAGTTTGTATGTATCAAGCTTTAAGTGTTAGATTAGAAGAAAATTTCACTCTTGAGATAATAAATTTATTTCTTTTGGTGGGCGTATTACAATTATTAAGAGTATTCTTACTTCTTCACGCTCGTACATTATGCGAGGTTATGAATATGCCTCTTTTTCTATTATTAAGAAGTTAGAGATTTTGTTTAATAGGTTTTTTTTTTATGGTTGTGGTAAGAAGAACTTACATTAGAAAAGTTGGGAGAAAGTTTGTAAACCCACCACCTGTGGTGGATTGGATTCTGTAAGCTTCTCGATTCTATAAAGTATAATTTTATGAAGTTATGGCTTCATTTTAGACGGAATAATTCAATCCAGGCTTCTCTTCTTAATGTTAAATAATGTGGTAATTCTCATCCTTTAGCTATTACTTCTAAATTTGATTCTTATATTTGGAAAGAAATGCTGAAAGTTTCTTATCAAGTTGAAAATTTAATTTGTTCGGACATTAGCCAAGGGAATGTCTCATTTTGGTAAGATGACTGGACCACGAATGATCCTCTTGCTAGTTTCTATGGAGGGCCTCATGATATCAATATTATGGTAAAGGATTTATGGGATCATTCCTCTTGGAATTTAGCCCAACTGAGCTACATGGTTCATTATAAAGATGTTTTATTTATTTCTAATGTTCCTTTTAGTGCTGATAAAGATGATATTCCTAAAATTAAAGATAAGATGGGAGATTCTATTACTAAAACTGTTGCTTCTTTAGAAATGTTTCCCCCGGGTTTTGATCTTTCCTGGATTTGGAATAAGTAGCTTAAGCCTTTTATTTCATTCTTTAGCTGAAGACTTTTCCACAATTGTATTTCTATGGATGATATTTTTAAACTCAAAGGTCTGAGAATTGTCTCTAAATATTATTTATGTAGGAATAGTGAAAAGTCTATTCTACATATTTTCAATAATTGCGGGTTTACTTTTGATACATAGAATAGTATTTTTGCTTTATGTGGTCGAATTGACTCGTTTTATGGTTATAATTTTGTGTTAGATATCTTTAGAGATTGGAACATTGGAGAGCACCCTTTTTTAAATGTTATTCCTTCTATAGTTGTTTGGTTTATTTAGTTATCTCGTAATAATGTAAAATTTAATGGTATTTGTGATAATACTTAAGCAGGTCATTTGCAAAATTTATTCTTATATTTACAAATGTTTATCTGTTAACGATATTAAGCATACTAGCAATAATTGCATTTATTCTATTGCTAATAACCTTAATATTAAGCTGCAGTTTTCGAATAGATGCTTCAGTAAGGTAGTTTGGTCTAAACCGCCAGCTCATTTTATTAAAATCAATTCTGATGGTTCTTGGAAATCTTCGATTGCTGGGATTGGCGGTATTTGCAGAGATTGGAATAGTATTGTACTTTATTGGTTTGATGCTCCACTTTTAGATTTGTCTCATTTAGTAGTTGAGGCGGAAGCTATCGTTTTCGTACTTCTTATCGCAAAAAAATGGGTTGGTTTAACATTATTACGGAAATAGACTTCTTATGTCTTTGGAATATTTTTAAATTTAATCTTAGTTGTCACTAGTGTATTTTATTGCAGGTTAAAAGAATTAATTTGTTTGGAATCATACTAAGATAAAAGGCAACCAGGTGGCCGATTGGGTCGCTAAGCTTGGAACGCATTTAAAGAATCCAGTTGTGTCGAATTTATTACATGATCTCATATTTTCTTTAGTTTCTTTAGATTATTAGTTTTGTTTTTGTCTTGTCTTGGTTTTGTTGTGTCGTGTCGGGTTTTGTAGGGTAGGAGTGTTTAGGGATATTTTTTCCGGTTTTGTACTTTTTATTTTAAGCAATCAAATTAGAGCTATATGTGCTCTTTTATATATATAAAAAAAACTTTAAGTGTTAGATAATTAAATATATAAGAATTGTGAGGTAATGCCAGGCATCCCCTAATGTGCCTAATTAATTGAGTACCACTCTCTATAAGATGATCATGATCAGAGGGGGATTCGAACCCCCGACTTGATATGACTTACAATTGACACGCAGATGCCAGCTAATAAGTTAGGGTAAACAACACACACATACACACACACACACCACCTAATTCTTGTGTACATTCATATCCAACACATATACTTCAATTTTTTCATTAGTTCCATTTTACGCTGGTAAACGAAACCCACCTCGACTGGATCTACCGAACGAATAAGGCCGCCCCGTCGAAAGAATGAACACGCCAAAAGGGCCACCAGCTTTCCCCCCAAAAAAGGGGAGATCCGCAGCTTACTGCTCACGGAAACATCCGATCTTATGGTCAAGTCGTCTGCGTATCTTTATGATCTCCTTACATGCATGAGAAATGTGAATTTAATTTTAAAAAAATAAAAAAAAACATTATTTTTATGTGATATAAAAACTTAGAATGGTATAAATATAAAAAAAAAAAAATTGATGCGTTAGATATGTAAATACATAAGAATTAGTTGATTTATATATAAATGCCCCAATTTCTACTAAAACATCATAAGAAAATGATAATTTTAATAACATAAAACTCTTTTCCATACAACTTTGAATGGGTAAGTTGCAGTACAGTTCAAAGTTGTGCAGAATACCCATTTAAAGCGAAGCAGTATCTAAATTTAAGAGGAATGTAATGTGTCTAAGGCTTGGGTAGCACGATTTACTTCGTATCTGCATGAATCTGTCCTGCGTGCTTGAATCCGCAATTATGTACACCTTTTTCCTTATTATTTTGCAGTTATAGTGCGTACTATTTTTCTTTTCATGGATAAATAATCATTATATTTCAACAGTCATTTTTCAGTTAACGTTTTCTATCACGGGCTTTCTTTTATAGCGAGCTAGTTTTAGGGTTTGTTTGGGGCAGTTTATTTAGTGCGGTAGCATTTTGAAAACGCACCTGACATGTTTGGGTAAACCACGTTTTGGCAGCTTATGCGTTTTCAAAACGCTGAAAATAGTGTTTTCACAACGCACCTGCCTAAGTGCAGTGGGAGCTTTCTGTTTGCGGTCTGGTATTTCCAAGAAAATAAAAATTTGTAATAGCCACCGCACCTAGCTTATCAGCAGATTATTTTAATCAGCTTATCAACAGATTATTCAATAAGCTGCAGCTGCCTCAAACAGACCCTTACTCTTTGGGAAAATTTATATATCCAAGACCTACAATTTTGATATTTATGACTATTATGTTTTAGTGTCGTAAAGATATGTTTAACTCAGTCACTTGTCACTAAGCTCTCTTTAGTCAGCACTTTTCAGTCGGCTCTCTTTACTCGGTAATATCCTCCACTCAGGATAAATGTGACCAGACAAAGTGCAACGATGATAGATATAAAATATTTTTCCTTTGACATATTATCTTATAAATATATTTGTTAGTTATCTATATTTTATAATAGATTGCACCTATATATAAAGTAGAAGAGTTGGGAGAGATATTAGAAAAGTTAATACAACACTCTCTCTTCTTCTTTTAAGCTCTATTCTTTGGGTGTGATTCACTCGCGAAATTGGGGTTATTAAATATGTATTTTTTTATGGAATATTTTTTTTTATCAAAAATACAATATTCCATTGAGTATTTTACTGACAATTCCAGTAGAAATCTCAATTAACTGAAGGATGAATCTTTACAAACATACCACTTAATTACTATGTATTTACATATATACCAATTAAACTTTCAATTTTTACATAGATGACAACTCACTTTTAAAAAAATTAAAATGGTGGTATTTTTGAAGTGGTAATGAAAGAGGGCAGTATAAATATAAATAAAAGGAAAGTTTAGGCGTTAGGTGAGTAGGTGCAAAAGAATCGAGTGGTATATATGTAAATGCCTTCAAAATAAATAAACTTGCTTAAATGAAAAAATAATTAGCAGGTGAGCTAGATTCATTTACAGCCCTGAATTTACCTTATGTTACATCTCGAATATAAAGCCAAAAAACGCTGTGGGAAAGTAACTTATGATGTTTACAAGACATTCACTCGTAAGTAGGGCGAATTATTCAATCCGGAACGACGTACTGCTGGCCGAGTGCGGATTTTAAGGGTATTGGGTGGGTATTAGATGGGTATTGGATGGGTATTGGGTATTGGGTATTGGGTATTGGGTAGGGTATTGAGTATTGACTGTTAGGTGGGTATTGGATAGGTATTAGGAGGTTATTGGATGGGTATTGGGGGAGATGCGTGCGGATTGCGTACGTTCTCCGTATGAAAAGCCATAGATAATAATAATAATAATAATAATAATAGTAATAATAATAATAATACATATATAAAAAAAAGGGGGTGTAAACTAGTCTTAGTTGTTGTCGAGTCACCCTTAACAACTTGATCTTAAGTTTGATTAATTTTATCGAGTTCGAGCTTACATCTACAAAGTCGAGACAACATCCAGATTGTTTATTATAAAAGAGAAAAAAAAATAATTTAAGGTAGTGTTATAATAAAATGACAGATAGAATGAGCAACTAAGAGAAAATTAATATAAAATATAAAATATTATTTTTAAAATATTTTTAATGTGTGATGTGTACTTAGAAAATTTGCGACGAGTAGAGTGATGGATTATCGTCTTAGCGTTGCACGAGAATTCAACACATAATAAGATTAAGAAAACAATCAGTTGAGATATCGGAATTTTGCACGTGGAAAACCTATAAGGGAAAAAACCACAATGTCTGACTTAGTTCTAAAAAATCCAATATAAGTTGATGATTACAGAGACTCATTTTCCCACAGGCGAAAAGTGGTAATAAAGTCTCACCGAGTTACTAACATTGATGTGTAGATAAACTTCTGCAATTAATGAACAACGATCAATAGCGATCGACAACAACTGACGAGATAATGGTTGACAACGGTCAAAGGTGGTCAGTTGCGTTCGATGGTGGTCGAGAAGGCAAGAGTGGTCTTGAATTTCGGTTTATTCTCAATGTTTTAAGCTCGCTTTCGAGCTTCAAGCTCTCTTCTTTCCATTCATGAGAGGGTTGTAGCTCTATTTATAAAATTTTGGGCACAATTAATGTTGAAATATAATTCATTTTGATAGGATGGTCCGACGAGCATCCTTTGATCATACTGATATTTGATGGATATTTGAGTACGTTAATGATGTCGGAATTCAACGATCTTCAACTCGTTGAATTCATCTGTCGAGACTCTCACTTTGACTATGAATTTATTGGATTCGACATCCGTTTGATCTATTAATTGTGCCCGAAAGCTTCTAAAAACTATTTTATGGCTTGATCCGAACATAATTTGACTCAAAATTGACAAATCTTGACATCATTGGGTCTTTCGCGTCGAGTCCGTCGGTTTGACTTTGTTGAAATTGACTCTTAATCGAAGTTTGAACATTCTTTCGCTTCAACAAGTTACTTCAAGATCAGTGTGATGAAATTTTGTTTGTTGCATGTCAATACTTTATAGATAAACACATTCAAATTTAATATATATTGAGTATACTTTATATTAATATTTATTTAAATGAGCTGTCTCATGAGCTAATGAGTGAACTCGAGGCTAGCTCAAACTTGACTTGTTAACTCATAGAACTCTGCTCACGAGCCACTTATCAATTTGAGCTCAAACTGGCTCACAGCCAGCTTAACTCACTTTGACCATTACTCATAACTACAATTCATGCTTCAACTCTGACACCTAAACTTTCCTATTTACATGCGTAGCACTGAAATCTTGATCATGACATTAAAAATATCACTTTTATTTACTACTTAGAAGTAAAACACACATTTTCATGCATAATATATATATATATATATATATATATATATATATATATATATATATATATATATAAATTTAGGTGTTAGATATGCAATGTCCCCAATTAAAGCTGCTCCATGACTTTATCTCTATTCATGAAAGGGAAGGAACAGAGAAAGAAGGAGAAGAAGGGTGTTCAAACAGCAACTAACATGTCAGGGAGCTGTTCCAACTGCCTCTATGGTTAATCCCAGCTATTATTGCAATTGTGACTATTGAAAAAGTTTTACATATTCTTATTGTTTTATTCATATTAAATTATCTCAAAGCTAAAGTACAAATATATTATTTCATAATCAACATTTATTTTTTACCTAATGATTTTCTTCTCTGATATTTATTATATAAAGTACCTTACATTACTGCAATATATTACTTATATATGCAAAAACAAACAAAAAATACATAGGGGAGTTCTTGTTATGAAAAACGACGACAATAAAGCGAAAATTGAACGAGAAAATACATCAGAAAATACGACACAGAGATTTACGTGGTTCGGCAAATTGCCTACGTCCACGGAGCTGCAGAGGATTTTACTACTTTGAGGATTTACACCGTCGAGCGTCTCGACGTTTACAAGAAAACGCTCTCTCTCTCTCTCCTCTCTCCCTCCCTTCTCTCTCTCTCTTTCTCTCTCTACTTTCTACCCGAGAGCAGCCAAAACCGAAAGAAAAGGAAAAAAAGCTTGCTTTTATTTTGCCTCACGTAAAGCTCAAAAACAAAACCACGAGCATGTCTAATTCTGGCTTGTAAATAAGAGGCTTT